>JAYEPQ010000013.1:1640000-2097500 GCA_036321105.1 Dracaena cambodiana
TTACGTAAATATAGCAGTATTACTTGTCTCGGCTTGATCTCGAATTTTCGTTCGGTTTGATTTTTCTTTTTTTTTTCCTTCTCTCTTTTTTATTTTTCCTTTCTCTGGTTGGTTTGGCCGAAAGTTAGAAGAAGAAGAGGGGAAAAAGAGAGTGACAGAACCTGTAATTAATTTTTTTTTCCTTTCTCTCTCTTATATATACATTTTTCTTTCTCACATATTATGGTGATACCTCCCCCATCAACTATTCCCCTATGTGACACCTCAAATTTTTTTTTTCTACCACCCTCCTCTTGGTCACGACAACACAGCACTCATTCACCACAACATTTATTTTATTTTTATTTTTTAATTTTATTTAATAATTTAATAATTTTAATTTCGTGTAACATTCTCCAAATACTACAAAATTTATGTAGAACGTAGTGCTCGACGAGGGAAATACTACAAAATTATCCGTTTGTTGTTTCGATATCCGGAAAAAATGAACTAAAATTCCGAAGTAATTAGAAAGATAATTTTAATATTATTAAATTAGTAATTTTGGGAGTATTTTCGACCTCGTAAGAAAAAACTCCAAAAATCCTAAATATTACAAAACTAATAATTTTAGGTATCCAAAATTGACTTCGGTTGACTTATTCGGCACCACTGGTCTCAAAAAACAATATACATAACTCGAATTTTGGGGTATTGCACCTTATTCTTCTATTATCTCTCTATTCATTTATTGGGTTCTCTCTTTCTATACTGAAACCAAATATATTATTCTCCACTAAATATATTAAACCTTTAGTCTTAATGTAAATTCATTTATTGGGTTCTTCCTCTCTATATTGGATAAATTTATTTCTAGGTTAATACATTTAGTTGAAAAATAATATATTTGGTCTTAATATAGAGAAGGAAAATCCAATAAAATGAATAAAGAGAGAAGAGAAGAAAAATGGGGAACCCATTAAGAACTAAAAAGAGAGAGAAGAGGGAAAGGAAGTTAAATGAAGGAAATTAAGAGTAAAACGGAAAAATTAGACTAAAATATAAACTAGGGACTAAATTGTAGTAACTTAAAGAATTTGGGGACTAAATTATAATTTATAAAGATGTAAGGGACAGATTTTAAATATAAATACCCCTAAATAATAATATGTCTACATGCACTTCGTATACGCGTGCACCACACGTGACAGCATCCCCACCGAATAATAGGAAATTCTAATCGGCACCACTTTCCTCTTGGTGCGCACCACATCCTATATTAAAGTGATTAGCACCATATGGGAAATTGGTGCTCACCAAGGGGGTGGTGCGCATTTCGAATTTCCCCTGAATAATCCGCTCCAGAGAATAATTCATTAACGAACCAAGGCCCGTATTTTTGGGGAGCGAATAATTCCCCCCTCTCTCCCCTCAATCCCCTGGCCGCCGCGGCCCCCTCCACCATCCAAAAAACCCCCGCACCGAATAATTCCGATCCCAACTTCGGCGAATTATACCGATTTTTTCCCCTTCTCTTCTCGAGCGAGAAGAAGAAGAAATGAAAACCTAATCCCCCTTTCTCCTCTCCAAAACCCTAACCCTAGATTCAGCCAAAGGTGCATGTTTTGTTTTATTCGGTAAATCTTCTTTTTTCTTTTGCTGGTTAGGTAATTGAAGAGGAGGAAGAAGGACAAGCAATCAGTCTTTTTCCGGAGCTTTGAAGTTATAAAGGTATGATTTTTAATTTATAGGTGAGGTTAATTTTGGCTAATTTCATATAAAGATGCGACCTTTTTATTTCTTTTTGTTTTATAAATATTGTCTCAATCAGCTTACAATTGCAATGCTGTCTCATTTTATATCATTTTAAAACAAAATTTGTTTAAATATTTTTTGATAGTAGTACTCTAGGTTGGTTGAGGACATACTTCTTTGTGCAAAAATTTTCACAAGCAGACATTTTTCCAGAAGATCATGGAGACAGATTCTAGTAGAGGTGACAATTTTTTAAACAAACAAAAAATTAAAAAAAAAGAAAGAAAAAAAGAGTTTCTAAATATATTCTAGTTGAAAATATAATGTGGAAATTTAAGAGAGTGAGAGTTCTAATTTTTTTCTAAAAAAAAGTATAACAAGAAGATCGTCGCAATGAGTTTTCTTTGTCAAAATTTGATTTTAAGGTATACAGGTTTACCACTATTAGATCATTTTTAGTATTGTTTGTTAATATCCAATCAGTATCCATATTCTATTGAAATCGGGATTCATTTTGAGCTCATATGGATATTGAGTTCAATATTTGAACAATACTTGTGTCTGTATTGTTATCTTTTGAAAGAAAACACATTCAAATATGTGAATTCCTATATTACTCCATATCTGCACTCATACACTTTTAATAATTTAACTTTCTTTTCATAATACGGAATCCAAAATCTTGAAAGGAAGTACCTGAGTACCGTGTTTCCACTCACAACTCCATATATACACCGGGGCAAATTCATACCTAATGAAGTCTTAGCACATCAATGGCTATCACCTCATTAACTTTGCATTGGCCAATACCAACATGGAAAATATTGCACCCTTTGGCAACTCGATGCTAGGGCCAAGACATTCTCTATCCACGATTGGATGGCTCCTGCTTTAGAAGCCTCTTTACCCTTTACCTGTTCAACATCCTCATCTTTCATTTGCTATAATTTTACTTCTTGTCAGGGTAATACTTATTTCAAATATTTATCGGAGTTGGTGAACTTCCAATTAAGCTGGAAATTTTTTGCAGCATATATTTGTTGTACATTCTCCTAAGCCAATGCTTTCTTCCTTCTTGTTTCTTGTTATCCTTACTGTCGTTTATTCTGTCATGGGCTATATTCATGCCAAAAAAAAAAGAAAAAAAAAATAGAGCAGCATATGAAGAGAGATGTATCCCCTTTTTCTTTTCCCCCTCATACTTTCATAAAGTAGAAGAAACAGTCAAAAGAATATTTTATTTCAATTTCTTTTAGGCTATTGTTGTATGGAAGTAAAGAAAGAACACGTAGAGTTGCAATTCTTTCTTTCAATTTGACTTGTGTTAAAGTGATAAACATTTGAATGACACGAGAAATTTGTCCCCCAGTAACAAGAGACCAAATCAAGGAGAAAAATCTCTTTACATATTTCTTCATGTCAAGACAAAAATATGAGGATTAAATAAAAATCTTAATAAATTGTGTAGATAATCAAGAGAGTAATAAGAATCAGTAAGTTATGAAAACAATTTGAGGAAAAAAAAATCCAAACTGGTCATAATAAAGAAAATCTCATAATGGAAGGTGAGAAACAACTAACCGTGAAATAATCTCATCCGTAGTAGCAGTTTGACCCAGTAACTAGTGGATTTGACCTTGAAAGGAGTTGAATTGACCAAATAATGGATTGGTTCAACAATAATAGTAAGAAAAATGACTGATTTTAGTATCAAAACGTATCAAAAAATTGTCATAACCATGCTAGGAGTGGCAAATGACGTGATAACAGGTTGCATCAAGAGCTGGGCAAGGCCGCGGTGAAGCTTGCAAAACTGACGAGGCCCTCTGTAGGCAGCAACAAAAAGGGAAAAGGGGTTGGCGATGGGCATAGGAGATGGCAGCTGAGACATGGCAGGGGACGAGGGCGATGACAGGCGGTACGGGGGGAGAGAGAGAGAGAGAGAGAGAGAAGTAGTGTGTTAGGTTTAGAGTTTTTTTTGTGGATGATTAAGGTTAGTCTAATATTTGAATGGAGAACTGATATTGAGAGTTGAGATATATTCCTTAATGCTATATTATGGAATAGCATGCTTATCTTATTATAAGTCAGGATATATATATATATATATATATATATATATATATATATATATATATATATATATATCCCAACACCATACAGATAGACTCATAGACGATTGTGGGACTAAATACACAAACAAACTAACAAAAACAGTAAAAGAGATTTCTTTTTTGACTTCCATTTCCATGACTTTTCTACATTGTCGTGTTTTATCTTCTGTTCTTTTCCTTTTAGTGTACTTATGGCACTTAACTTTTACGGAAACTCTAAAATTGAATAGGAACTGTAGTAGAAGTCTTTTTTCCACGAAAAGGAATAAAATTGTGGTCTTCTTGTTTACTTAGTTAGAAAAGATAAGTGTTCTTCTAATTAACTAAGGTAACATATATATATATATATATATATATATATATATATATATATATATATATATATATATATATATATATATATATTTGTTAAAAATATAAAATAATTTTTTTCAACTCTCACTATAACTTCGGAGTTTTGGTACAGTGGAAGGGTCCTTCAACATGGTATCAGAGCAATCCAGATTCAATTTTTGTCGGGCGTGCATTTAATTGCAGGTTTTAGAAAAAAATTATACCGCTGCGTAAAGACCGGGTTTCTGCCCAAAATGGGCCTTCAACCTACGAGCACGTGTTAAAAATACAAAATAATTTCTCTTAACTCTCATCACAATTTTGGAGTTTTGGTGCAGTGGAAAGGTCCTTCAATAATATATATATATATATATATATATATATATATATATATATATATATATATATATATATATATATATATATGTTTGTGTGTGTGTGTGTGTGTGTGGGGAAAAACTTAAACTTATTTTCTATTAAACTATTTTCTAGATTCTCATAACTGGGATGTTCTGAAGCCACAACTATGTTTGATAAAGACAAACATGTTTTATTTGCCATTTCCTTATTTGTTTTGCAGCAGGAAAAATGCCTAGGAGTAAAGATGTGCTATGGGAACATATTGTACAAGATGGCCGGAAGGTTAAATGCATGTTTTGCCATGAAGTTTTTGTTGGTGGGGTCACAAGAATGAGGTATCATTTTGCAAATACATGCTCAAAGGACATCCGTCCTTGCAAAGCTGTTCCAGCCTCTGTTCGGGAAATTGCATTAAAAGGTGTACAGGAGCTGGAGTTGAAGAGTAAGAAACGCAGAAGTAAACTATTTTCAAAGTCAGGTGATGATTCTTTGGGATCCATTCTTCAATCTGGAGATGTCAACAATGAAGCATTGCAGGTTTATAATCCCAAGCCAAAACGTATCCGTTTACCGACAAGGGAGCCAGAAAGGAGGGAAGCTGACAAGGCTATTGTTAAGTTTATTGTCAGCAGTAACTTATCATTTGATATATTACCGGATTCAGAGTTTCGTGAAGCCTGCATTGCAATTGCAAACGCTGGTGCAGGTTATGAGCCTCCAAGCAGCGGACATGGTTGTAGAAAATTGTTAATGGAGTTGAAGAATGAAGCTGATGGGTATGTAAATGCTGTCGAACGGGTATGGGAAAAATCTGGTTGCACACTGATGTTAGATTCATCAATAGTAGGGGATATCTCATACTTGCACATATATGCTGCTTCTCCTAAAGGTGTTGTGTATTTGAAATCATTGTCTATGGTTGGGCATATAACGGATGATCAATACGTTTTTGACTCCATATCATCCGTTATTGATGAAATTGGGTCTCAAAATGTCATCCAGCTTATATCAGATTACCCAAACTATGAACCTGTAGGTCACATGATTGAAGAAAAGTATCCTAATATTTTCATGGTTAATTGTGCAACACACTGCATTGCTCTTATGTTAAAGGAATTGGAAGATCTTGAGCATGTGTCTTCTATTCTGCAGGCTGCTAGAAGGGTCATCAATTTTTTGTATAAGAATCAACATGTATTAAACTTGATGAGAACCCATACAAATGGCTCTCACTTGAAGAGACCAGCTGCGACTAGGATTTCCACTGACTTTATTTATCTGCAATCACTTTTAAAAGTAGAACTAGTGTTACGCCATATTGTTTGTGCAAGAGAATGGAGAGACTTGCCACCATGCAAAAGTATAGAAGGTATAGAAGTCCAAAACATAATCGAGGATGCTATGTTTTGGGACTGTGCGAAAGAGTCTATGCATGCAGTTGAGCCGCTTGTTAAAACATTGAGGATGGTTGATTGTGGAGGGTCCACCTCAGGATACATTTATGATGCCATACGCAAGGCTAAGGAGGCAATTAAAGAAGTTTTTGGAGAGGATTTTAAATATCTAAAGTTCTGGAAAATTATTGATGATAAATGGAATACTCTCTTGAATTCTGATATACATGCAGCAGCAGCTTATTTGAATCCTCAGTTGTTTCATGATGGACGCGTGAAGTTGGATTCTGATGTTAAAGTCGGACTAGAAAAGGTCATCCAGAGAATGGTGTCTAACAATGAAGAAAGGATGAAGATAGCAGAAGAACTTAGAGACTATCATTCCTTAGATCCACGCATTTTTGGACTTATGGCAGTGGACTCTCTTCATGTATCTCATCCAAGTAATAATGGCTCTTTTCATATACCATTGTTTATTTACGAAGCCATTACATTAAACCAATTTTACATTTTCTAATTACAATTTTTGTTTGGTTTTAGGAATCTGGTGGGACATGTGGGGCAGTTCAGTTCCTATTCTACAGAGTTTGGCCATCAAAATCCTGAGCCAACCTTGTAGTTTCTTGGCAGTCGAGAAAAATTGGGGTGCACCAGAAACTACAAACTCAAAAAAGAGGGACCTCTTAGAGATGATAAGATCGCAAGACTTGCTTTACGTGAGGATGAATATACACTTCATGAAAACCACTGCAAAAATGGAGAAAATCGATCTGAAGCCAATTGATATTGATAAAATTGAGGCATTTCCGGAAGAAATAGAACATATAAACCTTCTTGAATATAGGGAGAATGAAGAGGAAGAGATTGATGGAAGTGAAAATGAAGTTGGAACCTCAGATGCAAATGCTTTCTCTTTCTCAGGCATTGCTTGACTCCAAGGGCATCATTTGGTACTGCATTTTGTATCATTGTGCTTATCTACTTCTATAGGTTTCTCAAAGGTATTGAGTCAGATTTGTATTCAATAGTTAGATCAATTACATTGGTCTTATAATTCATGCAATGTCTGCGACACACTGGAGAAGATATGCGCGATTGTGACACGAATTTTCACGAAGACAACTAGATATATCATTGGATTAATTGTTAAACTTGTTTCTGGTCATTTACTTATTTAATTTGTGAATCATATCTTTGAACTAGAATATTTGACATAAACGGTTCTAATGATTTGTTTGGACTATTGTTGGAGGTGAAGTAAAGAGGAAAGTGATAAACAAAAGAAAATTATTATGGCGTCGCTCGAGATTGTCCTTGGGCTCATCCTCACTTAGAATGTCAGAGAAACTTGTTAAGAAGCTTCTTACTGAGGTAATCAGAACATATGCCAGTTTCTTTTTTCCAGTTTGATTTGGGATTTGAATATGTGGTTTCAAATTTTGGTTTCGAAGATTGATAGGATGGCATTCTCAATTTCCCCCCCTCGTTAGAGTCAACTATTTAAATTTTCTACTGGAATCACTCAACAATACTTTTTCTTCTGGTTTGGCAAAGGTCGCTCTTCAATATATGTGGTCTTCGATTCTATGATTTTGTTGTCATATATTTAATATAACTGTTATAGTTCTTCAATAGTTTCAGCTTGGCAAGCGATGGAATGTGCACATTATTTGTTTAGATTGTGCAAGATCAATCTCGCCTGCAACAATAATTTATTATTCAATTTTCCAATTGAAATTGGCAGATAGGGAGCAGTCTGGTTCTTTGGGGAAGAAAAAAGTTCTGTCTGAATGTCAATCATTCTTTTAAATTTTTCCAGTTAGTGAGCTCTTGGAGTGCTGTAAGTACTAGCTATTGTTGACTTGCAAAAACTTTGGTTTGTTTATTGCATATTCATGACGTGTTTGTGTTGTGTGATTAGTATTTGTCATTGTCAAAATGGTGAAGCTTAGAAGTAATTATTTGAGTCTGTTGGAATAAACTGCAACAATCCATAATCACACATACCGCAGAGTCCTTATTGTATGCCGCTTCCCATGTGGAGGTAGATACATGTGGATTGTAGTGTTTACAATAAAATTTAGACTAGAAACAGGATTCCGGACCTGTTCAAGCTGGGCAGGATGATTGAGTATCTAGTTTCTATGTCGTGATTATATTCAGTAGGTTGAGGAAAGAGCTTAGCTACACATTATTTGCCTTTTACTTATTATTTTATTGGCACTCAGAGACAGAAAAGATGATGCATAGGAGTCACTTGCTATATGTTATGACATGGTTTTTTGGTTGTTAAATGCAAGGGTAGCAGATTACGTCTTTCTCTGCCTTTCTTTTAACCATTTCTTCCACTCAAGTTTGCATATACCAACTTTGTACTGTTTCACTTTCAACGTTTCTACATCTAAGTCCCATCTCCTCAATTTCATATTACTCTAACTCAATTCTTTAGGTTTTATGTGGATAAAAAATAACAACAAACATGTATTGCAACTTGTGGGTTCTTGAACTAACTAGAGATGGTTAGGGCATGTAAGTGGAGACTTATAAGTGCACGGTGCACAGGTTAGGAAAAGTGATTGGATTGCTGTTAATGGAGAAACATGGACTAGAGATAGGCCTAACTAAACATGGATGGAGGCAAGTTGAAAGGATTAGGGTTATGTATTTAACCTTGAAAATTACCCTTAGTCAACTGAATGGAAGAAAAAGATTGATCCCAAAAATTTAGAGATAAAGACTGTCTTGTTGTTGTATGTGTTAAAGTTCTCAAAAATAAGAAATATAATTCTTTCCCCTCCATTCGCGCGCTCTTTCATAACTTTTTTTCTCACTATATTTATCCAGCGATGACCTATTTAATATGCATCTATCATGACATCCATATCATTTCCAGGATGATGTGCACATTTTTGTTTCACTGTTTTGTAATGGCTTCTGTTAATAGGATAATACCTGCATAGTAACTCGTTTAGGGTTAAAGTATGATTTAGAAAAGAACTGAACTGTCACGGCCCACCTAAGCAGGTATGCGGTTAGCGCTAGGGGTCTAGGACAGGGTCCTAGTAAGCCTATTCCTCTTTGAAGGAAAGAACAAAACACTAATAACCAATAAAATAAGACATAAAATGAAATTTCTAATAATTGTCGTTGGTTTACAAAATGTCATTTCTATTTTACAGTAGAAGAGGCTAGCATGATTTAATCTTTAAGACATGACAAAATAATATTCTATCCAAAATATAATATGTGTGTATAAATGTTATTTGTACTAAACATGATAAATGGTAACGTTATCAAAGGAAATATTATGAGGCAACTTTGTCAGTTTTGATGTCACAGGAAAATTGTCACCAGTAATCATGATCAAATAGATAAACAAGTTATGAAGTTCATATTAGGCACTATCCTCTATTTCCTATGAATGCTATAACTAATTCATAATATCCTCAACCTCTAATTTTTGCTCAACCTTATTCTTGATGATAAATGCATATCCTAAGCTAATACTTAAATTTCAACATGTTCAAAATGTCATAATACAAATCAACAATAATGAGTACAACAACCCATGATAACAAGTTAACGGCATGTAACCATAGTAGCTACAACCAATTCCAAAACTGTTAGATTTCATATACATTATACAATAAGCTAATTATTTCAAAACCCAAAATTTTGTTCGAACTTGCCTCATTTAATTTGATATTATGAAGCATTTCTATCCCATGACAATATATGTCTTTATTAGGATAAAATCATTCACTTCTTGTATTCTCAAACTTAAACAACCTTATACTGGCCTAATTTGAAGCGTTTAAGATACAAAACCCCCATTAAGAAAGCCCCAGGTACTTTCCGATGGTGCTCATCTCCTGGGTCTTTTCTTTAGTACATTATATGATGTAGTTTGCTTCTAGAACTTAGGAGTTGGCCCTTGCACGCTGAGCTTACTGTGATATTTCTTTTTCTCCTCCTTATTCTTTGCTTTCCTCTATCTTTGATCTCCAAGTTCAACTTCATCAACTGGAGAGCAGATGAAGTGAGAATTGGGTGAACTAATTGAAGGGAGAGGAAAAAAAAAAGAGCTTTTTACTATATGTTCATGTTCTATGTATCGTGAGGAGATAAAATATTCTTGACACATGCCTTTTTACATGAGTCCTTATCCCACCTTTTCTCTCCACCAATGTTCTTCGCTACTCCATATATTCTATTATAATAGATAGTGCCCACTAATAAATGTGTGTGTGTGTGTCATTATATATGTATATTACAATATTATATTATATTATATTCTGTGTGTGTGTGTATAAAGAGATAGGTCCTTCCAAAAGGATTTGACCCAAATCCATCTTGTTGAAATTCAAAAATGTTGCACTAGATAATCCACTCTGTTGGGGTTGATCTACAATCTATAGAGCATATAAAAATAAAAAATCAATTATTAAAAATATTTTTACTCATGCATCAAGTAAGCATTAAATGGACAGTCATGTAGCACCGATACTTCGAAGGTGTGGTAGCCGTGTCCGATACATGTTGGATACTTTCTTGATACATCTTAGATACTTCTTTTTCATATCCAAAATGTACAATGTATCCTATAAGTATCAGATGCATCATAAATGTAACTGAGACTAATATGTTAAAACTGAATGCATAATGTGCTAAGAATTGCCGAAACATTTATATAATTTATATAGGTTTTTTGAAGAAAGAATATAATTGTACACAACATTGTTATAATAACTAGAAAATATTTCATATATCCAAGACATTGAACATAAACATACACATTTATAGTTTGCCAATGATATATTCACACGTATTGGTACCGTAATGTTTCAGGATTACCTTATCCATGTACCGTTGGTATGGTATATACATTGAAGGGATTTTACCTAGGTATTAGGTAGTTGCAAAATGAAACATTCGTCTAGTGTCATTTTTATTTTTTTTTCATTTTATAACAACTTGATATTTAAGCAAATGACCTCTCAAATGTATGTTTTTTGATAAATGTGTGAATATATGGAGATTAAATAAAGGGATCGGATGATCCAATTTCTCATGTGTCATGCATTTTGGTGGGTGGATGCCCTAAAAATGTTCTGACATATACATGCACAAACACATACATGTGCATGCATATGTACTTGTGTAAAATTTGCCATATCCTCATTGTACCTGTGTCCTATTTTTCTTTTATATAATTTTGATTTATTGTCATGTCCTTACCTTGCCGTACCTGCATTTAGTATATACGTCCATGCTTAACATACAGTCATAAAGCACAAGTTTGTTAGTTAAATTGTGCATAGTAGTCTATACCTAATGAAAACTGGTGTATGAGGATTTAGTATATACGTCCATGCTTAACCTACAGTCATAAAGCACAAGTTTGTTAATTAAATTGTGCATAGTAGTCTATATCTAATGAAAATTGGTGTATTAGGATTTTTAGTTGTTTCGATTATAATTAAATATTTGGATGGAGAATTCTCCTGTTGTGAAGTGTTGATCTAAGAAAAATATTATCTCAGCCATTCATTTTGTCCCTTAATGATGAACAGGCAAGAAAAATTTAAAAATATTTTTTATTTTCAGTTTTTGGCTCTTTAGATTATATAGATCAACTCCAATGAGGTATTTCACCAAATTGGTGCCCCATTCAAAGAACCTTAATCTCTACATGACATATAAATATGTATGCATTACATACTAACAGTTTAGGTATACATTACATTGTACTTGTACCTGTACATATATTTACAATTGTGGCATTGTGCGCATTATCTAGCTCGCATTCTTGACCTTGATGCTTTTGTTTTGTATTCCTGTATAAATTGGTAGTTGATGTGCAGAATTAGTCTTATTAAGGCTCTTCTAATCTAGCTGGCTTTTTTCATTACCTTTTTCTCTCCGTGTCAACTTAATCATTATGATGCCTTTTCAGAGTGATCTATGACATGAGCAAACACTTGCTAACCTAGATCATTGGCCCTGGTGGTTGGGTTTTGCTGTTTAACTCCAATCCATGCATATCTGAAGAAATCTGGTATGTTGATTCATCTCTGGTCTCAAGTATGCATCTAACCTTTTGTGGGATATGTTATGACGTAAAATATGTCTAATTTACTTACTGTTTCATTGTATGTAACCTTTCAAGCTTCTTCAAATATCATCAGACTTAGCTTCTTGATATCCTATGACTAAATATTACCATTGCACATTAGCCTTCTAGGGATGAGCCAGAGGTGCTTTCGTCCTTTGTTTATATTCAAATAATAATACCAAGGTGGTCTTGCCCAGTCTCCTATGACCCAAGGTTAATTTAACATTCTGTAGTTGAGATCAGGTCTGCTCAGCGTACTTGGTCTATATGAACTGGATGCCTATCATTCTAGCCCAAAAGCAGTTAAGTCTGGTAAATGAAACAGTGAGGCAAGAAAATGAACGTCATTACTATTTAGGCAATAAAACCACGAGTAGATCAAATTTCAGTGATTTTTTAGTTTTAAACTTTCACGACTTATGCATTAAAATTTCTTAGGGGCTCTCTCCCCAGAAAGTGGTCTTGCATGTTTGTTGATATCATGCAATAGAAAACTATATCTAGCTACGGATATTATTAGTTTGTATGAGAGCAGTTGGAGTTGGTCTCTAGAGCCATCACCTTGATTTGGGAAAGCTTAGATTATAAGAAAAGTAACTCAAAGCACTCCACTCAGAGGTAGCGGTATCAGGTAAAGGTTGAATAGTCAAAAAAAATATCTGTGGAAGGATTAGAGATTGCATTTACATAAAAATATGTGAAGAAAGGTTTATTGTATTCTGGGAAAGGTGAATTCATTTCTAAATATATATTGGATTTAACTGTGCCTTGTTGGGTAGGTAGCTTCTGCCAGTCATGCCCTTTGATTAGTGAAATAAAAATTTAAATCTGCACGTATTTTCTTCTAATTTGTATTGTTCCAACTTGATCCTTGTTGTGTTGTCTCCAAGAATAGAGCTGGTTGTCCATATATCTGAACAAGGATCAAGTTTGAACATTACAAATTAGGGGGTTGCTAAATGTAATTTGATGTCTATAATAGTTTGAGTGTTTTAGATAAAAGTTTAGTTAATTGTTTTGTGAAGATGATATTGAGGTATCACATCATGGGAATCTAGATAACTTTAATTTTGGTGGAGCCTTCAAGTTCCACGCGTGAAATCATAGCTGTTAGCAGTAGTATCCTTCTCTTAGGCTATGTTTGGTTTGATAGAAAATGAAAAAAAAAGAAAAAAAAAATGGAAAAGGTAGTAGGATTCTCTTATTATTTTGTTCAAACAAAAGACAATATATAAAAAGAAAAAATTTACAAAGTTAAGGAAAAAAAATACTTTGTTCCAAACTTCCTCTACTCTCCTACTATATTCGCATGTGCTAGTAACTCCAAATAAAATTTCTCTCATTTTCTCTAGGTAGACAAAAGAATAAATTAAAAATAAATTAAAAAGTTAAGGAAAAAAAACTTTGTTCCAAACTCCCTCTACTCTCCTGCTATAATTGCATGTGCTAGTAACTCCAAATAAAATTTTAAGTCATATTTTCTTTTACTTTCTTTCCATTTTTTTTATAAAAATTTTCACTCAAACCAAACAATAGAAAACATTTTCTTTCTTATTTTCTTTTCTTTTCCTTCATTTTCCCTCAAACCAAACGGAGCCTTAGGATCACATATTAACATGAAATTTCACGTTTAGGGTTGAGAAACACAACTCTCTTTCCTACACTTGCTTAGAGATGGTAGTTCAGTGCATACTCAAGGAGGCTTGATCAATTAAACAGCCCAATATAGGCTATCTGTCAATCTATTTTTGTTAAGGCAATGGAGGTAATGGTGACAATATTTCAAAAACTAAGATTCATGAGGATGTTGGAATATCCTTCAAAGAATTTTCTTTGATAATGTTGATGCAAAGATTATGATACAATCATATAACCCAGTAGATTACTTAGCATGCGCTATGTCTTGTCCTGATCAGCCCCATATCATGCCCATGTGCATGTCCATGCATCGATGGTGACGCGTTCTTAAACAAGTCCATGTCCAGGTTGACCTCTTCTGTAGTGCTGTAGGTCTATCCAACTTCCATGCCTTCTCAAATTTTCTGAAATTTTTGTCTAAGCATATAAATTGCTGAGAGTGTTTATATTGGCTGGCAAGTACAAACTTGAGTACACCTGTACTTGCCCCAGTTAATAAAGGCCACACGTGTAGATGCTGAATGAGGCCCCCCTCGGGACATTATGGTGTTGTGTGATCTCGGAACATTGGGAGTATGGGGTTCCATTGGAAAATAAGAGTTGTGGGGTTTCAGTTGAACTGATGTATTCTGGGTAGTCAGAAGCTGTTCCAATATGTCGTATATTTTTTCATGGAAAATGTCATCTTGTTTTGAGAGTGCATTTGGTTCTAGGATTGATGCGTCACACGCTTAATGGATATCTGTTTGTCTCCTTGTTTGGCATTGTGAATGATTGATTTTGTGCTTCTTTGAACTTGAGAGAATACGAATCCCAATGTCATATCTGCCTCCTCTTCTTTGTTGCACGAGCAAAGGAATAGATAGATATAAGAATGGACGGGTCTGAGGAACAATTTTTAGTCTGCACTATTCAAATTTTTGAATTAAAAATAAAAATTTTCATTTTCATAATTCAAACTTTGAATTAGTCAGGCCAATACTTGACCCTTAGATCTGTCCATTCTCATTTCTAAGAATAAGGGGAGATTTCAGATGACACCGTAAATATTACTTTCTCACTAACTGTTGTGGGTATTGGCATGTAAGTTTATTTTTTGCATTAACTTGAGAATATCTTGGAAGAGCATCATATATTTCTGAGTTTTGGATTTTCTTAACAATAGAGAATAGGAGATTTTGTCACAAAACAAGCTATGAATTGTGTAGTACTTCTCGATAACAATACCAAAAATGGAACAATATCAGTCTCCTTTCACATTCAAGATTGATAGTAACAATTAGGACCACCTTTCTTGGTGGACATTTGGTTGTTTCCATTTTCCCTGTGTCTGTAGTTATCGAGCTTTTGGTTAGAACACCACAAACTCCTGCCGGTTGGGATTTTTAGACATAACAGGATAACGTACGACGATAATGTTTACATTTTTCTGCTTCCTTGTGATATTTCGGTATAAATACATGGAAATATGATGTCTCATCTCCCACTGGTCCCCAATGAATCCTAACCCATACTCCTCTGTAAACTTGGAAGTAGACACAATCTGATGTAGTGTTACTTGGTGTCTACAAGAGTTACAACCAAACAAAATGTACGACAGCTATATTTGGCGATATACACACTATCACAACTCTCGACACTTAATGAATTTGTCTTCTTTCGTATCTTATTTTTGTCGTCTGCAGCAAAGATTTAAATGGTAGAAGTGTATGATTGTTTGCCAGGTACTAGCTCGGGATACAACTGTGCTGCCCCCAGAGCATTTAAAGCCCACACTCGTTGGTGAGGTCTTGCGTTGCTGAAGAAGATAGTTTAGCTGGTTGTAATTGTTGGGGTATCTTTTTTACTTGTAGGTCATCTTCAATTGTACCTAACTTCTTTGAAATATTATCTTGTTTTACTAGTTAGAAGCATCTTCTTATGATAAATTTGGTTTGTAGCAAACAAGTCTATATTTGGGCATATTTTGTTCTTGCATCTTATTAATGAAACACTTATTAATGAAACACGGGGAAATTTATCCTTTTTGCTCTTTCTTATAGGAACTCATGATACCAGCAACAAAAACAATCTTGATTGTACTATTTGCCTGGAAACTGTCCAGTACATGGTCCTGTTTGTTAACATTATGTAGAGATAAACAGCCACATATTTCTTCGAAATATTAATTGTACATAATTCATTTCCGCTAAAAATCTAAACAGTACATGATGCTAAGATATTTTGATGTTTGAATCCTAAAAATGACTACTATCAAGACTGACGCACAACAGGATAGCAACTTATATGTATATCCACACTTGACACCACTTCATGATGGATTTTACCACCAGAGCTGGAGGGAGACTCTAAAACAGTTCAAATTTTCGATCATAGGATGTGGGAGATGGGAGCATTGTCTTTCTGCGAGTTTTATTGGTCAAGGAGATGAGTTGTTAGGCCTTGGTTTGTATCGGGGCTTACTGCTTTCTTTTCTTCGCTTTTACCCCAGAGGACAAAGTAGAGGCCGACCATGATGAGGATCGATCCAATAAGCCTGAAAACAGAGTTGAAACAATAGAATTAGGTGATAAATATTCGGTTGTGCAGTAGAGATCAGTTCAAGTTTTGTGCTGTTTATGACATGATCATGTACATTTCAAGTTTTGGTGCTGTTTATGAAATGATCATGTTAATGCAACTGATTTTCTAATGTGTGGTTTGGACATTGACAATATAGATCTACAAATACACCAGTTCGACGAGGGGAGCTTATCTATGATAAGTTAAAAGAGCGAAGGACAGACCGAAGAAAACATGGATGAAGATAATACAAAAAAATATGGATTTTAGAGATTTAAATGAGGACATATTACTTGATAGGAATGAATATTACTTGATAGGAATGAATGGAGCAGGATTATCAATGTGAACGAACCGGTATGATTCTCTTTGGGTTCGTATAGTCCTCTCCAAGTACTTAGGATTTCGATTTTCTAATATTAATTTTTACTTATTAATTTATTTAATTTGTTCTTACCCTCCAGAGTACAACTGGTCACCGAGTATAATGGAAGCCATGATGGCCACAGCAACTGTCTGAACAGGTTGGAAGACAGCAACAAAGAGAGGGCCTCCTCTATCAATGCACCAAATCTGAAGAGAGAAGGAGATGCCTGACGCTACAACGCCCTGTACAAAGAAAGAAATTCGAGAGGATGATGAAATAGTATGATCGAGAATGAAGATTTCTTGACGGTAATGATGAGTCAGTGAAAATTACAGCATAAAGGATGGTGCAGAGCTCCCCTCCCGAGTGAACTTTCCACCTCTCAATGTCATTTTCCGCAATGGCTGCTATAGCCATGAACTGGATGACTCCAAAGAAGCAGGTGAAGGTGGTGACGGAGAGCCTGGCGGGGTACTTCTTTAGCACCGGAACCTGTCAAGGTTAAGACCGTCCATCCATAAAATCATTCTTGTGAAGAAAATTAAACAAATATAGATGTAAATTGCAAACATGGTATTGAATCTGTCTGTTGCACATAACATATTTTATTATTGTAATAATAATAAGGGGTTTTTATATATAAATATCTGTCCCTTAAATCTTTAAAAATTAGAATTTAGTCCTCCAAATCTTCATATTTATAATTTAATCCTCGAATCCTTTAAGTTACCACAATTTAGTCCCTCAGCCATATTTTTAGTCCGAATTTTCCGTTGTACCCCGAGTTACTTCACTTTAGTTCTCTCTTTCCTGTTTCTCCTCTCTTCCTCTTCTTATTGGATTTCCCTTTCCATTCTTTTCCTCTCTCTCTCTTCCCTCTTCTTATTAGGTTCTTCTGAGTTACTTCACTTTAGAGATTAATTAAGAGCGAAGAGAAAAAGAGAGAGGAGATGAATGGAGAGGGGAACTCAATAGAGAAGGAAGAGGGAAGGGAGGACTAAAGTGAAGTAATTCAGGGGTACAACAGAAAATTCAGACAAAAAATATAACTGAGGGACTAAATTGTGGGAACTTAAAGGATTTGGAGACTAAATTATACATATGAAGATTTGAGAGACTAAATTCTAATTTTTAAAAATTTAAGAGACAGATATGTAAAACCACATAATAATAAAGGCTTTATCCAAAATCTTTGGAGTCGGCTACAAGATTTTTCTTTCTTCATTCAGCTCTATTTATGGTAATTTCTGTTGGAATATGCTTATTATTTTACTACGTATTCATTGCTTCATCACCAACAAATATTTTTCGATTCGTAATTTTTGATGTGACAAAAATTTACCTGAAGGACCATCCAGCCAGACCATGCAAGGCAATTGCCAAGGATGTACATACAGCCCAGAGTCCAGTTGAGTATCTGGCTTGAAGAAGTTACAACTCCCAGAGCTGGATGAGATTGATAGCTCAGAAGAAGGGGGCCTTTGTAAAGAGTGAGGACTGTGGCTCCTACAATACTGCCCACAGTTCCTACCACCTTTGCCAGCCCATACCTCTCGTTTATGTTCACTTGCTCAAGCCTGAGTGTTTTATTTATTAATTAGGGTCGATCAATCATATATATTCAACGAGACGATACAATAGAAAATTTGAGTTTAAGAATAAAATAAAAACCTTAGAGCTGCCGCCATAACGAAAGTGATGGCTGGGACTGAATTTTGTATGGCAGATGCATAGGTTGGAGATAGGTAATACAGTCCCAACAGATAGAATCCTTGATTGGCAGTTATCCTGGAAAAGGTGTAACAAATATTAGCACCAAATTTGACTAAGTTATATGATTGGATGTCAACCCTCTTTTAATTAGGCCAGCTTTGGACACTTACCCGCATAATGCAAGAAGAAAGAATTCAACCAGTAAAGAGAAGGTAAGAGGTGGTCTATCCCTCCTGTAATGAGCAATCCAATAGCACGTTAGCGTGAGAGTTGAGCTGGGCATGCAATTTCAGTTTGGGAACTTACTTTTCGAGGAAATAGGCGAAGGGGGTCAACAGGACAAGAGCAATGACATTCCTGTATACAGGGAACACAATCTTGCTGACCCCCATGTTGAGTGCAGCCCTTGAGACTATGTGAAACCCTGCATAGCAAAATTGGAGAGCTAGAACACCTATGAAGAGCTTTGCTTTCTCTGAGACCTTTGACTCTTCTCCCATTTTTCTCTCTCTAGGCTTAGATGGGCTTTGGTTGCTGGTGATAAAGAGAGAGCACGAGGGTGTTTATATAGTTGTATGTCCTTAAATGCTTGACTGTGATCATGTCCTCATGTCTCTCTATGCATAGATGCATGAGGGGGACATTGTTTTGCATGATGAGCATGAGGTTGGTATGTCATCTGTTGATTTTATTTATTTATTTATTTTGGAGTGTATTATATAGTTAACGACTTTGATTAGTATAGAAAATTATTTTATTTATTTATTTTTAATAGAAAAAGTAAGTTGACAGGAGGGGGGGTGTTGAATTTGATTAAAGGAGACAAGGAGGAGTTGGAGCATGTTGGCCAGGCAGAGCCGATGAGACCTTACAATCGGGGAATTCTAAACGAGCCTATCTTTTCGCTAAGTGAGCCCCCTCTACTAGTCCCTCAGGAGTTGTTTAGTTGGGCTCACTTAGCAAAAGGATGGGCGCATGCAGAATGCCCCCTTAAAATCAGTGGAATAGTCTAGCCATTTACCTTTCTGGCCATTTCATTATCTTGTTTTTATCAACTTTTAACGTTTTTGAGTAGTTTCCTTTTTTTTTTCTTCCATTTTTATTTTAGATATTATTGCAACATTGTTAACCCTTTAAAAGAATAACTTATCATAATTGATACGATAAGAATTTCAATAGCACCATTTTTATACTCCTATGATTTTACTGATTTGTCAATGACCGCAAGTTGGTCTACCTATACTTTCTTCTTTCTTCATGAACCATGGGTTAGGAAACTAAATAGCACCGATAAAAATTCTTATCGACCACAGAGAAGGTAAAAGGAGAACGGAAAATGACAAGATTAACTAAAACGATGGATAGGACAGTTCGGATGTCAAATTAATGATAAGAGGCTGAAATGGGAGTAAGTTGGGAGCAAGGAATCAAATGTCATGTGGTACTCCGATGATGGCAACAGTCTCCCTGACTTATTTTGAATATGTTGTGTGAAGTCCACAAACTAGACTTGCTTTCACATGGATTAAGATAACTTCATTGCATGTAGTACGATATCACAAGCTAAATTTATCGTTGGAACACCTCTCCATAGATTTGGTGAGACCCCTCAAGGAGTGTGTGTACGTTGAATGAAACCTAGTGAAACTTTGAATGAAACTGTAGTTGGGCTAGATGTTCCGCAAAATCAGTTAATATACAAAATAACAAGCATAAACAACAAAGCAAATCAGTGATACATGAAAGATCTAAACGAACGGTATGTTTAATGACTTGCCAATCCTCTAAAGCAGACAGAGTTCATGGCCCTCGACTAAGAGGTCTAGCATCAGCATCAATAGTGAGATTCTTTTAAGGTCCTGAGCTACTACATCTTGATCCTGTTGTACAAGATGCAAAATTTTCCTTCTCAGGTACAAGATTCTGGTACAGATTATCAAAATCTTGACTACTGCAAATTTTGCTGGCACTATCAGACCCCATGTGGTTTTTAGGAAGCAACTTACTGGAGGAAAGCAGGCAGCAGTATTGGGATCTTCAGCTAATAAAACCAAAAAGGATCTTCAGCTCATAAAACTTAAAAACAACAAAGAGCACCAGTTGGACAAAATCCAGCTTCTAATCCCTTTGACCTGACCTTAAATCAGTATGTCTGATCCTTGCGCCAGATTTGGCCTACATCACAGTTGGAAGACGAGCGAGATCAGCTCTGGTGCAGCTACTTTGATTCATGTGGTTAGTAGGTAGCTGAAAGGGCAAGTTGAGGGCATCCACCATTATCCTTCTCCTTCCTATTATGGGAACCAAAGTCCATATGGTTCTTTATAATGCAGAATGCTACTCCCAATTATGCGCACATCTCTGCTGTTCAAAACGTGAGAGCATAGTACATTTGAATTTACCATCTCCGCTATGCCCTGTCTTTCCCTCCCTTTATCAAATTGTATCCAATCAATCTACTACAATTGCTTCTCAGATCCTCAACAACTCCTTAGCCCTCTCTTTCAACCACCTCCTCTCTCCACAGCGCCTGCAAGCTCTCTGCACTCTCATTCAGTGCTATCTCCCCCCTCCCCTCAACGCCGCTTCAGATGACATAAATTGGATCCTCACAAACAACGGATAATTTTCTATCGCATCCCTCTACCGCCTCATCTCCCTAACATCTCCAACAAATATATTAGCTTTTCCCTTATATTGTAAAATTCACTGTATGGCTTGTCCTCTTGGATCGTCTGCCCACTTCAAAACTTCTCACCCGACACAACATAACCACTCCATTTTATTTTCCACTATGTCAGTCCAACCCAAAAACCTCCAATCACCTTTTCCTCCTATGCCCTTACACGCTTCAGATATGGCAGCACTTTGTTTCCCTCTTCAACCTCCACATCTCCCTCCGACTCTACAAGCCCTATGGCATCAATGACGACGACAAAAGGTATCATCCAACATATCTAAATCTTGGGATAATAACTCTCTAGCTATAATTTGATGTACATGGAATGAGCGCAACAACCGCATATTCTGAGACAGACAACGAGATACTTCTTCTATCATTTATCGTATCAGTTATCATATTGGAGCTTGGCTCCATAAATAGCCTCCATCTCCTCTTACTTTTTATTTTTATTTTTCTTGTATTACTCATATAGTGTGCGCGTAAATATATACACACACACATTTGCACTAGTGTAATATTTCATATCTTATTGAAATATACAAAAATGACCTCGGCGTTGTTTTTTTTTTCTCAAAAAAAAAAAAATAGTACATTTGAATTTGGTATTACATACTGCTCATAAAACAATCAAAATATGCGAGGCATTCACAATCAGATCCACTTACCGTTATTTCATAGATGGAGGTATGCGCCTACAGCATGGCCGCTTCATATAGAGGTCCAAGTACCCCCCAAAGAACATTTTTTCATATGGTTGCTTGAAAAGGACGCCAACCTTATATGGGCTAATCTAAAAAAAGAGGCTAGGAAGGCCCAAGCATCTGTGTCCTTTGCAAAAACAATGATGAAGACTTTGCAAAAACAACGGTGAAGACGGCCAACATCTAATGCTGAATTGTTCATTTTCTGCCCTGGTATGCTTGAAATGTGTCTTGTTATTTAGGCCCCACATAGATATGTTGAAGGGTGAGACGTTTGGACTCGCCTAAGATTATGTAAAGATAATCATGGGCTTGTTACTATCGTAGGTGCAACAATCTACTAGAATATTTGGAGAGAAAGGAATGACAAAATCTTTAAAAACACATAACGAACTATAGATGATTGTGTATTTAGAGCTTACACTGATGTTGTGTTCTGGATAGGTTTGCTCTCAAATAAAAAGAGAATATATATATCAGATGATGATGACACTTACCTCTAAGATTTTAGCCTGACGGCAGAAGGGAGAGCAGAAGGGGACCATGAGCAGGAGGACTGAAAGGGATATACACTTTTTTTTTTGTATTTTTGTTTTATGCTTCTGTTCTATGGAGGACAACTCTGTTTGAAAGGGCATAAGCCCAGGACATGTAGTAGAAATGTTTTAGCACAAGACATATGCCTTTTATTTTTTATGTTGTATTGACTATTGCTAATGGAATACGGAGGACATAAGTCTGCCGTTTTGCTTACAAAACAGTCAAAATGTGATATAACCTAATCGGAGGTTAAGATAAAGAACTAAACAACATAGACAACTAGAAAATGGAAGATCATTTACCAGAGATCTTTGAGCTGCTGGATTGCTGGAGTTGGAGGTCACCAACCAATCATAACTAAATAATTTTTCTGTTAACCGTCAGAAAGAAAATACAGGGAATAACTCAAAGCCCAAGCAGAGACACAATATCAATCTACAAACATATTATAGTGGCCAAAAAACGGTGACCAAAAAACCTAAAGTAATGAGGCTTGCAAGATTCTATTCATTTACTGAAAAATGATGCAATATGAAAATGATGCTGCAGCACTTCATATTAATTTCTCAAAATTATTCAGATGTAATGCATCTAACTGTTCACATCCTAAACAAAGGACTAAGCAAATCAACAGAAGTGAAGGCTTCAAGATCTTCTAAACATGTCTCATAAGTTATAATAAAGAGAGGGAAAAAGGGAAGTAAAGGAAAAAAAGGGAAAAATTGTAGCATATAAATGGTTATCAGGCATGATATCTGTTTGCTTGAACAAGTGAAGCCTTCACTTGTTCAAGCTTCAAGATCATCAGAATAGTGATCAAAATGAGACTATTAATGAATAAGATTTACTAAAAACTTTGCTGAAACGAACTCTTAATGAGTTATTGTATTGGCTGTAGACTCCAGGAAGAGCTATATCAACATGATCACTAATTAACCGATGGAAACAACATAAATTCAGAATCAACTATGCCATAAATGAAAGCAAATTGGAGACAACCTTTTCTAGGTAATTAGCGTATACAACTTTAAGACTTGAAAGAGAGACGGGTCACGTGTTGAATATGATACTTATCTGATACGTATTGGACATCCCGTACTGTGTTAGATTTAAAAAACACAAAAGTTTGTGTTAGAACCATGCCAAATTTCAAAAAAAAAAAAAAAAAAAAAACCAGAACCATGCCAAATTTAAAAAAAAAAACTCTAAGCATCGTGTGAAAGACACCAAACAGATGTGCATTGCATAAAAAGGCGTACAAAAGGATTATTTGACATAAGAGAGATAATACTTCAATAGAACCTAAACGCTTCGCAAACATGTGAGAGCCTTCATAGTCTTCTTATTATGAAATAATCAGAACCGACAATCTGTTTATTATGAGTCAAAATATACATATATTTATAGGTATTTCAATACCATACAAACAATTCCATAAGCGATGTGGAACTAAACATAAATTAAACCCAAATACAAAATAGTTATCTAATCTAATACTCCCCCGCAAGTTGGAGTAAACTATAACCAACTTATTACACAAATTAGAAAATACTGTCTCCCTCTTCAATAGTATAAATAGTATAAACTAACTAGAAATGGATGGGCAGCAACAATAATAGTAGTAGCAACAATAATAGTAGCAGTAGTAGATGAATCACTTGAATCATCAGAATACACCCGTATTCGAGAAGTAGCAACAATAGCACTTGATAACCGTCTTTCTTAGAAGTAGTAGTAGCAACAGACAAACTTTTTTTTTAAAAACAGCAGTAGACAGCAAATAAACTTTTTTCTTTGAAGCAGTAATAGATAGCACATAAACTTTTTTCTTAGAAGCAATAGTAGGTAGCAGATAAACTTTTTTTTAGAAATAGTAAACAGTAGATAAACTTTCTTCTAGAAGGAGTAGTAAACAATAAATAAACTTCTTTTTTTGAAGCTAGTAGATAAGTAATAAACTTTTTTCTTAGAAAAAGTAGAAACAAGTGCGAAACAGTTGTAGAGTCGGAGTTGGAATTGTAGTCCTCATTGCAATCAAATTGGTGACGCAATTGCGGAGATGGCGTCAGAGTTGTAGACGGTGTTAGAATTGGAGTCGGAATAAGAATCCGCATCAATTTGTTGATATGATTGCAGAGTCGGAGTCAGAATCGGCATCGGAGTTGGAATCGGAGTCATCATCGATTAGAATGGTTGAGATTGACAACTGCGATTTACTTCGTAACGTACTCTGATACTATGCTATGATATTATCAGAACATGAGTCAAGAGATACATATATTTATAGGTATCTTAACACCAAACAATCCAACAGGCAATGTGAGACTAAACATAAACTAAACCCAAATACTATATAGTTTTCCAATCTAACACTTCTATTAGATAAGGTATTGCGTCCAACTCTTGGATTCTTTTCTTTAATTAGCTACTTAATTAGAACTATGCATCTAAACAATTAAGATTCTAGTTTGTCTTTTCTTCCACTTTAAACGCATTCTAACCATTATGGGTCCCGACATGTATTATATATAAACACATACATAATCACGTAGTCATGAACCCGTATTCTACTAGTTATGTTGCCGTGTCCTAATATCTTGTCTTTTAATAATTTATCGTGTCATTATTTCCAAGTGTATTGTATTTGTGTCTTGTGTCAGTGTTCATGCTTTATAAGCTAGCTTTTAACACCTATCTTGCGATATTGTGGACATAACACGACGCAAAATTCTGATAATCAAAATTAAATGGAAGATACGCACTAAAAGATTTCACTGAAACCAAATCCTAATGATTCCTTGCATCGGCTGTAAACTTCCTTGACGCGTGATACCAACATGTTAACTACTTGCTACTCAATGGGAAAACATAAATTCAGAATCAACTATGCTATAAAGATATGTAAAATTCAAAACAACCCTTCTAGGTAATTAATATCTTTGTGAAAGTACATGTGGATGTGCTGTTATCTGTACAAGAATAAACACATCTTTTATTTAAGAAGAGCACTACTAGCTTCTTGCTTTATTGACGATCAACCACGCATAATTTACCAGTCAGTTAAAATCAGCAAAAAAGTGTGTACATATATGCATGCAGAAGTAGGTGAAAAATCTAAGCAGACTTTTTAGTCTATACATTCAAATATTTTCTGTATGAGTAGGAAAGGAATTCACCAATTGCAAGAGCACGAATGATGCATGCATGCAAAACATAGGTGGGACGGATTAAATTTCTTGGCTACAAAGAAAGTATAGACTAAAAAGAACCCACTCTGCAAACACATACCCAATGCTTGAGAGGCATGCCTAGCAAGTGGAGTAAAAATTGTAGCAAAAGGTGATTTAACGAGCATGATCCTAAGCCACCAAAGTGAAAAGCCAGGCAAAGAAGCGAAAATACTTCAATAAATGAACTGAAACTGGATGTTATTGGAACATATTCTCTTAGCAAGTTGAGGATATGTTTTCCTAACTTGCCACTACAACACATGCCAGTTACACACTGCAAACACATACCATATAATTCTTCTGACACAACCAAAATTTCAGATTTTAAGCATTCAAAAAAATATCAGCTGCTATCAAATCCTCCCAGCTTTGATGTCGTCATCATTCTATTGAGAGGCATATGATTCATTAGGTTTTCTACTGTAATCCTATCACATCTCACATTTCTTTGAGTGGTGTGTGAAAGCTTTATTATAGAGAGAAGATTTGTAACAGAAGTTACAGAATGAACAAACATACTCACAGAAAACAAGGTCATAGATGCCCAGTCATAAGGAAGCAATGCTTCTGGTGCATCTTCAATCAAAGGCAAAAGCATACCCTGAAATGCACAGGAATCTTAGATTCTCAATAAATTATTGCCTCTAATACAATAAATAACACTTAAAGGAACAAACCCTCAGTGGGTTTTCCAACAGAAAATCCATTAGGATATAAGTTTAAGGAGAAGGATGCTCGAGGCTCTGCCATTGACACAGGTTATTAGAATAACATAAAGATACTAAAGTACCAACTGTCTTCCTTTATCATCTACACCAGCATGGTTACCTCCACAGGCAGATGAAGGAACAGAATGATCAACAAATCCATGATTTAATCCTCTTAAATTATCCTATAGGAAAATTAAGACGGGATAGCGCTAGATTAACTTAAATATTAAAAAAAAATAAAAACTTGTAAAGGGCAAATAGGAGATTGTTATAATATTTGCTTAGGGATAAAACTCTGCTTAAAGATATCTACGTTAAATATTACAGAAAGAATGCTTGACAATTATCAACAAATAACAATCCAACACTAACAATTTGAACAAAATGTCAACAGGTGGACAGAGAACTCTCCTTTATTCCGTCAAGTCTTTATTTAATGAATGATGTTGCAGAAAGTAAGCATCATGAACCTTAACTAGCAGAGATCAGCTTGGACCTTTTATTGATCGTTTTGACAACGTATTTAAGCAACCATGGTTAAACTTTCCAAATATTAGAACTGAAGTTTTTATTGAAAAATTGGACATTGTAATTATTATGATTGACCCTGAAACCAACTTTATTGAGACATTGAGAAGTGAAAACCCAAAGGTCATAAGATTACTCGAAGAGTCCACACATGAACAGGCCAGATGCACCAACCTATTCCAATCTACAAACCTGAGCACCAATATTTCAAGCATGTTAGAAAGCACTGACATCTAGAGGGTAAGATGTCAAAGCATTTAATTAATTATTATATTAAAATTTTCACAACATGAGATCTCAAACTCATATGTAGAGTTAGATTTAGTTCTTCGGATGCAGTATAAGATGACCAAGTCTCTTCTTTAGTATTTCAGAGGAACTGACACTGGTCTTGAATGACCATGTAGGGAGATTCTCTATTTGCCTCAAATAGAATTGGAACATAGTATGATAACAGGAAAAGAGCAAAACTTACAAGCCTGCCAAAAGGATGCTTCTTGGCAATGTTGAAAATAACGCGTTATGAAACCTGTTACATAACTTATATTGCGTTACGTAACCTAACGGAGCCCCAGCGCTACATAACAGTTAGAAATAACTCAATGCACCATAAAGTACGTTTTTTATGTTATGTTACGTTATATTACGTAATGTTGTGTTAAATTACGTTATGTTGCGTTATTTACAATTATTTTTTAGTAATCTATATATTGTTGTTAATTATTATTTTGATTATTAGTGAATTGCTATAATTTTCTTACTTGATTAGTTGTTGGTTTGTGGAATTGCTAAATTGTTAATTTGTAATTGTTTCCTTATTCACTTATTGTAATTCCTCTTTGTTTTCTGAAATATCTTACTTGTTGATTCTATTAAATTTTTAACTTAACTAAATCAACAATTATAAATAAGAGAAATTGAACATTATAAAACATAAATTACAACAATAATAATAACTGAAATTGAAATAAAAAAATAAAATCTTACTTTCATATTTAAATCATGACTGGAATTATAGTTGCAGACTTAATATAATTTATAAAGATAAATGCGAAAATTATTGTAATACTTAATATAAACTTAGGATAGATTATGTATTACAAAATGGTTTTATATTTTTTAGATATTTTAAATTTATTTTTCAATTTATAAAAATTATTTTATATAGTTTTATATTTATTTTATTAAATAAATTGGAAATGACATAACCTACGTTATGCGTTACGCTATATGCTACATAACCTAACAGAGGCAAAACGATATGTTACCGTTATTGCTATTTTAAACATTGCTTCTTGGAGTATTGCAGTCATTCACAAGAATCACGACAAACTTATCTCATCTGCATGAAAAACACTTATGAAGCACTTTAAAATCAATGGAAATATTTATCCAATGACTTGCATTGAAACATTCTTTGATAGATCAAAGAAATTAAAATTCTCAGAAATTTGTTTAATGATGTTATATCCTAGGTTTCTTTATTGTGTTGCACATTCTCATAAATTAGAAATGTGTTCTTTAAAGGGCCCAAAAATATAGTCTCCCTTTTTTCAGAACTGCGCCAGGCAACAAGATTAACTCAAGGCAGCTGCCACAATTAGGCCAAGATCTTTAAATTTGCAAAGCCCCGGGATAGACACCACTTTGGATTCTAGCCTTATCTAAGGCCACCACGTTTAAGACAAATTGTCTATCCATCCCATGACACTAGCATGTACTACTTTTTCCCATTGAGATTGATGTCAATTTCATCGGTTGCATTAGCACTCGCCATTCCTTTCACTGTAGCCACAATCCATTAGGAGCAAAACATACCCGTTAAGCGTATTTTGACGATTTTGAGCCCGTTTGAGGCCCGATTTACATCAGATTCGAGTTATAGTCGAGATGTTGCAATTCTTTGGTATTTTCTAGGGTCTGAAAAATTTAGAGTTAATTTATAGAATTCATATTTTGTAGTAAATACATCAATACTGATACTGGCTTCAAATAAGTAGAGTATGATATATATGATGCAGTCTCATATTTTCATAGTTATCATGACTGCAATGGTTATGAAAACTGAGAGAGCCATATGGAACAATTCTTCCATTACTTTTATTTGGCTTCAGTGCAGGAATACCAATATACTCAATTGAAGTTGGTTGGAAATACTTCTGTTTGGTATGTTAGTAACTATATATCTCATCTAATCGGTTGCAATTTCTTTGTGTACGGTATACTCCGCATCTTGTCTCTCATTATCCACCAAAAGTATTTAAAGCTAAACAGTTTTCTAAGTGTGAAAGATATGGACACTCTATTCATCAGTGTTCATCAAGTGTTCGGCCTATGGAGAAATTTGGCGCTATGAATGTTAGTACCTTTCGAAGAGTCCAGGTACTGACACATCCACTTCCACGAATTTAGATAATATTATAATTGAGACTGAATCAAGCATGAAACTTATCACAGATCCAAAAATTGATTTGATTTTCTGCCAAAGCTAACTAGAAAAACACTCAATAGCCATGTTCATGAGGAAATCTGAAACCTAACACATATGTAGTCTCACTTACTCATCTATTGCTTAAATACCATGAAAAAATCCAACATATAGTGCCAAGTAAAAATTCTTATAAATCTGTTACAAAGATACATGGTAAAATACAAGAATTTTTAGCTAAAAATCGTATTTTCCTTGCCTCTCCACCTCACTTCCAAGACCTTCATTTTCTACGGAAGCAACAGATTCCAACTCTCTCCAGACCTTTCACAACTATTATTGCTGCCATCATGGGAATGTCAAGTGGCGTATACTTGGTTACCAACTTATTCAATTTTCTTGTACTTAGTTCAGTGAAAAAGTTTGCCAAATCTCGAAAAGATTAACAACCTTCATCCGAACTTACTTGACTTTCTTCTTACCGTCATTCACTGGTGATTAATATCTCAAAGTGGAGGAGAATTGATGGAAACAAATAAAGACCAAAATTTACCTAGATTTGGCTAATATTTGCTTAGAAAATTAGTTAGAATTTCAACTGATTTGTTTAGATTTGTTTTGATTTCGCTGCACATAAGATTTTCTATATATTTCTTATAAAACTCTAATTTTAATCAGAGAATGATTTTGAGAAAATTGAGAGTATGTTATGTTTTTCTAAATCTTTGCCTCGAGTGATTCGTAAGAAAGTGAGTGTGTGATGCGCCTAGATGTGAGATCCAAACTTAATGTATTTTCCAAATCTCTAATTTCTTCTCAATTCTCCACAATCCTAATTCTCCTTCTGTGTTGCGTCATATTCCCTGATAGTACTTGATATACAAACACTGGTTACTTGGTACACTCGATATATGTTTGACACATGGATTCATGGTAGTGCTAGATATATACAACAATGGTTACATGCATACATGACACTATTACTTCCTTACATGCTAGGTTGATACCGATTTGTATGATACAATTATATATATTTGCTACTTGATTACATGACAATTGATGCATGAAACACATGATGCATGATAATTAATACTTGACACATGATTTATCGAATACATTATACATGATATATGCTTGATTAATACTTGGAACATGATACATAGAAATTGACCTGGAAGACCTTGATAATAGAGGTGTACATGATTTTGACCTGGTTTATTTCCTGTTTTCTGTTATTCTTGAAGATAGATATATACAAAATCTTGACTGTGTTATGATATGATGTTTTGGATTTGGTTTATATGTATCATGTATTGACACTATAGGATTATGAGGAAACTAAAAGATGCATAGCGCCTTATCATAAGTAGGTTTTTGTTTAGATTACAATCAATAGGGCTCGGAAGCTTTCACTGCAGCAGTGTCCAAGTGGTCCTGAACCATTATCTATTGTTTATTCCCCTTTAATAGGATGCTCATTACTTTTTTAAGTACGAAATTTACTTAGAATGCTTAGTGGCACCTCATGGTTCCACGCCATGCATCTGGTGACTGGATCCTGAGTATATAAGGGCACTCGTACGATAATGAGAAATCACATATTTTATCCATCTATTTAGCTTCAAATAAAGCTATGTTGGGAAGTTGACCTAGACTTGACCCTTACATGTTTACCTAGATGGAATACTTACATGTTTTACTAGGCAGTTTCATGCTCATTTGGATAATTGTTTGACTAGTGCTATCAAGACTAGAAACTTGACATATGTTGTTCACACTTTTGTCCATGTACTATATTAGTGCATTCCCTTTCCTTTGTGTTCTAATTGTTGGGTTTAATCCCCTGAATTCTAGACCCTAGATGTCGGAGACAACAATGCGGCGCTTCCGCATACAGATCATCCTTACTTCGTGGAACAAGTGAAGCAGTAGTAGAATCCATGCCTCCTACCTTTTGTTTTTTTTCTAGGAGGCATATATTTCTTTTGTTGGGCACTGACTCTCGCCTTTATATCCTATATATTGTACTCCGAGCACTGTGTCATATCATGTACTTAACTTTTTTATGTTTATAGGATAGTCTCTGTTATGTACATGTTGTGATTTATTTTAATATTGTAATATAATCCATTTTTCAAGATCCTATATTTGCATGGTTAGTTCGTTATTGCCTCACGCCAGTAGCGCACTCCATTTCCCGATTCAGCTGGGGAATACAAATTCTCATACATATTAAGTTATTAGTTTTATAAACTTGGTGAAATAAATATGCTTATGTATTATTGTATATTTATATATACATGGACTGAAGGAAGGCAAAGAATGGAGAAAGTTGGAAATGTAAGTATATATGTATAAGTAATATTGTGTATATGAGGAAGTGTAGCAGTAGAGGTTGATGGAATATGGTACTTGTATAATAAAATAAATCGAAGTTGTTTAATTACTGAAAAGTTGTGTATGATATATTCGTTGAAAGGAGGAAGAGTAAAGAATGTGGGAACGTGAAAGTATCGTATTGCATGAATAAGTATATTTATATATACATTTATACATGTATTGTTGTTGGAGGCAGGATATGGAAGGGGCAGCGGTCTACCTATATGTCTACTAAACAAGAATTCCTGCCATATTCACACAGTTAGAAGAGTTACTAAAGAAAGGGAATTTATTGTCAGCTTTACATATTTTAAGGTGTTTTAGGGATTAGGGAAGTTTTTAGGTGCCACTACGAGGGGAAAAAAACCCTTTTGAAAACCTGCATGAACAACTGCCTATATCTTTCTAAGTCATTGTTACACTAAATATTATACACAAGGCCATTGTCACTTCCGGAGATGCAACCTTCACCTTGGATTTCTATGTTACATTTTAACACCTCCCCTGGCAAAACAAAATTTAAGCCAAAATTAATCAAAGTCCTCACTTCACAATTCACGAAAATATACCAAATGGTTAAATAAGCATAATTGCAGCGCGCAATGAAATTCTCCCACTAACGCGACATAATGTGAAAATACTTCATGAACAATCAGATCAAAACCAAAAGCAATAAGATTCTATTCACAAGAGCGTAGCAAAACCAAAACCCTAAAATCGTCTAAAACGATAGCATGCAAATCTCCAGATGAAAATCATAGCAGAACAGAAACATAAACCCTAAACAAGTGGATCCGCTCACCTCCCGATCCCCACTGTTCCCCTCCTGCGCGGCTTCGCCGCCCTCGTGATCCCTGTCGTCGGCGGTGACGGCTTCAACCAAATGCGGGACCTTAGGGCAGCAACGCGATCCGACCCTGCAGATCTTGAACGAGACTCCCATTGCTGCCAAGATCGGGGGCGAGTGCTGCCGTTAGGGTTAGGGTTTCTAGAGAGAGAAAGCGAGACGGCTAGAGAGAGAAAGAGGGCGACGGTTGGCTCAAACGCATGCAGAGAAAGACGGCGGGTTTCGAGAGGTGGCAACGAGAAGGCATCATCGCGTCGGGAGAAATGGGAGGCATTTTTGTTTGGGGAATTTCTAATCGAGCACACCACTAGACTTAGTGAGCACTACTTTCCAATGTGGTGCTCCTCACATTACTCAGGTGGTGGTGTTTATTTAGAATTGATCTTTGTATATGGGGGTGAAAATGATTACGGTATCAATTTTTAAATCGTTTTATACAAATTTTTAAAATTAAAAATAAAAAATTTATTTTTTTAACTCATAACTTTGAATAGCGCAGGCCTCTTAGACCCCACGTGCTCATAGCACAGGCAAAGAATTAGCTCTTAGACCCCACGTTCTCATCCTAACGATATATCTTTCTATCTTGTTTACTTGTTTAGCAAGTATTAACGATTAACTAAGCTAATTTCTCTTATCAAATAATATCTTAGACTTTGTTTTGGCAAGAGAATTGTTGGAGTTTCCAAAGGAGCCCACCATTTTTACTAGTGAGCCTATTTAATAGCAGTCCGTGTTTTGGATCCGAAAAAAAAAAACATTGAGAAACGGGCTCACAGGGAAAATTGGTGTGCTTCTTTAGAAACTCCCGAGAATTGTATGTGTTTGATTTTCCACATTGATGCCACACCCATTATGAAGCTTTCGTTATTAGAATTTATCTCATTAACAATACCAACATGAAGAAATTATGTGATTAAGAGAGCTCAAGATCGAAACTTTTTGGAAATACCCATATATGACGCAAAATAGTATGTGGATGTCATAGAAGGCGCGTTTTTTTAGGTATTATAGTAATACTAAACTGAGTTTTCATATTATTTGAGAACTCATATTATTTGAGATTTCATCTCTTACGATCCTCAATTTTACTATATTCAATAATCTTATTCACATTTTATATATATATATATATATATATATATATATATATATATATATATATATAACAGAAAAAATTATAATATTGTCATCTTCCTTCTCTATTATCTCTCTAAAATCTTTTTTTTTTTTGTTATTTAAGTATTTAAAAAATTACATCTCCGACAAACTCGTCGATTTCCTAACTCTCTAAAATTTTTATATTCGCATTTCTCAAAAAGTTAGGAATAATTTTAAATTCTTCGAATTCATTGTGACAATTTGAAATAAATGGAAAAATCCACCATGCAATTGCTGTTGGAGGACAAATCTAATTTATAGTTTAAAATTATTTTTAGTTTTTTATTTTTTGTTTGCAATTTATTGATACTAATTTTTTATTTGTTGAAGTGAGGCGGTCGTCGCTGGTTGGATATTAATACCTGACCAAATTAATTTTTAATCAGATATTAATACCCAATCACTATATGTTTTTTACTCGGATATTAATATCTGGCTGGAACAAATTAATTTTTAGTTTGATATTAATACCCGATCACTATATTTTTTGTTCGGATATTAATATTTGACTGAAACAAACAGATGAAATCGGATGAAGTTAGAAGAGAGAGGGAGTAAGAGTTAAATTTGAGAATAATTTTGGGTGTAGAGAATAAATTGCTAATATTTCAAAATTGGAGGTTGGTATAAAGAGTAATCTTGGCGTGAAGAATAAATTTCTGTGCATAAATAGAATTTCCCAGATGTAAATAGAATGAAAATTTTAGGCAAATTCCAAACGCACCCGCTTTTTCCTAAGTGAGCCCACATGAACATCGTCTAACTAGGGATCGGTTAGAAAAAGGTGTGCTCATTCAGAAATTCCCAGAAACTTGATGATGTCCTGGAGCAAATCTCGACTCTCAACCTTTTTGATGCCCTTAGTTAATGGGTGCTCTTAGTAATGGCTGCCCTAGAAGCACCAGTTGAGTGGGAGAGGGACTCCCGGGCAATCCTAACCGTGCTCCTAATAACTCCCCGACTCCTGCAACATCTCAGCCGTCCACCCCCCACAAACCCAAATCCATCGGTTGAAATTTCATCCCCTCCCTCCTTAAACTCAAGGGACTTTCTAGATGGGCACAACTTTTTTCCTAGTGAGCCCACTTAAAACTTCTACAATACTACAGTATTACCACCAAAAATTTGAGACCAAAATACCTCTCCCTGCCCCCACTCGCCCTCGCCCCCCCGCCCCCGCTCGCCCTCGCCGCCGCCCTCGCCCTCGCCCCCCCCTTTTGTTCTCTAATCAATTTTTACCTATTTGGAAGATTACTCACTGGTTTTCCCAACCCCCAGCAGCATACCTACCTGATCCCCTTCCCGTTCTAATTTCCATTGAGAATGAAAACAGAATAATTTTCATTTTGTATGAAAATTGTGCTAGGTAAATAAATATCATCCGATGGATTATAAATGCATGGGGTAAGGGCTTTATTGTTGTAGTAGTAAGTACATTCCTACGCAAAACTAAGAATTCTAAATTAACTGAGATTTTTAACTATTTAACTACTAGGGAAAGCTGCATTATCCAACCAGCTGCAATATTTCAGGAACAACAGAATGCAACTTATGAGAATAACTAACAAGATTACCAATCTCTCCTAATAAAAATTAGAGACACCTAGAGCCAATAAGATGCATGTTATTTGCTGACAGGCACCTAACACACGGATTGAGGAGGTTCAGGTAGAAAAAATGCCTGCACAATTTTGAAGCATCTATGAATGGCTGAAGCATCAAGTTCAGGATGAACCAATGAAGAACCATGGTGCAGCTTGCTTACACAGCAAGTAGATTGGTGGATGAGACCGTAGAAGGTTAAGTTCACTTTAATGGCTACAAAACACAACTAGTTAATGTTTGTTCCTTATTAGGATCTTACTATGATTGTGTTATTGAAGCAAACATAGTCTGCCGAACAAGATATGTGCTTGTAGAATACTCACGGATCAAAGGTAAAATTTTAATACGCTAACCATCAATTACATGCCCTCATTTCGTGGGCAATTAAGAAACAAAGTCAAAAGCTGAAAGAGCTGAAATAGACATGGTCCAGTTGCAAATGCTAATTGAAGATGGACAACAACAAATGAATGCACTTTCGAGTTAGAAATAGCCTCAATTTAGGATAAAAATAATGAGGAGCATCAAGTGTACCAGCCAAAAGAAGTCATAGAATTGTAGTTAATAGAGAAAGGAGAATCTAAAAAACGAGAAAAAGGAATTCATGAAATTGTTATGTCATAAAAAATTGTACAACATTTACTCAGGAAAAAAGATCCCAATTGTAAAGACAACAGCTGTAATGTGTTTTCTACTAAAGTTTCTGAATTTTTCCTTTCTCATTCAAGTCTACGTATTATTTGGATTCCTCAGCTTGTCAAACATGTCATCAAACTTCAACTCTGCTGAAAGCTGATCCTAATCTAAAATTGAAACGATTGCAATTGAAATCCTCAAATAATTATATATATAAAAAAAAAAAAAAACTAATTTCCCCACAAAATGAAGCAAAATTGCATCGAATTGAACTTAGCAGGCTGCACATCTACTTCATTAAAATATAATCCGACGAATGTGATCAATATCTCTAACAATAATATAACAATCCTAAAAATAACGAAGTTCTCAATTAACATTGCAGATTTCAGAGAACTTAAAAAGGGGGAAATTTTACCTTCGCTCTTCTCTTTCTTCAATGATACCTGCCCCCGTTCGCCCCCACCCCGCCCCCGCCTCCGTCCGTCGCTCGCCCTCGCTCCAAATATGGTCCCTGTTCCCTGTCCGGGCTAATCAGCCCGGATCCAATTACTGGATCCGGGGCTGCTAGCCCGGATCCAGTAATTGGATCCGGGCTGGTTAGCCCTAACAGTGTTTCTTGATCCGGGACTGCTAGTCCGGATCTACAGTTCTGATCCGGGCTGTAGTGGATCCGGGTTAGCAGCCCCGGATCCGGACTGGTTAGCCCGGAAAGTATTTCTAGATCTGGATTTACAGTCCCGAAAGGAAGATGGCGAGGGCAATGTTGGTATAGAGGTGTGCTCACTATGAAAAAAACTGGTTTTTTAAAAGTAAGGAGGTGCACACAAGGAAAAGTGGGCCCACTAGGAAAAAACTAGTGCCCATCTAGAAATTCCCCTTAAACGCCTGCAGAGAGAAAATAAACAGAACCAATAATTTTAGAGAGAGAGAGAGAGAGAGAGGAGAGAGAGAGGCAACTCACGACGAGGTGAGGATCATAACGACCTCACAAAATCCCCAATTCCTTTGTTTCTTCTAATTCTCCTCTTAATTTCTATTTCTCCTCTTAATTTCTATTTATTTTTGATTTTTTCCTTTTAAACTCTCATTAACTTTGAAATCTAGGGTTTCGCTTTCGGTGGAGGCGAAGATCGGATCGACGACCCTATTCAATTCGATGCGAGCGGCTGGGAGAATCGAAGGAGGAAGGGGATAGCGATCGCAAGCACAATCGATTTATAGGGTTGCTGTTTGGTGATAATAAAAGATAACAATTGTTGCTTTCTTGTTGAACGGAGAGAAAAGGAGAGATTTTTGAGAGCCTGTTTGATCAATTCCGTTGTAAAAAAAAAAAAAAAATAGTAGAAAAGACGAAGTTAATGGATTCCTTTTCTGCTTCTGGTGACTGGAATTAGTTGTTTTTTTTCTTCTTTTGGATTTTTTTTTTCCCTTTGTTTGTTATGAGTTGTAACTTACGATTCTGAATAGATCCTTTTGCTATTGTGGCAGAGGGGAAATTTTTAGGGTTCATTATTTTATTCTCTAAGAATTGATATATCTGGGCTAAAATAAAACAAATAATAAATTGATAAAAAAAGAATAAAAGGGAAAAGTAAAAAAAAAGAATTTGATGGCAAGCCCTGGATTAGCTAAGAAGACTAATGGGCGCCTTGGTGTAACTGAGCCAATCTCCCTTGGCGGTCCAACGGAATTCGATGTGGTGAAGACCCAGGAGCTAGAAAAGGTTGAATTTTTAGCTCACGTTTGATAATTCCATCTATTGTCCATGTTCTATTTGGTTCAATTTTATGATTGAATTATGTTATTTGTTATTCAGTTTCTTACTGATGCTGGGTTATATGAGAGCCAAGAAGAAGCAGTGTCGAGGGAAGAAGTCTTAGGAAGATTGGACCAGGTCATTTCTATTGTTTAGTTAGTAATTTTGACATAATTGTTGAATTGCTTTATGTATTGTATGTGAATTGTTTATATTATTGCAAATGTTGTAGATTGTGAAGACTTGGGTTAAGAAAATTAGCAGGATGAAAGGATTCAACGAGCAGTTCGTGCAAGAAGCGAATGCAAAGATCTTTACTTTCGGTTCCTATCGGCTAGGGGTATGAAGATTTATTCCGATGTTTTGCAACTTTTAATAGATATAGCTAGGAAAAGGTGCAGGAGAATTGCAAAAATTGTTGATTGTAGTGAAACAATTGCAGTTGATTAAATATGTTGAGCAAAAAATGTATACTTGTTCATGTAATGTGCTATCTGTTCAAGTTATTGGATTGCAAATATTCTGTAGACTATATAAGCTTTGTTCAGAAGTTTGCTAGCTGAAAAAGCTGGTGTTCTGATAAAGTTGATAAGTATATTGAGCGAAGAATATCTACTCTGTTCATTTATTGTTTATTATCTAAAAATTATTGAGTTGGGAAAGTTGTGTAGATTATATGAGAATTGTCATGAAAGTTTTAGCTAAAAGGTGCTTTCATGTGGTAAATTGCCATAGAAGTATGGATGAGAATGGGCGGATCTAAGGGCCAGCCTTTGGACTGCCATTTCATTATTTAAACTAAAAAAAATGATTTTTCTTTTAAAGTTCAGATTTTTTTAATATGGCACGCCAAGGGTTGGCCCTTGGACCCGCTCATTCTCATCCCTACTGATAGAATTGATTTTTGAGTAGTGAGGGTGTAATGTTTCACTATTTTGCAATAGTACTATGATATTGTTTCCTGAATTTTATAAAGGATGAGTCGAACAGTTAACATGAGTTTTATGTAAATAAGGTACCCAAGTCAATTATGTATTTTTATGTGGCTAAGGTGTTTAACTCTGTTATTTCTACAATTTTATTTTTGTCTTGCAATAATGTTGAAGGAATATTATGAGAGAGATGCTTTTAACTCAATATAGACTACATTATAGATGTAAATAATTATTACTCTTGCCAAAATCTCTTGTAAAAAGTTCTCTCAGCCTTGTAAAAGTATACCTATTTGGATATCCAAAGCTTTATGGTGGTTATAGATGCATAGCATACTCCATCTTGTTATGAAAAATGGTATTCCTTCAATGACACCTATTCTCAGGTTTTGTTTCATATTTGTACGAAGTTCAGGAAAAAGGGAAAAAAGAAAGAAAGAAAGAAGAGTTTTGAGGTTATAATAACAATCATATTTGACAAGTTGTTGCCTGTCATATTATGAAATGATGAGGATAAAAAGAATATAAGTGCTATTTTGTTCCCTTGGTTGAAGATATAGCAAGAAGTAACATGGTAGTGGTATTCTCCTGCTTACTTATTTGCATCGCTCCAGATTTTCTCTTCAGTTCCATTGGATGGGCCTTTCAAAAGCTCACCTGTTACCTAATGAGAGTGACAAGAGGGCTTGTTGCTATGCTATTATGGTCAAAAGGAATCACCTGGAGGAATTTATGCAGTAGACTTTTCTTAAACGTATTGTTTCTTCATTGTTGCCCCATTGTTGCCCCCATATATGCCCCTATGATGCATAGACAACAATATGAAACGACACGCCCCCACGAGGTTAATCCTGGAAAGTACATAGGATGTGCGTAATTGACACGGACACGGCTTCGCGATAGAAGTGTCCATGCTTCATAGATATGCCCTGTTGCCCTATATACCAGAGAAGTCACTAGCTCTGTGTCATATATTGGGAATTTTTGTTGGTTGATTATTTAATATAAACTTGCTTCATTTGTGGCTTTTCCTCACAATGATGAAGATGGGAAGGACACATGTAATCCATTTCTTTCTAATGTTTGGTTGCTTAAATTGAACTCGATTCATGCAATAAATCAGCAATCATGCTAATTTTTAATTTAGTCATGTATAAAATTTCTAGTGATTGAGGGTTACCTTTGCCATTTAATGTGTGTTGATGCAGAAGGTTCTGATACTACTATTTCTCCCCTTCATTTCTCCCAAACGTCAATTTGTTCACTGATGAATATGTTGCAGATATGTTGTTCGACAATTTTTCTGGCAATGTCGGCAATGTTGACTTTTTGATGGTGCATATTTTCATGTTAGATAAACTATGAAGGACGAAAGAAAAAGACTGAACAATAATGTAGATTTGGTAAATTTAGCTTGTGTGCTAATCATAGGCAAGTTGAGTAGAGAAAGTTGTATGACCATGCGTGCGAACACACAGAAAAAAAGTAGAAGTGATAATGTGTTTCTGAATTCGATGGGTAGTTCATGCATCTCAAAACTATAGGAATTGTGAATTGTGATACGATTTAGAGTATAAAGCAGTGAACGTTTCCCTTGTTATGAATGCTGACATCTTAATTCTTATCTATCTTGAACTTGTTTGTAATTATTTTACCATTCAGGAATATAATCTTTATTGGCTTATTTATGGTTTGCTCGCTATTTGTTGGTGATTTTTCTTTTACCATTCAGAAACTTAACTTATATTGGCTTATTTATAGGTACATGGCCCTGGTGCAGATATTGATACGCTATGTGTTGGGCCTAGACACGCAACCAGAGAAGTTAGTGCAGCTATCACTGTACTGCAAATTGACTCCTTTTCCCCTGACATTATAGTTTGCATGAAATTTTTATTGAACGTGATTGCAGGAGGACTTCTTTACAGAACTTCATAACATGTTATCTGAGACACCAGAAGTAACTGAATTGCATCCTGTGCCTGATGCTCATGTGCCTGTCATGAAATTCAAGCTTAATGGGGTTTCTATAGATCTTCTTTATGCAAAGCTTGCACTCTGGGTGATACCTGAAGTAGGTTTTGGTTCTTATTTCTAGATCTGTTTGTGTTTCATAATTCTGAAGGCTTTTTTTTAAACACCTTTGGCTTTTGGCAACGGTGCTAAAACTTGATCGTCCTTTGGCTTAGTTTCATTGTGAAGACTTTTCTTCTTAACTCCATCGGCTTTTATTACTAGAACTTGATATCAGTGCTTTTATTACAATAACTTGATTATCTCCAGGCTTAGTTTCACTGGATGAGTTGGTATTACCTGTCTCCTTATATGTGGAGTAAGTAGTCTCTCTGATGGGAATAATTTTATGTAATGCTTAATATCATCTGTCGTGAAAGATGGTGTAGCCATATTAGTTAAAATGAGACTGTATCAGTAACGTGACAGTTTTCTCAAGCTTGAGCAGTTGCAGTAGTATCTGCTGGATATGTTAATTTTTGCATGTTCAAGCTTTTGAGAAACTGACAGCCAGTTCAAAGTTATCGTGATAAGTTTTGATTGATTTGGGATCTATTGTTAATACACTTATAGTGTGTTGAATGATTTTTTTCTCGAACTATTTAGTTCAGTCATCATGTAACTTGTTACAGCTTTTGTAGGAGATGAAATCTTTTTGCAGTTGTAGATAAATTATTTCTCTACTGCTGGAGTAACTAGATGATCATCTAAACTAAACTGTATTTTGGTTTAATTATCACTTTGTTTGGTGAATTTTATATCAGAAATCTTTTTAGAATTGGCTTTTCGAACTTGTTTCCTCCCCTCACCTCCTGCATCCTCACCCCCTATCCAGAATAAAAATAAAAAATAAATAAATAAAACAAAAGGTAAAAAAGAAAGTATAGAAAGAGGAAAAGAAAAGAAAAACTAGACCTTCCTTTATCCTTTGTCCTGAACCCTGGTTCTTTGGGAAATGGATATGTGTGTATTTGTCTTTAAAACTGGTTCTCTGAGAAGATTATTTTTAAAACTGGTTTTCTGTGGAGATTATTTTTAAAACTGGTTCTCTGTGAAGATTGTGTGTGCATGCTCATGCATTATTGTCCTGGTATAGGTGTATTAGCAATCTGTACGTTAAAAGGGCTGATAATGAACATAGGCAGAGCTGGTGTTTTTTTTTTTCCCTTGTTCAGTCAAATAGAGTCAGAAAGCTCATTGTAATTCAACTTTTTGATTTTACCATGACCTGACCATGATTTCAACTGTTTCTGGTGGCTTGATTACTTGCCAACATTATATTGATTGTTTGGGTTTGCCAGGTTATTTACCAACTGGGCCTGAGTTTGCAGCATTTGTAATGCAATTCACAACAACTATGCTTGCTTTTTATCCAAGGTACTTGGCTAGGCTACGTGAACCAAAAGAGAATCACGTTGGATTGGTCACATGGATGATCCTTCTCCACTTCACTTGAGCAATCTGTCTTCATTTAAGCTTCTAACATACATATCTTTTTGTTTCAGCTTTATCCATATTTTCTTCGGTCATTCCTTTACTCTTTTAACTTGTCTTATGTTGATAAGCTCCATTTGTCGAACCGGTGCATTCGTAGGTTTACGTCGCACATGACCAAACCATTATTGACGATTTTCTCGCATTTTCTTTTTAATGGGGATAACACCTACCTTTGCACGAATATCCTTATTTTTTCTTTATCTCATTAGCGCACAACCAACGAAGCATGCACATCGCTGCTGCACCTGTTTTCTGTGAATGACATCCTTTTATAGCCCAACATTGTATGTCATATAATAAAGCTAGCCTAATAGCAGTTTTATAAAATTTTTCGTTAAGCTTTAATGGAATGTTACGGTTGTATAAATTCCCGTTACACTCCATTTTAATTAGGCAGTTTGGATCCTATAGTTGACATCAATATCAATTTTTCTATCGTTTTGAATAATAAAACCCAAGTATCTAAATTGATTTTTCATTTGTAACTCTGTTTTCGACCTGCTTACTCTAAAACCTCGAGATTCTTCTAGCGTTTGCCTCTGAGCTCCAACTTAGCATTTACCCATGTTCTCATATTATTGACTATGACAATATTATTAGCAAATAGTATACACTAAGGTAGCTCATTATGAACAGCTTAAGTAAGCTCATTCACCAATGGATTTAATGCAGATTTTTGATGCAATCCAATTGTGATAAAAAAATCACTTTATAGACCGTTATAAGTTCTAACATTTCTCACTATTAAATCATACATGTTCTTAATTATGGGTTCTCTTCTTCATTATTGTCCACTATAGTACATCTCTCAGTACCTCTTTCAGTACCTTATCATAGTCTTTTTCTAGCTAAGAACCATATGAAAATCTCTATTTTTCTCTTGAAGTTGCTATATAAAGTGACGAAGCAAATGACTAGTTTCTGTTGTTGATTGCCTCGGTATTGAACCCAAATTGGTTCTATGATATTCTAACGATTTGTCTAACCTTTATTCAATTATCCTTTTCCGAAACTTCATAGAGTGATATATGAGTTTTATTGCATAGTAGTTAAAACAACTCTGAATATCGTCATCATTCTTATGTAGAGATAGTAGGATACTCTTTCTCCATTTATTTAATATTTTTTTAGTTTGTCAAATTTTATTAAAGAGGTGTGTCAGCCACCTTACACCAATCTCTTCTAGGTAACTCCATATCGCAGTAGTAATCTTATCTAGACCAACAGTTTTCTTGTTTTCATCTGGATAAATTCTCACTTCAGATTCTTTAATTCTATGTATAAAATTACGATTCATATTCTCACACTGAATATTAAAGTCCCCAAATTTGAGTAAAACTATCATTGAACAATTTTGTCAAAATAATGTCTCTTTCTTTAATTTTTTTCATCTCGAAGTAGAACCATATGACTAGACTTTCTCTCTTATTTGAGCAATTATATATATATCCTTTTCAGTCTCTTTATTGTCAACTTTTTGCACACTTCTTTGTATAATTTAGTTTTTGTATCCCGAACAACTTTCTTAGCCTCCTTCTTATTAGTTAATTTATATCTCTCAAAGTTTACTTCATAATTTTTTTCTTTAAATCTCTATAAAAGTCCCGCCTAACCTTAATAGTATTTTTTATCTCTTCATTCTACTATGATGTGTGCTTACATGGTGCTTACATGGTGGAGCACCACCCATCGACTCACCAAGTTTATCTTTAGCTACTGGTCATTTTGTTCAATGTTGCATTGTAATGCAACTTTTACTATTATGATTGAGACCGAATGATGCACCACATTAGATCACAGTATGTGAGTACTATGGTTGGTGCTCTGTTTCATGATTGAATGCTGCCACTGATGATTGAAACAATAGCGTACCATTTACAATGGCCCTCAAAGCTACTTGTACTCATGCTTCTCTGCTAATATCTGAATTTATCATAGTTTCCTTTGCTTGATGTTTACTTGATTGTTCCCTAGTTTTTATTAGGATGCTATTCAGGTTAGGCCTTAATTTTCGTATCTCTTGCTTTGTTCTGGACTTGGATATCTGATATCTGCTTTTTGTTTCAGGACTTGGACATCTCACAGGACTCTATATTACAGAATGCTGATGAACAGACTGTTCGTAGTTTAAATGGGTGCAGAGTTACTGATCAAATTTTACGATTAGTGCCAAATATTCAGGTTCTTGTTTTGCCTTGCTGATTGAGTTGCATATGTATGCATGTGGGCCCGTGATACATGCTCTGCGCAAAATGTAGATACCATAGATGCCATGTAACCATGTGTTGAACCTAATTTATTTTGTTTCTTTGGTCCAGACTTTTCGAACAACCTTGAGATGCATGAGGCTTTGGGCAAAGCGCCGTGGTGTTTACTCAAATGTAGGGATAAATTCTGTTGTGCTGGGTCTTCTCTAATAACTATATCAGTCTATCTAACACTTCAACATTTACTTTTTGCCACTAACAGGTCTCAGGTTTCCTTGGTGGGATTAATTGGGCTTTGCTTGTAGCCAGAATATGTCAGCTTTACCCTAATGCTTTGCCTAGCATGTTGGTATCTCGCTTCTTCAGGGTTTACACACAGTGGCGCTGGCCAAATCCTGTAATGCTATGTGATATAGAAGAGGGAACTCTTGGACTTGCTATTTGGGACCCTAGAAGAAACTTCAAAGACCGAAACCATCTGATGCCTATTATTACACCTGCCTATCCCTGTATGAATTCTAGCTACAACGTCTCAGCAAGTACGCTCCGTGTTATGACTGAAGAGTTCCAGCGGGGATATGATATATGTGAGGTATGTGGCTTGTGCTAGTTGTTTTTGTACTGTGATATATATTTACCGGAGTTCGTGTGCCATGCATATAACTTTTGATCCATGAGATGTTACCCTCTTTTTGGCCTTATAAAAACCATTTTGATTGTAACATTCTCATATTGTTATTATTTTTCATGGTGTTGTCGTTGTTGCTGTTTGTGATTTGATTGGAGAGTAGTTTGAAAGGCATCATGCTAATATCTTTTTCATGTAATATACCGCAAACATTGCTTCATATGTAAGAAGCTAGAATCGGTATGATTTTACAATAGCTGTCTATTTTGTAACAGAAAATACGTTCTTCTTCACTCTTTCACAGAAACTCCATTCATGATTTTGGAATGCTTATTTTGACAATCTTTTTAGAATAATAGTTATATCTAACAGAAAATATCTCAGCGCGATAAGGTCTTACCATGTACTGTATGGGTGAATCTGTACTGAAACATTATGCCTTGTTTATCCTAAATACTTCTTTGCATGGAAAATCGGTGACAGCCCTGTACTGTGTAGGAATTCAAAATTTATTTGGCAGCATTTAAAGTATACTGTATTGCTGCTAAATCAAGTTCTAAAGTCTGGTATCGACTGTCTGCGTTCTCGATGCATAATATACTTTCTTTTTATTATTTGTTTCGCGGTTTGGTTTTCAGTGACGAATATTATTTTTGTTTCTGGCCTTCTCGCCAAATTTTTTCTTACCTGTAGTTAATGGAGACGAATAAAGCTGATTGGAATATTCTTTTCGAGCCGTACCCCTTCTTCGAGGCCTATAAGCATTATTTGGCGATTGACATTATTGCAGAAAACGAAGACAACCTTAGAAGCTGGAAAGGCTGGGTTGAATCACGACTCCGTTTTCTCACATTGAAGGTAACTCGTCTTCTTTTCTCCCCATCCCTCTCCACATTGAAAAACTTATAATCTTGCACTGATAAAATTTGGTTTTTTCCTTTTCCAGATTGAGAGATATACAAGTGGCCAACTGCAGTGCCGTCCTTATCCTGGTGATTTTTCAGACAAGAGCAGGCCGTTCCATTGCTGTTACTTCATGGGACTTCAAAGGAACCACGGGGTGCCTGCTAATGAAGGCGAACAATTTGACATAAGGGCGACTGTTGAGGAATTTAAGCACGCCGTCAGCTTGTATACACAATGGAAACCTGGGATGGCGATTCAAGTTTCTCATATAAAGCGTAGAAACATTCCTCTGTTTGTCTTTCCTGGCGGTGTTAGGCCGTCCCGGCCTCCAAGAGGGGAGGTCCATAGAGGCTCAAGAGCCAGGCCTTCCCAGTCCTCTAAACCTGGAGAAACCTCTATTGGGAATGGCGACAAATCTGTTGATATGGCTGATGCCTCTAGCAGAAGGCATCAATTTGATGCCGTTGCTTCTGTTGGTCCTAGTGTTTCCAGCTGCATCCAAGAAACAAATTACTCGGAAACCAAACCAATTGATCACTTTGATAGCAAGGGGACAATGGATGTGAACTCTGAATCAAGAAAGAGGAAACATGTAGAAGATGCTACAACATGCAACTCATCGGCTGCAAAGGGGCCAATTTCTCATTCAGTAAAGTCACCAGAAACTTCAACCACAATAGCTTCAGGGACTGCTGTTGCAGAGGGTACTACTAATGCAACTGTTTGTGCTAAAGAAGCCGAAGCACTTGCAATTAAGAATTTAACCAGCCATTCGCCTCCCAAGATCACAGCATTGCCTGAAGAGCTTGAGGTCTACGAGTTGCAGGGAAAGGCTATAGACATTGGAGTTGCTGTTAATGGCTGCGGTGTTGAGTCGTCCACTACAATGGATGTCATGATGCAGACTGGAAGCTCAACTTCAAACCATATTAGCAATGGGGTCATGGAAGAGCTTGAGGTCTTGGATTTTAATCTTCTCATTATCATTGCTCTTAAATTTGCTCTTATTTTGTCACGAGGTCCCTTCTCCTGTACTAGATTTGGATGCTAAGATATTTGGACAGAAAAAAAAATAAAAAAAAAAAAGTTTCAGAGCTAACTAGTATAGAATCAACATATCACCAACTTATGTTTTATAAAAAAATGCATTTTACATCATCGTTCAATTTTTTCTTTTTCCTTCTTCATTGAAATTTAATTGACAAATGGCCTACTGTTTAATTTTCCGTTTTGGTGGCCAAAGCCTGTGGAGCTGTCTGCTCCTGTAAACGGAGGGTTCACTGCTTCAACAACATCCAACGCTCCTCGGAAGCCCCTCATCAGGTAATGTTAACCATCAGTCATCTATTATCAACATATCGCTACAATGTGTTTGTTTTATTTCAATGCTAAGCTTGGTAGGCATTTGGTATGAGGTTTGCGGTTATGTTTGATTGATTTTCTAGGTTGAGATTATCGTCTGTGGTGAAGCCAACTCCAACTGGAGGGAGCGCGTGATGCGGAGATCTTGCGAGCTTGTTGAAGCATAAATGTGCAGTAAGAGTTTCTTGTTAGTAGCATACCAGTGTGTAATGCTGATATGTAATGTGTTACCTATGTTATCCATCCAAACAATAATGGAGCTGTATGTGTAAAATTAACATAAAAATAAAATCAAATAACCAGAATCTCGAAAATTTTGCTTTGCTCTTTTGTTCTGTTGTTGATATCTTTGTGTCTGTCTTCTGGTTGGTATCAGTAATTTAATTTCGCTTTTACTACTATATTCTTGAGAATTATTACGACATGAGAAGCGCTATTGCTTGATTCATATTCATTAGAAGATACATTTGTAACTTCGATATGGTATTTGTCTATCAGTTAGATCTAGATCTGAGGGTAGTATATTTAATCAATTTCACGACATAGACTTGATGTTTTCAAATTAGCTAGTTGTTGTTGGTTGCACTGCAAACTCATCAGGAATAAATGCTATATTTGCCATCAACCACATGCCCAACCTACACCTGCTGATATTCTATTTGGTCAACTTAGGCCACAGACAGCACCACTTGTGATTAAAAAAAAAAAAAAAGGAACGACGAGGTCAGGTACAGAGCTACTTTGACAAGGTCACAGATTAAAAAAAAAAAAAAAAAAAAATGTATTTACAGATTTGTCCCTTACTTCTTTATAAATTATAATTTAGTCCCCCATATCTTCATATTTAGGATTTAGTCCCTAAATCTTTTAAGTTACTATAATTTAGTTTCTCAGTTTATATTTTGGCCTGATTTTTCCGTTTTACTCCTGATTTCCTTCACTTAATTTCCCTTCCCTCTTCTCCCTCTCTTCTTAGTTCTTATTGGGTTCCCATTTGTTCTTCTCTTTTCTCTCTTTTCTTTTATTGGGTTATCCCTCTCTATATTGAAACCAAATATAATATTCTCCACAAAATTTATTAAACCTTTAAGTCTTAATATAAATTTATTTATTGGGTTTTCCCTCTCTATATTAGATAAATTCATTTCTAGGTTTAATACATTTAGTGGAGAATAATATATTTGGTCTCAATATAGAGAGGAAAAATCCAATAAATGAATAGAGAGAGAAGAGAATAAGAAGAGGGAACGCAATAAAAACTAAGAAGAGAAGGGAAGGGGGAATTAAGTGATTGAAATAAGGGGTAAACGGAAAAATTGGGCCAAAATATAAACTGGAGACTAAATTGTAGTAACTTAAAGGATTTGGGAACTAAATCCTAAATATGAAGATTTGGGAGACTAAATTATAATTTATAAAGATATAAGAGACAGATCTGTAAATACCCAAAAAAAAAAATGAACCCCTAGGTCAGGTCCAGAGCTACTTTGCCCAGGTCAGGTCGCCGGAAAAAGAGAGGAAATTCTTATCAAATTTTGCTTGGTTTAAATATTAGAAAAAAGAAGTGATGATTCAATGTGATTGTTTCGATAATTCAAATGTCATATCAATATATATTTGAATTATCGAAACAATCATAAAGGATTACTGTAGGTGAGCTGTCAGCTCTGAAAAATTTAGGCGAGCTAGTGAGCAAATTATAATGATTTAATGATTTTTCTGTAGTTTTTTTTAACAATTACTATTTCTACATCCTTAATTTCTTTCGGATTAAATTTTATAAATTTTGAAGTTCATTTACTCTCTCATCAAATGCATACAAAATGTTTTATACATTGAAAGCCGTTAATTTTATGTTAATTTGATTGAGGACCAAATCAAAACTAAAACTAAAAAAATTTGGTATGAGTGAACCCTAAAGAGTCGAGATCATAATTCATGTAAAAGAAAAATAGAGCAAAAGCGGAATGAAGAAATTTCTGTATATTTTCTTATGATGAACTGTACAATGAGCCATTCTTTTATAGGTGAAGGAAAAATGAAAAAGAATAATTATAAGATCTGTAATTGATACTAATTACATAAAATTTTCAATTAGTTTAATCAGAGATTTGTCAACTATCCTAAATTAGTCTAATCAGAGATTTGTCAACTATCCTAATTTAGGAAAATATCTCAACATTTAATAGAAAAATATCTCAAAATATCTCAGCAATATAATCATATTTCATCATATCTCAATCATATCTCAACATCCCTCCTCAAACTCATGGTGGCGCCATAGATGCCAACTGGAGTTTGTTAACAAGTTCACTGAAACGACCAAATGAGTGTGACTTAGTGAAAATATCAGCAAGCTGATCAGTAGAGGAAACCGAACACAAGCGAATGGTGCCATCACTGAGATGATGTCTGATGAAGTGGCAGTCAATCTCAATATGCTTGGTGTGCTCGCGAAAAATATCATTGTGCACAATCTGAATAATACTCTGATTGTCATATTAGAGAGGAGAACGAGACAGCTGAGGGGAATCCAAGTCAGCTAAAAGACGATACAGCCATAGAAGCTCAACAATAGCATCAGCAACGGCGCGATACTCAGCCTCAGTGGTAGATCGAGCGACAACTGTTTGTTTCTTACTTCACCAATAAATAAGACACGAGCCAAGTAAGAAATAAATACCAGTGGTAGAACGACGATCCGTAGGATCACCAGCCCAATCAGCATCAGAATAAGCACGTAACTCATGAAATGACTGAGATTAATAGTGTAAACCATAAAAAAGAGTGCCCTCGATATAGCGGAGGATTCGAAAAACAACAACATAGTGAGGTGAGCGAGACTCATGCATGAACTGACTAACTAGGTGGACAATATAAGAAATATCAAGGCGAGTAACTATGAGAAATATAAGACTAAAGAGTATGATCAGATAGAGGTACACCATTTGTAATGTTGAGCCGAGTATTATATTTCAAAGAGGCACTCACAGTCTTACTGTCTGTTAGACCAGCCCTGAATATAAGATCTAAAGTATATTTGGCCTGAGAAAGAGAATAACCATCCGAAGAAAATGTCACCTCAAGATCTAAGAAGTAACTGAGGGTGCCCAGGTATTTCATTTCAAAATGATGACCCAGAAAAGTCTGAAACACACGAATGCCAGCAATATCATCACCAGTGATGATCCTGTCATCAACATAGAGAAGCAGAAGAGTAGTGCCAGACATAGTCTTACGATGAATAAAGCAGTGTCATAAGCATTGGCTACAAAATCCTGCTGTGTGATGACAGATGTAAACTTGGCAAACCAAGCACGAGGAGCCTGCTTCAGACCATAAATCGCACGACGAAGGCGACAAACCTTGTGAGGAGGATGCTGATAACCAAAAAGAGGCTTCATATAAACTTCCTCAGTAAGATCGCCATTAAGAAAGGCATTTTTGACATCCATCTGAAATAATAATCAACGCTGAACAACAACAACAACAATCAAATATTTAACAGAGGTAAGTCGAGTAACATGAGCAAAAGTCCCCCATAATCAATACCATACTCTTGAGAGCAATCTAACGTAACAAAACAAGTTTTGTATCTCTTAACTGAGTCATCTGCCCGAGTCTTAATCTTGTAAACCCACTTACAACCTACTGCAAACTTTTCAGGAGGTAAATCCACCAAGTTACAAGTATGTGTCTTGGTAAGAGTATCTAATTCATCAGATATAGTTTGCTGCCAAAGAGAATCAGAACTAGTCTCACGATAAGAGTAAGGCTCATGAAGAGTAGCAAGAGTAGAAAAACAATGGTAATCATAAAAATGGGAAGGAGGAGTTTTTATCCTATCAGAACGACGAGGTGTAATAACTTGGGAGGACTCAATAGCAGAAAGTGGTATAGGCACATATTGAGGAGAACCAAGTGATAATGCTGGACCCACATGGGGAGTAAGGTCATTGGAAGAGGCCGATGATGAATCGTCAGAGGAGCTGGTATCACCTATAAAAGAGTTAGTAGATTCAGAAAATAAAGTAATAGAGAGATCAGTGAAAATATGAGAATGACTAGAATGAAGTGAGGGAAAGAAGAAAAGAGTGGTAAAGAACTTATGTTTCCAAAACTCTACATGACGAGAGATACGAAGGCGTTTTGTGATAGGATCATAACAACAGTATCCTTTTTATTCAATACCATAACCAAGAAAGCAGCACAACCTAGAATGAGGTTCCAACTTCGTTCGTTTATGCGGGGGAGAAGAGCGAAGTATGCACAACCAAAAACTCGAAAAGAGTTGTAATCAGGAATGATATCATACAATAGTTCAAAAGGAGTTTTGTTGTCAAGAATAGGTGGGGGACACGATTGATGGTGTAGATAGCAGTAAGAGCAGGTTCTCCCCAAACACGCTCAGAAAGCGAGTCAGAAATGAGGAGGGATCGGACGATGTCTAGAATGTGACGGTGTTTACGCTCTGCTCGTTCATTTTATTGTGATGTATATGGACAAGAGCGATGGGAGAGAGTGCCAATTTTGTTGCAAAAACTCAATGAAGGATTTTTCATTATACTCCAGAGTATCATCAGAACGAAAAACCTTGATAGCACGAGAAAACTAGTTAGGTACCATTTGGTGAAAGCATTTGTAAATTGCAAACAACTCAGAATGCTTATGCATAAGATAAATCTATGTATAACGCGAAAAATCAACCACAAATATGACAAAGTAGCGGGAGCCCCCTCGGTAGAAATTGAAGAAGGGCCCCAAATATAAGAATGAACAAGATCAAAAGGAGCAGAATAAAAAGAGTCACTCGTATTAAAAGGTAAATGAGTTTGTTTTCCAAGTTGATAAGAAAAACAATCAAACTTATCAAAAGTGACAGAGTTAAGGAGACCGCTAGAAACTAACAGCTGAAAACGAAGTAAAGAAGTATGACCGAGACGAGAATGCCAAATGCTAGAAGTGATAACAAAGGCAGCCGAAAGTGTAGTGGAAAGAATATGCAAGTTTACTATTTCAAATATGCGTCCAACTTTACGACCTATCCTAATGACCTGACCCGTCCTAGGATCCTGCACATCAACACAACGAAAAGAAAAGTGAAGTTCAAAACCTAACTCAACAAGTTGACCAACAGAGAGGAGATTCAACGATGACTTATGAACTAAATATGTATCACCGACGGAGATGTCGGAGGTAGAAATAGAACTAATATGGCTAACATGTATCGCAGAACCATCGGCAGTATAAATAATATGGTTAAGATCTATAGCAGATTTATTGAAAAAAATGGTGGGATCAGAAGTCATTGATTATAACAAGCAGAATCCATAAACCAAGAAGAAGTACCTTGAGTGATAGATAGTGCAGTAGATGAACGAGACAGAACCTGATGGACCAAAGTCTCAATGTCAGTAGCAGTGAGCGAAGTAGACTGAGAAGAAGACTCAGGGATAGAGGGATCAGTGAAGACAACTGCAATAGTCTATTGGAGGGAACCTCGAGAGTGTCGGGTTTTTTTTGCTGCAACTTGAAAAAATTAGTAATCAAGTGGCCGCTTATTTTGCAATACTGACAAAATAACTTTTGGAAAGAGGATTGTGAGTATGGAGCAGAACGTTGGGAGGAAGGCGAAAAAACAGCAACCAAAACAAGATCAGGAGACTGCAATTTCATAGTATAGCGACGATACTTCTCGGAAATTAACTTAGCAACAGTAAGATCCATGGTAGGAAGTGGCGTACGATGAAGAAGGGCTGTCTGAGTGGACTCAAAATCATCGTGAAGAACCATCATAAAATGCATGAATTTGTGGCGGTCCCGATACTTGGCAAAGAGCTCGATGTCTGCAGCACAGTGAAGTTAGGGTTCGACAGCAGTCAATTGATCCCAAAGAAGAATGACTTGAGAGTAAAACTCAGTGATGAACTGATCGGGTTCTTGACGGATCTGATAAATTTTTGTCTTAATCTGAAATTGAAAAGAAGTATCATTGCAGCAATCGTACCGAGCAACCAATAAATCCCATACAGTTTTAGTATTCTCAAATTTGGGTAGAAGACTGTTAATAGATAGGATTGATGTGTTAACAATATACTGCAGAATCTTGCTATGAATACTCTTCCAGTTGTCCAAACGAGTAGTACAATCAACTGCGGACTCATCCTTAGCACGAATAGGCTTAGGAGAATTCTCAGAAACATAACGCCACAATTTTCTTCCTTTGAGAAAAAGTTTCATATTGAAAGCCCAAAGGTTATAGTTGGTTCCATCCAAAATAATATCAAATGGATGAATAATATCACGAATAATACCATTTTGGGAAGATATTTTGGAAAGAATATGTCAAAATCAACTCACGATCAACCAAAAAATCAGCGTCCGAAAAAGTCAAACATGATTGTAGAACAGAATTGACTAAGGTGAGTGGGGCTCACACGTTGGAGAAGAGAGGTGCATGAAGACCAATTGTAGAGACTTTACATGGTACGTGGAAGAGCTTGTCAAGTCTGATAGAGCTGAAATTTCGACGGAAGGAGATCGAAGGGAGACGAACAATCTGAAAGCAGAAGATTATCGAGATCTGACTTCAAAATGACCAAAACAGACACAAAGAGCTTCGGAATGTGTGAGGACAAAAAAAACTCATTTAGGGTGGTTTATACACTCACAAAAGAAGTTAGAAGAGGCACCAGAATTCCGGTGGCTCTGATACCATGTAAAAGAAAAATAGAGCGAAAGCGGAATGAAGAAATTTTTGTATATTTTCTTATGATAAACTGTACAATGAGCCATTCTTTTATAGGTGAAGGAGACAAGGAAAAGAATAATTAAAGGATCTGTAATTGATACTAATTACATAAAATTTTCAATTAGTCTAATCAGATATTTGTCAACTATCCTAAATTAGTCTAATCAGAGATTTGTCAACTATCCTAATTTAGAAAAATATCTCAACATCTAATAGGAAAATATCTCAGCAATATAATAATATCTCATTATATCTCAATTATATCTTAACAATCCAAAATAAATTTTTTAAAAAAAAGATTATTAGAGATGGTGGAAATGAACTGCAGCCGAGATAACTTGCATGAACTGTCAGCTTATTTTCATTATTCTCATATATATGCACACACATTTGAGCTCACACGATTATATCACTTGATTCTTCGTCAACATGGTTTATATATGACCATTTCAACTTTAATGCATTTCTTATAAAATGGTAGTTTCGTACAAGAAAGAAAGACGACTGAATTCTTACATCTCCGATATAAAAAGTTAAATATTTGAGTGATCGATAGTGATGTCTATTACAAAATCCAAGTTGCTTGGTTAAAAATGGAGGAGTACAATAGGAATTTATGCATCTTTAATATTCTATTAAGACTGAAGTGATAATTTTATAAAACTAATATTATTCCAGTTTTGTTATATGGTACGGAATGCTGTATTATAAAAATGCATTATTCACAGAAAATAAGTGTAGTAGAGATGCTTATCTTCGTTGATTGTATAGTAATATTAGAAGAGATAAAATAAGAAATAAAAATATTCATGCTAAGATTATGGATGAAAATCAAAGTCCGCTTCAACCATGCCGACTGACTCTGATCGAATTCGGTCGGAGTTCGGTCGGAGAATAGAGGTGGAAGACGGTCAGAGTTTTATTATGAAATTGAAACAGGTCAGAGATGGTCGGAGCATTGTCAGAGTCGGTCGGATTCCGACTCCGATGATTGATGTTAATGTCAGCTGCAGCCTCTCTCTCTCTCTTGGGATGTTGATGTCCGATGGTTGATTGTCGGAATCTCCCCCCCCTCTCTCTCTCAGGAGCATGTTTGATGTCAGATGCAACCACTCTTTCTCTCTCTCCCGCTCTCTCTCGGGCATGCTTTATGTTGATTCGGAGTTCGGACGGATTCTGGTAAAAATCCCAGTCGGAGTCTCGCCATCTGCTCTTCATCGGAGTTGGTTAGAAATCTCCGATAACCATCTCCTCCGACTAACTGTACATATATAGCTAAGGTACACATAATCCCAATGAAGAAATGAAGAAATGATGCAAGAAAAATCACTTCTATGATTTGATCATATGCGATCATATGCGAAGTAAACTATACTATACACGAGTTTGATAAGTAGAGGTTTTAACGTAGGATAAGATAAAGAGCAAAAAGAAAAGACTAAATAAAATATAATTGAAAGTGATATGAAAATATATGAATACTGCTTAAGAAGAAGACACGTTAATAAAGCCTGCCAAGTGTCCACATTACCGGATCCATACTAATACAAACCCGATATCGACCCGCCACCTTCCGATTGGATCCGCATCCACAGCCGCTGAAATCAATTTCCTCTCATTTTAGCCGATGCTCTCCCTCTCTCTTTCTCTCTCTCAGTCTCAATCTCGATCCCTCTCTCTCTTTATCTTTAAATAAATCCCCAAATCCCCTCTCAATCCCCTCTTCAAACCCTAGAAACCCCCAACCCTAAATCCCCCCGCAGATCCTCTCCATTTTCAGCGATCGCCGCTGAATCTGAGGGGTTTTTGATCCCGGCGGCGACCCGATCAGGTGCGCTCCTCCGCGACTCCGTCAGATCTGCTTGCATCTCTTCCGATTCTTTTCCTCTATCTTGATCGCAAAGCTCTCGCCTTTTTTGTTTTCTTTGAGTTTGGTTCTTGAAATGCGATCGAGGTTTACGTGGAAAGTTGCTTGTTGATAAAAAGGAGGCATTTTTGTAACTTTGTGGGGAGAAGGGGGAGAGGAAAGGAGACAAGGAAGAGGGATGAACGTCAACAGGCAGCTAGTGCTCACTTACCTCTACCTCCTCATCTACATATGCCTCTCCTCTGGAGTCATTCTCTACAACAAGGTAATTTCTTTTGAATTTTTGGAAACAGACTTTAGGGATGAGAATGGATGGGTGGAAGTTCTTGGCTCGTCTTATTCAAAATTTTGAATTAAAAATAAAAATTTTATTTTTTTAATTCAAAATTTTGAATAAGGTGGGCCGAGAATTGGTCTATGGACCTGACCATTCTCATCTCTAGAAACAGTTAAACTTTGCTTCTAATTTGGCAATTAGTTAATTTAACTTTCAATAGTAATACTAAATGTTGAGAATTCATGAACCCGCCAGAGATGATCGTTTTACAGGAACAGGCTATAGATTATTGTTTTAAAGTAACAAGTCATGATTACTTTATTGGAAATAATTTACTATGGGTTAACTTGGAGTCGATGAATTCAGCACCCAACAGTGTTAGGAAATTATGAGTGGATACTTTCGAGGATAGCTGCTCTAGAATGATGAAATTTGATGCGGGCATTTTTTTTTTTTTTTTTTATCGACTCTAATCAACGCCTATACTTTAAAAAGGAATTTTCTTTTTGTGCTATAGCGAAGGGAAAAAAAAGATGACAATCTAGAAACTTACGGTAGTATCCAATGTCATCTAGTTCCATGACAAGAGTAATCATGCTAGATCTATGTATACAGTGCGTACACGCCAGCTATACATTGTTGGTGTCTTTGGAGCAATTTTTAGGAATAAGAGAACGAGAACAGTCATTGATGAGAAAAAGCTTTAATGAAGTGGGGAATGTGACTACTCTTTTGTTAGTATTATCAAGGTATGCTTGCTTTGAGCATGTTCCATGAAGGACGAAAGTGGAGTTGACTGATTATACTGCAGTAAATGCTGAAGTGAGATAATTAAGTATAATTGCTTTGTCTCCAGTCACCTTTATAGAGACTATCTCTTGCTAGATTAGTGCCATTGCTTCCTTCTTCATTCTCTGCATAGAGTTTCAATTTGGTCTGTGGCTGCTCTTGGCAGCTGCTTTTGACTCTAGTGTCTTCGTTTCCATTGTATTTGCACATCTCCCACTGTCTCAAATGATTCTCTGGCTTATCCTCAGTAGACTTGAGATTCCTTGATACACGTAAAGCTTCTATATAATTATGTGGTAATCCATATTCTTTTTGGACATTTAAAACAATGAACCTGTGGTAATTCATATTTTTTTTGGACATTTAAAAAAATGAATCTAAAGTTACAAGGTTCACTACAGTGAAGCACTGAAGAGTGACAGTGATGCAACCTGTATACTATCTGAGTTATCAGATGGAACCTCCGTCTGATTTTAGTTATTACTGTGCATAAGCCTGAACGATGGTTTTTCAATATTAGAAGCAGAGTTTATGGGTATAAAAGCTTTTTGTTGACCAAGAAAGCAGGGCAGTTATAATTTTCTTAGAAGAAGCAGGGTTGTTAGCATTTCTATTTATGTGTTGTGATATCTGTTTTATATTTTCTTTTATTCATCTGTACTATAACTTTTATGCTGCAGTTTATTATTCTATGTAGTTTACTTTTGATATAGTTTGCTGATGGCTTGTCAGTAATTATAAAGCACATATATGACTATAACATGATTCCATGGTACTTTTGTTTTCATTTGCAGTGGGTTCTCTCCCCGAAATATTTCAAATTTCCCTTTCCAATAACACTTACTATGATTCATATGGGATTTTCTGGTCTGGTAGCATTCATCCTTGTTCGTGTTTTGAAGGTATACTTCTATCATTTTTGTGATTATCAGCATACGGTTGTTTTTTAGCTTCTTGTCCACTAGCTGGTTTGTTTATTGTGTAAAAATTGTAGCCGTTTCACTTGACCTCCTTTCATTCGCTTTTTTATGAGTCAATGCTTAAGCCCTTTTATACTTGATGATGTATGACAAAAATATTTGAGTATGCAAAGATGGGTATTCCTAATTGTAAATATTAACTAGAGGAGAGGGAGGGAGAGAACGAGAGGGAGAGAGGGACGAGGTAGTTTCATGATTATTCGTAGAAAGCCAACCGGACACAATCAATGTAATTCTTAAGATTTATTGTTATGGGTTATTATTGTAACATTTTTGTTGCCTATGCGGAATCTGTAATCGCCAATCATTTAGGGTTTTCTACTAGTTGGCTTTCTGTCTCGAATAGGTTTATTCTACCAAGAGACAGTTTGTTTCAATGCAGTGCAAATGTCATTTGCAATTATATTTGAAAAAGAGGGGGAAAGTTTGAACTTAGGGGTGGGCTCCCAATCTTCATGCAAATTAATAGTTGTAATTGAACCAAATTGGAAATTTAGCATAGAAATTAAGATTTCTCATCAAAATTCAAAATTCATCTCACTTTTCCAAATACAGTTCAAATTGTATTTGCACTTCCATAGAGACACATATGCCTTATTCACCCCTGAGATGATGTCGTAGAGACAGTCTTAAACAAAATTATATCTAATTTTTCTTACAGTCCTGTCCTTCCAATACTGGTCAAAAGATGCTAATGATGGTGACAAAATCTCAATCTACTTTGACTGGGCTGTTAACTTTTACTACTACAAACATAACCTTTTAAGCTTAGATCCAATTTACACTCCACTGTCAAAATTTACTTCAACCACCTAGTTACTTTTTGACTGGCATGCCACTTTTTACATGTGTACCCAACTCAGCCGTAGCTTTCATAAAACACCGTCTTTAGTAGCCTGTACTATAGTTTTCCTCTCCAAAAAAGATTAAGACTGTATTATACTTTTGTGTGTTCTCTTCCAGATATTACTTTACATATACAACCTTATGGCATGGTATTACACTTTGATAATTGCTAAGTCTCCTATAAATTTAATTGTAGTATCTTAAAAATTGACAACTACAAATTTGCATGCTCACCAATTATAAGGTGCCATTCTATGCAAAAAGCAACATGCATATTTTGTCTACTCACTTGTATCCATATTAGAGAGATGTACCCCCAAATCTCCTTTATCTAGAAATGTGCACTTCAAATCTTAATATTTACTAATTTACCCCTCAAATCATTAGGAAAGCAATTAAAATACCCCTTTCAGTTAAACTAACATAATAAAATGATAATATTACTTTCAATTCTGTTAAGTGGGCCCCTTATACCTCTTTCATCCCAAAAATATTTCTCTAATAAACCAACAATGCAACAAAAATTTACTCATTTTTCTTCTAATACGTGTATATATGTAATTGATTGCGAATCTATACTTTTAAGATGACGTCAGCTATTGCTCCTGCTAAAAAACCGGTGAGACATAAAACAAGTAATGTGCAAAAAGCCTGAGCCGATTAATGATTGCATAAGGGCAAAAACGGTGTTAGCAAAGAGCGCGAGCAGGAGCTAAGAGCGCGAGCAGGAGGACGAAGGCTTGGATGAGGCTGATGGGGGGCGTCTTCACATTGCTAGCTCTCCATGCCTTCTTATTCTTGAAAATGAATGGTTGCTTTTACGAGAGGGTACCTAGTGAGTATTTTATTCTGGAGGAGGGGAGGATAAGCTTGAGATGATGCTAGTATGAGGAGATTGCAAGCTATTTTTGGTGGAGATCTTATAGGTGGTTTTATTGTGCTTGCTGTTTGCCTATGTTGCAATGAAGTGGGGAATTGGGGATTTCAATATATCTTCTTCCTATTGTTGGTATAGTTGATGTTGCATTCACTGGCTATTGAAATGTGAGTTTATGAGGAGCCAATTTCTAATTCTTTGGTTTGAGAAAAAATATATTTGGTGCTCTTTCAATAGTTTTTTTTTTTTAATAATCTGCCAATGCCTTAGTTTATGAGGTTTTTCGAACGAATTAGAGCACAATTTTGACGAGAAACCAATGAGGGTTCTGGAGTTATGAGAAAGAGGGAGGGAGGGCGTATTTGGTTGGATTTTGATCAAAGCAAAAATTATGGTGAAGGGGAAAAATGGTATCTGGATACATGAAAGGTTGGTTAAGTGCAAGTAGAATTGGCTAGAAGAAGGTATTGGATTGTTCTGGAACATAATAAAGTAAACGAGAGGGTATAGGAGTATTTTTTGGTGAAAATCATTCATAATTCAACTAGAGTTAACATCAGGGGCATGGTATTCGTTAAAAAATTGGCTTTCATCTCATCATCTTTGGCTGTCGAGTAGCTACTCAAACATAGCCACACTTAATGTTTACTTAAACAACCCCCATGCTACTTATCAAGGTTTTAATAATTAGAAGGTTGTAGTTCAAGATGAAGAGATCAAGGAAGAATAGAAAGATTATTTTAACAATTATGCAGTGGTAGTTTTATTTAAGATTTGGATGACCTTCCCAATAAGTGAGAATATGAACCGTAATTTTACACGCAAAATTAAGAATCTGATGGGAAAGAAATTATGATGAGGATAAAATCAAGAAAACTATTGATCTGGATGAAATTCCTATTAAAGTATAGAGATACTTAAGAGAGATGAGCATAAAATGACTGATAGACAATTTTAAAAAGATTTGGCATACTAAATAGATGTCAAATGAATAGAGCAAGAGTACTATAATACCTTTACATGAGAACAAGGATGATATTTGGAGTTATTCTAGTTTTTTGGAAGAACTCATGTGTGACACCATGAAGTTTTGAAAAAGACAAACTTAAAGTAGGTTAAGGCAGACTATCATCAGAGGATCAGTTTGGATTCACACTGGATAATCGGTGATAGAAGCTATTCATTTGCTTTGTCAGCTTATTGAGCATTTTAGAGAGTATAGAGATTTGCATATGGTTTTTTTTTTTATTGATTTAGAAAAAAAAACCTATAAATAAGATACTGAGAGAGGTGCTATGGTGAACACGGATGAAGAAGGGAGTCCCCATTAAATATATTAACATAACTAAATATATGAATAATTTGGTGGCAAATATCAGAGGTTGTGGTGGCCTAACAAGTAATTTTCAGTCATAATTGGATTGCATTAAGAATATGCTTTGAGTCTATTTTTATTTACCATATTGATGGATGATCTTATTAGAACTATTTTGGATGTGATATCTCAATGTATATATTTGCTGATGATATTATCTTGAGTTGATGAGACGATAGTAAGGGCAAATGCTGAGTTAGAGCAATGAAGGAAAATTTTAGAAACTCGAGGATTTAAATTAAGTAGATCCAAAAGAGAGTATATGGAATGCAAATTTAGTAAATGATAAATCCGAGACTATAGTATTGTGATACTAAACAGACGAGAGATACCAATGAATAGTCAGTTTAGGTGCTTGGATTCTATCATCCAAAAGACGGAGAGATCGATAGTGGTGTCAACCATAGAATTTAAGCTGCCTAGTTGAAATGGAGTAGTATAATGGGAGTTTTATGCAACCATAATATTCCATTAAGGTTGAAGTAAAGATTTTATAAGACTGTTATTATGCTAGTTTTGTTATATAATACAGAATGCTAGGTTATAAAGAAACATCATTCGTAGAAGATGCGTGCAGTAGAGATGTGCTTACTTTATTGGCTGTATAGTAAAACTATGAGAGATAAAATGAAATGAGGATATTGTTACTAAGATAGGCGTAGATCTTATAAGAGAGAAGATACGAGAAAACTGCCTATGATGGTTTGGTCACGTGCGATATAATTATGGATGCACCAGTTTGACGAGTGGAGTTATTAATATAGGACAAGTTAAAAGAGCAAAGGAACGACCGATAAAAATATGGATGGAGGTGGTACGAAAAGATATTGATGCTAAAGGTATAAATGAAGACATATTACTCGATAGGAACGCGTGGAGAAGGACCATCCATGTGATTGATCTGGCATAACTCTCTTTTGATTCATGTAGCCTATTCCAAGTACTTTAAATAAAAGACTTAGTTGTTGTTGTACCCATGGATGGGGCCATGTAGGGGATTGGAGGGGCCATTGCCCCAGCAAGCCCAAAATCTTCTCCTTGTTCTTTTGCGTCTTCTGATCTTGATAGCATTTATCTTGCCAGATTGGCCCATCCAAGATTTTAGCCATGATTTATTTTATTTAACAGATTGACCCCACAATGATTTAAATCAGTTTTAAAAGCCCGTCCAATTTGTTAGCAGCTTACCATAATTAGAGTGGATTCTAGTCATTCGACTATCATCAATCTTTCCTTTTTAGTTAAAAATAGTGAAGTACTTCTGCACCTTCATTTTTGGCTCCTTTAGGTTAGTAAATTTTCTCCTGCTAAATGCTCAACTCTTCCTTATTTTACTACATTGCTTTAGGAAGCAAAACCTTATTCTGTTCCTTCTTCAATGGTTAGTGATTTCATATTTCTTTTATGCTAATAATATTTTTTAGATCGGTAGAGACCTTTTTCTCAAAATAATAATAATTTTTAGATCAAATAGAGTTCTTGGTCGAAATTCTTCTTTGTTTTCATTTCTCTTTCATTTTATGTTAACCTTTGTGGAGATATTTGATCACATACATAAATTTCTTTTGCTTGAATTAATCATGCACAATTTTTTGTACACTCTGTTTAAATACTGTGAAGATATAGTTGAATCTATAATCATCTTACAGATTTTGTTAAAACAATATATGTTTTCTAGAAAATACCAAATACTTGTGTTTCTAGTGTGGCCCCATCAAGATAAATTTTCTAGCTCCGTCCCTGCTGATGCCGATGTATATCAAGAATATCATATCGAATTTTGATGTATTTGCAATATGGAACTTTTAATATCACTACCAGTATTGTCAATATTCTGATATGATATGTTTGATATTGCCGATTATGAGATTTTAAACCATGCTACGTATTAAAAAAATGTAAATTAAGATTCAATGTTTTATACGTACTCATTGAAAACTGACTATGCATTTAAGCCATTCTAGATAAGCCTCTTGCTTATATAATCTTTGTGTTGTGTTGCTTGGTTTTTCAGATATTAGTTTGCATTACCTGTCACTCTACTTCTTGTTTATTGTTGTATTTAGTCATAATTGTTATGCAAATTATAACTTTCTTAAAGCCGCTTCCTGTAGCTAGATATAATTAATAATTTCGAAGTTTCAAATGCTGCCTCTATCTATGCATAACCTTTATCCTTGATTCAACAACTGAGTCATGCGCTGCACGTGTGTAAACCAGAGTTTTGACTTTAGAACACCAGCATGTACTTCATAGCAAGACCATAAGTTTAGCCTATTTCAATAATCAATAGTAAATCTATGGTTAGCAATAAGCACTTACAGCTGAGAAGCTTTCTTCCTTTTATATTTATGGTAGCACTATCCTGTTCCATTCTAAAATTCGTTCATTCGGTTGTATTGAGTGTGCAGGTTGTTGCTCCTGTGAGGATGACATTTCAAATGTAAGGTTATAACCTTTATTTGTAAATATTTCTTAAATTTGCCATTTTGCTTGATGTATATCATTTTCCTTATTGCAGATATGCGACGTGTGTTATTCCGATCAGTGCATTCTTTGCATCGAGTCTTTGGTAAGAACCTTCAAATGGTATTTCTTTTTTATGTGTTCTAGTCCTGATTACTCTGGAATTTTTGGTTGATACTGTTACTTCTGAACATTTCTGTAGTAGACATAAATAGTTTACTATTTATATTTTTCTTAGACTCAAATTTTTTTTTCATCAGTTAAACTGTCAGCAAAACTACAAGAGGATAATCATTTTTTCTTTCAATTTTTACCACCTTTATCTATGGTTTTTTATTGTCTTATAAGCCTTTTGCACACCTGCTGAACAATATGGTTACCTTTATTATGTTTATACTTATGTACAGTGGTCATCGTTGTTAATAAATTATCCATCATTTACCACGTTGACATACAGTCGTCAAGTTTCCTTAAGAAAAAGAAAGATAAGCATAGATTTTTCTTTGCTGTTGCTTCTACTTGTAGGATGTTTCCTTCTTCTTTCTCCTGTTTTTTCTGTTCCCTTGGCATTGGAGGTGATTTGTGAGGCTATACTTTGAGTTTATGATGCATGGTCACGTGTTTCATCTCGATGATAAAGGATGTTTCTTGTATCCCAGGTTTGGTAACACGGCTTACTTGTACATCTCAGTTGCTTTTATCCAAATGCTCAAAGCTTTAAGTGAGTAGTCCCATATATCACTCTATTCAATATGGTCCATTTTCCCTCTATTTACACTGTTAATGTCCTAAAATTGCTAGTCATATTCTGTTACAGTGCCTGTGGCAACATTCCTCATGGCTGTTATATGTGGCACTGACAAACTAAGGTGTGATCTGTTCTTGAATATGCTGCTGGTCAGTGTTGGGGTCGTAATTTCATCATACGGAGAAATTCATTTTGACACAATTGGAACAGTTTACCAGGTTTCTGGTATATTTGCTGAAGCTCTTAGGCTGGTTTTAACACAAGTACTACTTCAGAAAAAGGGCCTGACATTAAATCCTGTTACCAGTCTATACTATATAGCTCCCTGCAGGTACTCCATATGTAATTTCATGTTTCTTTATTCTCCTGAAATACTTTTTTTATATTTATTGTTTTTGAAATTTCTGTAAGTCTACTTTAAATATATGGTTATTGCATTTTGTCAAATTATATTAGCAAAATGCAGGGTAGTATTTAACGTGGTGTAACTAATTTCAAATTGCAAGTTCTAGGATGCATGGTAACTTTTGGGAAAAATTGCATAAGCTTCGACTTGGAAGATAATCAAATTAGCATTCTCCTTTTCAGTTTTTATATCTCATACTTTGTATATATAGAGCTGTATATTTGTAATCTGTTGATGTGATATACCATACCTCCTACTTTGGAGTCACTCTCCTGTATATGATTTTTCTAAGAGGGCAAGGTTGAATATGGTGACTGATACTACCTATTGTCCAAGTTGGATTTGTTTGTAGGACAAAGAGTGGATGGCTGAGTTTGAAGATATTCTTGATTTTACTTTGGGTTTATTTTTTTGTTCTAATGGAGGTTGCTAGCTTCGGATGGATGCTTTACAGTGGACTTATTAGGCTATATCTCAACAAAACATTAAGGATCTTTCAATGAGAAGGGGAGGGCTAACGAAAGAAAAGAATGAATAGAGAGAAAGGAAGAGTTTATTAGAATGTGAACATTGGACTTCTTGTTGTCAGGTTTTAAATATTAGATATCAATGGAATTTTCCATATTAGATAATGGATAACGGATAATAGATTAGGGATACAAACTCATATTGGGTGTTCATATCAAACTGGATATATAACATAGATGACTTAAAATTCGTTAGATGTCATCTGTCCAGTAAAGTGGTATAATGTGCATATAATGCCGCTCATGAGCAGATCGAGCACAAACATAACATAATAGTATGAATTATGGAACATATTCAATCTTATGTTCAAAATTTAAGTTACAAAATAACTGAAGTTAGGGGATAGGTACAATTAATATTAAGAGACAACATTGGTGGTAATAATGGCTGTAACAACAGAGGCAGTAGTAGTAGTAGTGACAGAAGAGGTGAAAATAGTATAAACAGGGCAAGCAACAAGGAGTAAAAGGAAGAAGAAAAAAAAGGAGAACCTTAAATGAAAGGGTTCTGAAGTCTAGAATATCATTTGAAGCTGAAGAAGCTCTTCAATCTAGAATATCATCTCTAATTCTCGTTGTGGCCATTTGGGTATCTGAATGGTTTAGTGCAAAAGTGAAGGAGTTAGGTATTTCTTATATATAGAGACGGCTTCGTGTATGATTGAGCCCAAGCATGTTTCTAATTTAAAAAAAAAAAAACCAATTTTATTAAAATTGAATCGTATTGGGATGATATATTGGAATGCTATATTGGACAATATTACAAATATCGACCTATATGTGCACAAAACAATATCCCTTTTAACTATATTGTCGTGGCTGCCTCCATAAAAAGGATATATCGGCAATTAGTATTTGGCTGATATTAGAACAATACTTGCTGTATGAGATTATTTTGACCATTCTGGATCCATTTTAGAAGGCATACACATACACAAACACACGCCCATCACATACGCACACATGCACCACATAGATCAAGATGAATTGTGGGGCTACCATTATGGTGATCTTTCTTCTTGTCTGCTAGGTAGTATGCATGGTTTCAAATATCTGATACCAATATATATCGCTAGTATTATACCAATATAGTCCTTATAAAATCAGTACTGGTTAATGACATTTGGTGATACCTCTGATATTGCCCGAACAATATGTCCAATATTGTTGATTTAATAGCATAGATACACATCCGATGTTGTTGATTCCTATACAGTTATAGCATAAACAATTGGCCGCACTAATGCTAGTTTCATCTACATGTTTCCATATGCTAACTAGACCTTTTTAAATTTTAACTCTCTGCATTTCCCTTGCTTTGACCTTGCAAAAATATTGCTTAGTGATACTTATACCCCTGCTATCATTTTCAACTGCCTCCGTTGCTTTGTGACGCTCATTCTGTATTTCATTTACTTTGGCATTTCATGACGGGAGTTTTTTCTGATCCTATGCTTCTTTCATTTTCATTTTCATTATTGTGTGCAGTTTCCTCTTTTTATTTGTACCCTGGTATCTGTTGGAGAAACCCGGGATGCAAGTCTCACAGATTCAGTTCAATTTCTGGATATTCTTCTCTAATGCACTCTGTGCTTTAGCCTTGAACTTTTCTATATTTCTCGTAATCGGTAGAACTGGGGCAGTCACCATTCGGGTAGCTGGAGTTCTGAAAGACTGGATACTGATTGCCCTTTCAACAATTATATTTCCTGAATCTACTATTACTGGTCTCAATATTGTTGGTTATGCAGTTGGTAATTCTCTTTTCCATTCTACCATTTTGCTGGTACTTAATTTTATTTATTTATTCTTTTTTTTAATTGAAATTGAAAACTAATACAAGGGTGGCTCTGCAGCATTGTGTGGGGTTGTTATGTACAACTACCTGAAGGTAAAAGATGTCCGAGCATCATCAAATCAGCTTCCTACAGAGAGCCTCCCAGAAAGAACGATCAAGGTCAGAATTCTACACTTGCATTTTGGGCGAACTTTAGATGGTTCTCTGTTATTTACCTCCTTCTGTAACAATTTTTTGCTTCTCTCTATGTTCTTCATTGAATACCCATTTCATCTAATGTTTCCCTTGTTCACTGTTATATACATTATCACCCAATCAATTTCTATTATAAAGTGCGAGTTATGGAGCAGCATTAACTCCTGAGAATTATAGGCTACTGTTAGCTTGACAATTATGATATATATATTTTTGTTATGTATTTATTTCTGTCTCACTCGAACCCTTAAAGAGCTGTGTAATTTGCTGCAAACCATTTTAAAAAGTAACCATATACTAATCTTAGAACTAGTGAATTATGCAAATAATATATTACTAATGAATGCAAAATTTTCATCATATTTAGCTCCAAAAAAATGCAAATTACAATGAAGAACTTGCAAAAGACAGTGATAGATTCCAGATGTTGTGCCTTTTTATGCCTATTTCTCATGAATATATTTTACATATACATTTCTTTGCATTAGCATGAATGCGATGCAAAGGCAATTCCTCGGATCGAGATTATGTGATATAAGATATTTGAGAACAAATCAACAAAGCTAAGGCTTGGTATTACACTTGAATGTTGATGTTGTCAAGGTAACTTGTGGATCTTTTGAGATTAAGATTTTTAGAAAATGAGTAGAATAAATAAACATTATTACTAAAAGGTAGTTATTATCTATTTGTGTTGACATTATTAAAAATTCTGAATTGATATTCTATTAAGGAAGCATTAATTAATTGTTTTTATTTTAAAATAAGTCATGCTTAACATTAGGCATCTTTTTGTGTTTTATTTTATTATATTTTTAATTTTTGCAACCATTGCTACCAATAGAAGCATATCTTTTTTGCATAACAAGTTCACACGCGTTTGTTACTTGCATGTGTATCATTTACTAGGGTGTGCGCAATGGTTGTAACAAGACCAGAATATGTACATCCACATTTGTGTGTGTGTGTTTTTTTTTCCTTGTAAAATAGCAGATGCAAGTAGTTTTATAGATATTATTCAAATGTTGATGTACTCATTTGGTAAAAGTGGGCCTGTTTGTAGTTTATACGAATACTATTTAGATATTGCTCATATTAGCTCCAAGATTTTGAAGAGGAAAACATGCATTCAGCCTTTTAGGTCGAAGAGACGAGACTATATAAACTATGCTATTTTGCCTTGTGACTAATTAAGATATTACATAACACAATTTGGAGATGGGCGTGTTCTCTAGTATACTAAACATGACCTTCATTCTGATATTTTGGATAGCAAAAAGCTGTCTATATTCGTATCCATTATTTTTAAGGGAATATAAAACCGAGTTTGGATCTGGTTAACATTCAAATGGATACAGGACTTTATGCTTTCATATTTGTATGACAGATGAATATCACACATTCATATTTTGCTCTAGGCTAATATCAGATATTCATATTTGTCAAGAAATGGATACAGAACTGTATCTTTGTCTGATTATTTACCTTGGTGTGGGCTCCGCATGCAACATTTTCATCTATACATATATGCTAGTGAGACTCGCAATACATGTTATATATATATATATATATATATATATATATATATATATATATATATATATATATATATATATCCTTATCCGACTTATGAGTTTACCTAATATAGTAACATTTTTTTTGATATAACCTAATATAGAAGCCTTTTGACAAAGCTCAAATGGAAGACCATAAATAGCCAGATACTCTTTAGTTCTAGCGTATGCATTGAGTTTCCCACATATGCTTCAATCAATCTCACTGCATCTGTTCTGCAATGGACATGTTGGCAGAGGTTGCATTGTATAAATTTAAATGGGTGTTTCATTGTTTCTATTTATCTTAAATATGTTCCTAAGATATTCAAAATTTAACTTTCCGGCGGTTTTTTTTTTTTTTTTAAATAGGACTGGAAGCTGGATAAGAAGTCATCTGATGTATATGTTGCCGATGACAGCAGTAACAAGAGCCCCACTGCTGGAAACACCACATTAAACAGTTCCATGGATTCGGTTGGCGACGAGGAAGCACCGCTTCTAGCATCCTCAAGGCTGTCATACATTGGAAGGTCGAAGCCGAATCAATAGCCAGGTCGATGATGAATGAATAACAATAACCATCACTGATCACAGAGGCCTAAATCCACAACTCAAAACAGCCACATTGCTTAACAGGCATACGTTACACCATGAATGATAAATTTGGGTTTTGAGCTCCGTTTCGTTTCAAAGTATCCGTTTTTTTTTTTCCCCACTAAATGTACTCATCTCTGGGTTTTCAGGAGTTTGTCATGTAATGTTTCAGTCCAAACTCCAATATATTCCCAACTAATATATATATTTTTTTCTATAATTTTAGGTTGCGATATTATTGTGATTCTTTATTACGACCAACTACATGTGTTTGATCAACCAGAACATATTCAGTTAACACTCCAAAATTACATTCAGACTAGGTGTATGTTTGCAAAATTACTTTCAGACTATAATGAACATATTCAGTGAATATTGATAATATCTATGTTCGTATGTATATTAAGACTCCTATGGTAATATTTCTTTATAATATTAAAACAACTTTTCATATTAAAAAATTCAGTCATATTTTTTTATACAATCATGCCTTACATTATCAAAAAGAAGGGAAAAAAAAAAAAAAACCAACTAAGCTTGTCTCAACAATTATTTCAATTAAAACTTTGAATTAGAGGATATTTAAAGTTACATGAATTATTTGAAAATTATTAGTGAAGCATTACTAGCACGAAAATTATTAGTGAAGCATTACTAGCACGGATCAAATAATTATATATCTTTCTAGTCATTATTTATCAATGATTTCAATATTTTTGTCAAAAAAATATAATTTTTTTTAGAGACTCCTATTTCCTTTTCTCTTCTAAATATCATATGCATCAACTTATCAAAAAAAAAAAAAAAAAAAAAAAAAAAAAAAAAAAAAAAATCATATGCACTTAAAATTATTTTGACAAGTTTGGATTTTAAAGAAACTATTTTGTTCTTTTCAAACACTTTGTAATGCATGAATTTCAAAATCCACATATAAATCAAGATTCCAGAAAAAAAAAAAACAAACCTCAATGACTATATTCTTTCATACCCAAATTCAAAAGTATCCTTCTTCACCGCAAACTTTAATATTTGTTGAGAAAATTCCTATGAAAATCAAATATATTACCTCTTCTCTCCAAGTAATTCAATTTAATAATTTGAAATTTGTGGTCTTAGGATCCTTGAATTGATGGCCAACTGCAACAGCCACGTATTATTGCTAATTCAAATTGACAGTGCCAACATTGCAATCCAGAAGTCCTTTTCTTTTCAAACACTTTGAATTCAGACTAAAAATTGTTGTTGTCTATTATACATCAAAGTCCAACCATCTGTATGCGTTTGTCAATCTTGCTCAAATTATGAAATTTATGTAAGTTGACAGTACTGGCATGTATTTGATCAGATTCAATCATGCGTGAAATAGCACATATGACAGAATAGGCCGTGAAATAGCACATATGACAGAATAGGCCAGAACAATATATAGAAAGAGAACCACCTTCGCTATTCGTTTGCCACAAGAACGATGATGAACACGACTCATTCGGAGAGAATGTTCTCCTGATCCCCTCTGCAAGCAGGTTATGGATGCTCTAAGAGCTGACCATAGCAGACGAAGAGCCAAGAATCCGATAAGCACATTCGCACACAAGTCGCAAACGTAGATGAAGCTCCTAAGGTCGTAGTCTCTGACATGAAGCATCAGATCCATGGCAACCAAGAAGGCCACACCAGTGAAGAACACCGCAGTCCAAGTGATCCACATCAACAGCCTCGTCATGCACTTCCTTCGCGACCCGCAGTTCATCAGCATAACCACACTCAAGGAAGAGATCAGAGCGATCATCATGTCGCACACCAGCCAGAAACCGATCGAGATCGTCCGTCACAGTGGGCTTCCTCATGCCACCGGAGCCTGCAGATGGAGGAGCTAGCCCTGCCCTGCCTGGAATGTGACGGTGGCGATCGGTGTGGCTATGACTATGAGAGTGTTTCGACTGTTTTTGTGCTTCCTCTTGTTCTCGTAAGGAGGCTTCTTCAAACGAGTCGAGCTGCTCTCGGTAACCACACGCATGCAGCTACGTTCATGGTTACAACATTAAATAAATCATAAATCATGTCACTAAAATAAATTTTTTGTGGTGAAATAAATACTTTTTAAGTGATATATATAGTCCGTCACCATATAAATATCAGAGCTATACAGTCCATGATCACCTCGGCTTGCCCCATGGCTGTAGCCAGATGCAATATGTTGTTGCCCTCGGCATCCTTGGCACCGAAGAGCTCGTGATCATCTCCCGCCTTCTCGCCCCATGGCTGCAGCCAGACGCAATATGCTGTTGCCCTCGGCATCCTTGCTACCGAAGAGCTCGTGATCATCTCCCGCCTTCTCGACCAGGAACTTGACGGCCTTGAAATTGCCAGACTTCACGGCCAAGTGAAGGACGCTATCGCCCCGTCGCGTCTTCTCACGCAATCCACTGTCCGAACGCAGTTCCGTCAGTTCCGCCAAGATGCCAACCCTTCCACTTGCGGCAGCGGTGTGGACGGGGAGGAGCCCATCCTTGTCGGGGACGCGGCAGAGCTCGTGTCCGGCGGTCATCGATCGGAGCAGCTCGCGCACGACCTGCAGGTGCCCGTTGGAAGCTCCGACGTGCAGAGGGGTGCGGCCTTGCCTGTTGAAGCTGAGGGCGAGTTCAGGCTTTAGAGAAGTGATCTGCTTGGCGAGACCGGAGAATCCGATGGATGCGGCGATGTGGAGGGAGGTGTTGAGGTCGTCTTCGACGTCGAGGAAGATGTGAGATGGTTGCTCGGGGTCTTGAGGTGTGGAAGCGGCCATGGCCATGGATTCTCCACTTGGATGCCAATCTTGCTAGACTATCAGCCGTATGTAGAGTACTTGAGGTAATGTTAAGTCGTAGGTGCTAGACTATGTAGGATATGAAAAAAATTCAACCTGTCTATTTCTCTCTATATATATTTATTAACTTCGAATCAAAATCAAGTCAGACCTTGATTGTCAAACAAAATTAGACTAGTAATTGGATCCAGAAAGTCACAACAATGTATAGACCGAATAACAGAGATAGAAGAAAAGCATTATGGAATGAGATTCACGAGATTAGATTACAAAACAATCTTCCTTGGGTAATTAGAGGAGACTTTAATGTTGTTAGATACGTGAAGGAGCGTAACAGAGGAGACCACAATATTCAGGATAGGGAGAACTTCAATGACATCATCAGCGAATTGGGTTTAATAGAGATTTCATTAGTCGACCGACAATTTACTTGGTCCAATGTAAGGAAAATTCCATGTCTGGCTAAACTAAATAGGGTAATGGTTTCAGATACTTGGGAGGCAAGATTGGCCTATTCAATGTCTATTCGCTTTCCAGACCCACTTCAGACCATACCCCGATATGCCTAGATTCGGAAGAATAAGGACCTAAACCTAAAAGGCTATTTCAGTTTGAGAGGTGGTGGCTGAAATATAATGAGGTGCACAACTTAATCTGAACGAACTGGTCACTTCCAATAAGGGGAATGGATGTAACTAAGGTATTATGTTGAAAAATAAGAAGATTGCGATAAGTTCTATCTAGGTGGGACATGATACATCGAAATCTGGCAAGAATAAGGAAGAAGGAATTAATGCAAAGGATTGAATCTTTTGAGAAAAGAGAAGAGATTACTAATCTGACAGATAGGGAGAGAGCATCCTTCATGTTGTACCAAAAAGAAATACAGGAGCTTTTCAAAATGGAGGAGATCATATGGCGCCAACGAGCCCGAACTATATGGCTGAAGAAGGGTGATACTAACACGACTCATTTCCACAGGGTTGCAAATATGAGACATAGGGCAAATGCCACATGTTCGCTTAATACCCCAAAGGGCAGAATAGTTGTTGGAGAAGATATCAAAAAACATATCAACGCTTACTTTTGTGATATTTTTGGTCATTCTGATGATAGGAGAATTGGCATACTTGAAGAAATGTGGCCCCCACAAGGTAACTTGTATGAACTAGAGAAGGATTTCTCTAATGAAGAAATTAAAAAGGCAATTTGGGAACTAGGGCAGAACAAAGTGCCAGGCCCAAATGGATTTTCAATTTTTTTTCTTTCAAATTTTTTGGTCAGTAATTAAAGAGAATCTTTGTAATCTGTTTAGATAATTGAATAATTAATAGATGTGTCTGTCTGGACAGATTGAACTACTCATTTATAGTAATCATTCCGAAGAAGAATTTTCCAGTGTCAATCACTGAGTACGACCTGATAACCCTCATGAATAGTGTGCTCAAAATATTTCTGAAGGTTCTAGGTCCTGTCTCTCACCATAGCTCTAGGAGATGGAGGGTGATACTCAGACAGGTTTCATTGCAGAACGTAATATTCTCGACGGAGTGGCCATTGCATAGGAGATGATTCACTAATATAGAAGGACTGGTAAGGGAGGATACTTGTTAAAGTTTGACCTTGAGAAAGTATATGACAAAATGAACTGGGCATGTATAAAAGTTATGAAGAATAAGGGATTTGGTCCCAAGTGGATCAGTTGAATTATCATCTGGCTCCACTCTGTAAAAGTATCCATTTTGGCTGATGACTGTTTTCCGTAGAAACAGGGTTGGATCTTTCCATTGCCATTAACAGAGAAAGATTTACAGATTATGAAAAATTTCTCTTTTTTTGAATTACAATGAAAAGAAAATAATAAAACAGACATAGAGGACTTATAAATCGTCGCTCTCTTTTTACAGAAGATGTGGGATTCGAGGCAGCTATGGGGATTGGTCATTTCCCCGTTGACGATCTGATGTCGATGGTTGGAGGCTAGATCGTTCTTCTTTTCTGTTGATTCTTAGAGAAAGCACGAATGCTTTGACGGGAGAGAGATCTGGCCAAAGGTCTTCTTTTCTTTGGTTGTAAGATTTTGAGACTCGCGCGTAGATCGATTTGCCAAAGGTCCTTTCTGAGTTCTCTTGGAGGGTATTTATAGGCCTCCGGTTGTTGAAGAGGTTTCTTTGTAGATAAGAACGAGATCCGGTTTCCTTATAGATAAGAATTAGATTCGGTTTCTTTGTAGATAGAATCGAAATCTTTTTGTGATCTCATCGACGAGATATTCAAATATTTTTTGACTTGGTTTTCTTCAGATTCATCGAATCAGGTCCTGTTTCTGCACCCAAAATCAATTAAACTCAAATTAGAATTCAATTAGAATTTGTATGATTATCAAACTCTAATAAAATTAATTCAGAATTTTTCATCCAAAAATTAATTTAAGCTTGATTAAAAATTATAGAATTATCCAAACTCCAATAAAATTAATTTTAGAATTTCTTATCCAAAAATCAATTTGATTCTAATTAAAATTTGGATAGAATTAGAAATTGCAAAATAATTGGAGATTGGACCAAAATACGTTGCGCGCATGAAATCGGGAGCTTACTGTGAGAAATTGGACGACCGAACGGGACGAGCGAGCAATCGAATATGGATGACGAAATAGAGAGATTTTATTTTTTTTTAAATTTTGCTAATTGAGCCCCCCTTTCATTTTTTGCCCGTTGCGCACACGAGGAGCTCCTGAGCAAAAAATCTTTAAATTTTTTTTTTTTTTTTTTCCTTCTCCTTAAATTGCATGGGAGATCCTTCCGAGCCTCGCATCCCCGCGAGGCTGCCTCGCGTGGGTGCGAGGCTCGCAGCCTTTCCTTTTTTTTTTTTTTTTTTTTTTTTTTTTTTTTTTTTTTTTTTTCAGTTTCAGCCTCGCATGCCTTTAAATTTTTTTTTTTCGGCTTCAGCCTCGCATCCACGCGAGGCTGCCTCGCTGCCTCGCGTGGGTGAGAGGCTCGCTGCCTTTAAATATTTTTTTTTTGGTTAAATTATTTTTCTCAGTCTCACATCCACGCGAGGCTCAGCCTTGCTTGGGTGCGAGGCTGATTTTATTTTTTTTTATATTATTAATTTAATTATTTAATTATTTTATTTAATTAATTAATTTATTATTATTATTATTATTTGAATTAGGACTCGTATGTGGACTCGGATTTTGGATATGGATTCGGATTTGGACTCAGATTTTGGATCCGGACTCAGATTTGAACTCAGATTTTGGATTCGAACTTGGATTTTGGATATGAACTCGGACTTGGACTCAGATTTTGGATTCGGATTATTTTTACTATTCTACAAGACCCCCTCCAAAATTTTCAAAATTTTGTCTCTTCTAGAAATTTTGAAATACTTTGGATTTATTTATATATTTTTTTTTTGAATGGGTGGATGAGTTCACAGAGATAGAACTTGTTATGTGTGTGGAGATACTTTAACAAGTTGAGTATTTTGACTGTGATGGGACTCGTTTGGGTTGCCAAATAGAGCCGATGACTTATCTGACAGACAGACATAGCCGACGATTACTTTCGAATCGAGATTGAAGAACTATGAGCAGAGGTGTTCAGAAAACGTACTCATGAGGTTTAAACAGAGGTATCCTGTTAAGCATATCAAGACTGCTTGGTATGTTTAATGGGTTACCTTCTCTCTTTGCCTTTTCGGCATTGAATTGTTTCTACCCCCAGTATGATAAGACCGATTGAGGATTTTAACTATCTCTTGCCCCTTAATGATAAGACCGATTGAGGATTTTAACTATCTCTTGCCCCTTACTTCAAGGGCGTTGGGCTGTCTGCTCATTCTTTCTTATCATAATAGGTAACTATTCAATAAATTGTTGGATTGTGACCGGATGGGGGTCGAAAACCATGGGCATAGGTGTTCAGAAAACGTGCCCATAGGGTCTCGGCAGATGTTCAGAAAACGTACAAAGGTGACCGGGTTAGGGTCAAAAAGCCGTGAGCAGAGATGTTCAGAAAACTTACGGTGCCTTGGCAGAGGTGTTCAGAAAACGTACCAAGGGGTTTCGGCAGAGGTATTCAGAAAACGTACCGAGGTGACCGGGTTAGGGTCAGAAAGCCGTGAGCAGAGGTGTTCAGAAAACGTACTCACGGTGCCTTGGCAGAGGTGTTCAGAAAACTTACCAAGGGGTTTCAGCAGAGGTGTACTGTTAAACATACCGAAGGAGTCTCAGCAGAGGTGTTCAGAAAACATACTGAGATGACAGTATTAGGGTCAGAAACCATGGGCAGAGGTGTTCAGAAAACGTACCCATGGGGTCTTGGCAGAGGTGTTCAGAAAACGTACCAAGAAGTTTCGGTAGAGGTGTACTGTTAAACATACCGAGATGATTGGATTTAAGTTATAAGGTAGCTCGTCCTGCCGACAGACAGAGCTGATGACTCGCCTGGCTGACAGACAGAGCCGATGATCATGTTGGAATCATAGATTGCATTATTTGTGATTGCTAAAATCTTGCTGTCAGAGGTAAGATCTTAACATGACAGGTTCACGGGATTTTTAGCAAACCCCCAGCTATCAACGGATTTGACATGGCTTTACCAATCGCCGTTTGCGTTGGGCTAGCCATGCTTTTTCCCTCAGCATGATGAGTTGTCGAGAGTTTTGTTTGGGCTTAAATGGCAAACGTTCTCTCTTTATTTTGCTTTTGGAGCATTGGGTGACTGGTTTCATACTCTTACCCCCAGTATGATAGGGTTGGCGAGAAATTTTCAATTTTCCCTTCCCGTTGTTTCTGACAGTATTGGGCGGTGGATTGACTAGCCTTCCCTTTTTTTTTTTTTTAAAAAAAAGGTGACTAGATGTAGTATTTCTTCAAGAATTTGCCATTGATGAGCATCATCATCCTGTCACCGTCTTGATTGATCAAGCGAAAGGCTCCATTTGAGTAGACAGTTTCTACTACAAAAGGTCCTTCCCACTTGGGTTCGAATTTTCCCTTAGTCTTGTGGGTCATGATCATTGGTTTTTTGACAGTTAAGACCAAGTCTCCTTCTTTGAAAGTTCTTCTCTTAACTTTCTTATTAAATGTCCTCGAGATGCGTGCTTGATACAACTCGATTTGTTGCTTTGCGTTCAGGCATTTTTCATCCAAGGCCTCTAATTCTTTGAGTCGTTTTTGATGTTTTTCTTCAGTCGTCATTTTTGTAGCCAGTGCTACCCGTAGGGATGGGATTTGGATTTCCAAGGGCAATACTGCTTCGCAACTATGCACCAAAGAGAAGGGCGTAGCTTTTGTTGGAGTTCGCACCGTCGTACGGTAAGCCCACAAACACTCGCCTAACTTTTCAGCCCAATCGCGACGACTCGAAGAAACAAACTTTTGTAGAAACTTTACAATAGTCTTGTTGAAAGCTTCTGCTAATCCGTTGGCTGCCGGATTATAAGGCGTTGAAGCCACATCTTGAATTTTGAACTTGCCGCAGAATTTCACGAAGCCTTGACTAATGAATTGAGGCCCATTGTCGTGGATGATCCGTCGAGGCACACCGAAGCGGTAAATTATGTGGTGTTTGATGAATTTGACCATGTCCGTTGTCTTCACTTCTCTCATGGGGACAACTTCTGCCCATTTACCCATTTAGAGAAGTAATCGGTTATCGCCAATATGAAACGGTGTCCTTTGGAGGATGGCAGAGTGATCGGCCCGACAACATCCATTCCCCAAGTCTCGAACGGCCAACTGGCAGTCGATGTATGCAAGTACTCTGGAGGTTGGTGTATAAAATTAGCATGAACCTGACATGCATGACAACGCTTTGCATATGCCACTGTATCTGTGATCATCTTGGGCCAGAAATATCCCAACCTTCTAATACGATCTCAGAGTTTTGGTCCAGGCTGGTGGGCCCCGCAGGTCCCATCATGGGTTTCTTTAATCACTTCCTGAGCTTCGCTTTTTGATAAGCAACGAAGTAGGACGCCATCATGAGATCTTAGATACAGAGTCTGGAGCATGGCATTATAATAAAATTTTGCGGCCTTGTTTCTTATAGAAGCGGCTTCTTTAGGGTCCTCAGGGAGGATGCCATGCAATGCATAGTCCACAAGTGGAAAACGCCAGTCTCGTGGCTCAAACTTTATTCCAACTTGGTTCGCTTCGTCTACTTCCATGATTACTTTTGGGTGTATGAGTTCGCGACTTCCAATGGTAACATGCTTAGTTGACCCGCTCGGTACCGCCAGGGTCGCAGCCAGCGATGCAAGGGCATCGGCGTATGTATTCTCGTATCTTGGTATATGGTCGATATAAAATTCTTCGAACTTGTTTGCTAGTCGCATCGCTATTTGATGATACGGTATGAGGGCTTCATGCTTTACCTCATATTCTCCGGTCATCTAGTTAACGACAAGTTTTGAATCGCCATAGGCTTCGAGATGCCTCACCCCCAGTTGCCAAGCTATCTGGAGGCCAGTGATAAGAGCGTTGTACTCTGCTACATTATTTGTGCAGGGCTTGGTTAACGAGTATCCTTGAGGCACTATGTGTTTATGGGGAGAAACCAGTACGACCCCCACGCTGGCAGTATCTCTTCTTGCTGTCCCATCAAAGAACAGTTGCCACATCTGTTCTTTTGAGACTGCATTAACTTCCGCAGCTTCATCTGGGATGTTAGTTTGGAGTTTGGAGTTCTCTGGAACTGGGTGCTCGGCGAGAAAATCTGCTATGGCTTAGCCTTTCGTCGCTTTCTGAGGCACGAAATGCATGTCGTAGGGAGACAATAATAACGCCCAATTGGCGAGCCGACCGTTTAATGATCCCGGCTTTGTCATGAGCAATTTCAGTGGGTTTACCCGAGAAATGACATGTATCGTCTGGCCGACTAGGTAATTTTTTGGACCGCGAACACTAGCGCTAGGCATTCCTTTTCGATTCGGCTGTACCGATGCTCAGCACCAATTATTGTTCGGCTCAAGTAGTAGATTGCCTGCTCCTGGTCTTGATCATTATGTTGAGCCAATAGAGCCCCTAGGGCGTGGTCCATCGCTCGCACATAAATCAGAAAAGGCTTCCCTGAAATGGGTGCCATTAACACAGGCGGCTTTGTGAGGTAATTTTTAATGTCATTAAAAGCTCGTTGACAATCTTCATCCCAAATGAAAGAGACTCCCTTCTTCATTAACTTTGAGAATGGCTGGCACCTTCCTGACAGATTTGCTATGAACCGCCGGATATATGTCAGCTTCCCTTGCAACCCCCTGAGTTCCCTCAAATTCCGTGGTGGTTGCATTTCTTTTATCGCTTTGACCTTATCAGGGTCCAGGTGGATTCCCTTCGAGGTAACAACAAATCCTAAGAACTTTCCGCTCGATACTCCAAGAAATGACTTGGTAGGATTCATCTTCAGTTGATACTTCCTCATGATATCAAACATCACTCTCAAGTCTTGCAGGTGATCTTCTTTCTTCTTACTTTTAACGGCGAGGTCATCCACATAGCACTCAACGGTTTTACGTAAGTGTTCTTGAAAGATAACGTCATAGCCCGTTGGTAAGTAGCGCTGGCATTCTTCAATCCGAAGGGCATCACTGTGTAGCAGTATATTACGAGCGGTGTTCTGAATGCCGTGTGTTTCTCATCTTCTGGATACATTTTGATTTGGTTGTATCCTGAGAAACCATCCATGAAGGACATCCGCTCAAACCCACACGTGTTATCAATCATGACATCCGTGATGGGGAGTGGGAATTCATCTTTTGGGCATGCAGCGTTGAGATCTCGGAAGTCTATGCATATCCGTATCTTGCCGTTTTTCTTGAGTACCGGCACGATATTTGCTATCCAGTCAGGATGTTGCTCTTCGCGGATAAAGCCTGAGTCTATCAACTTCTTGACTTCAGACTCTATAGCTTCCATCAGCTCAGGCTTGAAACGCCTTTGTTGTTGTTTTACGGATTTAGCATCTGGCTTAATATTAAGAAGGTGCATGGCAACCTGTGGGTCCAAGCCAGGCATGTCTTCGTAGCTCCATGCGAAGACATCAATGTACTCTCTTATGAGGGACACGAGATTCTCTTTCTCTTGAGAAGTGAGACTCTCGCTTATAAAAATGGGTTTCGGGTCTTCTTCAGTTCCCATATTGACTTGAACCACTTGGTCTTCAGTTGGCGGTTCTCTCTGCTCAAATCTGATATCCCATTGGATATCCATGTGTTGTGCCCATGAATCCTCTGATTCTTCATGGCTTACTGAAACCATGTTCACAGCAAAAGTCTTGAATATTATACTTGTACCAACATCAGAATCCCACTCTACTGTTTCTTTAAGATTTTCTGATTTGGCTGAGTATATGTACTCTCCTCCCGAGGATTCCGAAGTAGTAACATATCCCAACCCCCTGCGGGTTTTATGATAGTAATCGGGATTCTTTCCTCGTGGGACAAACGAACGCAAAAGGTTTCGGCATCCTCTTCCGAAGTTTAATCCCTGTTTACGGTTGATATCGTAGCCCATGCTTTTCATCATTTGATGGGAGACTGATTCGTAATGGCCAAATTGAGGTGTCGTTTGGTCATCGCTTTCACTACTTATGGTATGCTCGGGCTGCGACTCAACTCGCTCAAATATTTTCGGCTGTTGGTCTGGCCATCGAGCGGGCACCTCAAAAGTAGTCCCGTCTACATTATGAATTTTGGTTTGCCCGGCAAACGACGACCGTATTGGCAGATGAAATGTTGCTAGAGCCTCGCACTCGGATATGTTATCCACTTCTGTGCTTGTACAAGACGGAGTAGAATCCGAAGCAATAGCAGGAACGTAATCAAAACCTATGTTTTCATTAATAATCCACTCGTCCGCCTCATCGGCAGCGCTGGTTACATCAAAATCATTAATATTGATTACAAAAAGAATTTATCTCGAACTCGCAGTCTTCTTCATCTGCTGGCTCGGGTTCAGTGTCTGCTTCGTTGCCATTGTCATAGTCCCATTTGACATTCTTTGTTGATTCTGCGGATGCCTCTACTGTATCTCTGTACAGCATGGCATCCGTGAAGTAGTTTTCCACCCCCTTGAAGGGTTGCTTGTCGGCGATTAACGTGTGGATTGCCCCCTGATCATCGCAATATTTCATGCATTGGTGGAGAGTAGAGGGCACCACCATGTTGGAATGAATCCAAGGACGTCCTAAAAGTATGTTGTAAGAAGTGTCGGCGTCGATGACATAACACGTCGCCTCTGACTTCAGACTTCCAATTTGGCAGCGAAGTCGGATCTTCCCCAAGGGATGGCTCCCATTGGAGTTAAAGCCAAAGATGGAAGTGTTGGTGGGCGTCAATCGGCTGACTGAGATCCCAAGTACTTGCATCAATCTCCTTGGGATGATACTTAAGGCAGACCCTGGGTCTATGAGAATTCGGTCAACTTTAAGAGAGCCCATGTATCCTGTATAATACAAGGGTCTATTATGTTTAAAGTTTTTGACTTGCATATCATCCGGTGAGAAGGTGATGCATGGGACCTGCCTCATCACTTGGTTGCAGTGCTGGCAAAGTTGCTCAGCATTCACAGACGACTCTGCGATTTGGGCCAAAAAGGCTTCGGAGTCAGCCAGAGCTTCGCTCAACGCGTTTCTGGTTGTCTTGGATAATCGCAACAACTCGTAGAGAGTTATGCGAGCCGGGATGTTGGCTAGCTGGGCAAGCACATCAAACTTAAATGGTGCACCAGCTGCCTTACTATCCTTCTTTGTTCCCTTCTGAAAGCGGAGCTCTTTCTGTGTAGAGGGTGGTTCTTCATTCGTTGCGGTGGGTTCGTTGGGCCGCACTTTGGAGAAATCTTTGAGATAACTCCTCCCCGAGCGAGTTCCTGATGGGCCTGCCTCATTTTGATGAGTGGCCAAAGCCGATGCTTCCGTTTCAGAGTTAGTTAACATAGTTGCCTCATCGTGGTCATCACCGATGATTGCAGAAATCGCATGGCAAGTTTTTCCTTTGCTCGGCTTCTGTTTATTGGATGAAGACCATTGCTCATCATTCAAAAGATCCGGATGTACCCACATAATCTCACCCTTCTTCGTGGTGACTGGATTGAAACCTTTTTCCTTCATATTATGTGGGTCCTGATTAACCAGCACTATTTTTCCAGCAGGCACTGGGGACACTCCTGCGGGAAACTCATTAGTTCCAACAGTTAGAGTGACCGCGTTAGTCGTCACCCTTTTCTGCTCCGACTTTAGTGTGATTACTTTGGTTTCGATTAGTGCCTGGATCTTTCTCTTTAATGTATAGCAATCCTTCGTAGCATGCCCCACGTTCTGATGATAGAGACAGTACTTGGGGTCGTTGGTCTTCCCTGTTTCCTCCAGCCTCGGATTGTAGGGAAACTAAAGCATCCCTTTTCTGTTGAGCAAATTGAAGAGCATTACTGTTTGCTCGTCTTTAAAGTCATAGACAGGTGCAGGGTACTGCTTGGGCGTGCCTTTTTCTTTTTGATCTTTGACTTTCTATTGCGGAGGCGTTCCTGCTGCCATAACCTCTTTTCCTTTCGATCGAAAGTTTTGAGGATATCGTCGTCCTTCCGGGGCGTTTCTTGTGGGGCGTTGTTCTCCCAGGCGGTGGATGAGATTTTCAGCTAGTTCACCTTACTTAACTAGCTCTTTTTAGCTTTTAGATTCCACCACTCCCATTTTGACCAATATCTCGGTTTGCAGGTTGTGTTTGCATGTCTCTACCAATGTCTCCTGCGACATGCCATGCGGGCATCGCATTGACATCTCGCGGAAACGCTCGATAAAACTTTTAACTGTCTCATCCTCTTTTTGCTTATTTGTCAGAAGAGAGTGAATGGATACTTTGGTGTCATCTTCGAAGAAGCGAGTTAGGAACTCCCTTTCCACATCAGACCAAGCATTAATGGTTCCCGGGGGCAACTGCATAAACCAAGTAAATGCAGGCCCTCGCAGGGTACTTGCAAAAATTTTTGTCATCACTGGGTCGTTGCCCATGAGATGGCCGGTCTGTGAAAGGAAGGAAGTAGTACATATGTTGGTTCGGAGATCCCTTTCCATCATATGAATCTAACTTGAGAGGCTTAAACTTTGCTGGAAACGGGGCGGACTCCCACTCTATCAGGTAAGGTCTCGTGATCCCTGTTTCTTTCAATCCTTTGCGGTGCATCAAGGCTTCTATCTGGTTTTGAAGCTTCTCCATTTTTTCGGCGTGAGGATCAACGTAATATTCGTCCTCACTGCCTTTTCCCCCGGTGTCTCGGTTAGATTCAGCTTCATCCTTCTTGGTTTTATCACGGTTGGATTCACTTTCATGCTTCTCTTTATTAGTTTTATCAAAAGAGGAAGAACCCCCTGCACCGTCTTCTGTGTTCTTTTGATTGTTTTCCAGGACCTTCGTAAGCATCGCTTTGAGGTCTTCGATGCTTTTTTGTTGCTCCTGGATGAGGCGTTCTTGTGCCTCAATCCTCTGTCTCATCTCAACCGATGGTTCGGCCATATGAACTGTCCCCCTGTCGGACCGAGAGGAAGCATACGATCGTGGCGTTGCTATGGCCGAGTGATCGCTAAATTTTTCATATTCTTCATCAAGACCTCTTGCCAATTTTTTGTAATTGCAGGGAGCTGCCACACCTGTTCTAAGGCGTGTGTGATGATAAGTCTTTTCTGCCTCGATGTCAGAGACATACCCTCCTGCGACTGGCTTCTTGCCTTTACTCACCATATTTGATGTGAAAATGGGCAATTCTTGGTCCGAGTCTGAGTCTCGTCTCTGCAGTCGTCTTTTCTTTGGAAAGTAAGATTCTGGTGCTGATAGTCGGCTGAACACCGACGTTCTCGGGGATTCACAGCAACAGTGAGTCAAAACTGTAGCAATTAATTTTTCGCAGCAGCATGACTGATGGGACTGTGCGGCTTCCCTTTTGTTCGTCAGATAACTTCGTAAATCCGGAGTTTCTTCTCGTGGTGCAGATATGACTATCTTTTGGGAACGAGACTTGCCTCTTGGGTTGTCCAGACAGATGACTCCGAGAACATAAAAGTTATGTTTCTTAACTCCAAATCCAGTTCGATGTTCACAATTAATTTTGGCATGTCTTGCATGTCCCTGCTGGGTAGCTTTGCATCCGTCTGTTCTTGTGTGAAGCTGAGGCTTGACTCTTGCCTCGAGCGCTGGCTTAGACTTAGTTTGGTTTTGAAATTTATTTATGCCATGCTGACATCTGGTCTTATTCATGCCAAGCTGATGAGTGCAAAGCTGAGTTTTGCTTGGCTGAGAGGTGCTAGGCTGACCTTTGCCAGGATGAGAGGTGCAACGCTGCCTTTTGCCACGATGAGAGGTGCAAGGCTGATCTCTGTCAAGTTGATGGATGCAAGGCTGACCTTTGCTAGGATGAAAGGTGCAAGGCTGCCCTTTGCCAAGCTGACGGATGCAAGACTGACCTTCGCCAAGTTGATGGGTGCAATGCTGACCTCTGTCAGGATGAGAGGTGCAAGGCAGCCTTTGGCCAATCTGATGGGTGCAACGCTGACATCTGCCAAGCTGATGGGTGCAAAGCTGACCTCTGTCAGGATGAGAGGTGCAAGGCAGCCTTTGGCCAAGCTGATGGGTGCAACGCTGATATCTGCCAAGCTGATGGGTGGAAGGCTCCCCTTCGCCAAGCTGATGGGTGCAGCGCTGACATCTGCCAAGCTGATGGGTGTAAGGCTCCCCTTCGCCAAGCTGATGGGTGCAAGGCTGTTTTTGAGCCTAACATCCTCCTTGCTTCTCACTTCATGCTAGGCTGATTTTGAGTCTGACATGCAAAACGAGCTTTGAGTGCTCTGCGGCGTGCCCTTCGATTCCGGTTACTGATTTGGGTCCGTTTTTGTGCCGCGATAGGTTCTCCTTTGCCATTATATGCAGCGAGCTCGCTGAACATTGGAAGAAATACAGTTGGCTTTGAAGAATCATAGTTCGGAGATCCAAGGGGCTGTTGATGAATCAACGCCTCCTTGTCATTCAAAACCATGAAGTCCTCCTTTTGTTCAGAGTTAGTCTTTTCGTGCTTTCGCCGTGCAGATCTCTTATGGCGTGGACCCGATGAGTCCGAAGATACGTAATCTTCATATTTCTGCTGGTCGACTTCGATTACCAGCATCTCGACCGTCTCTCCAATCTTGTGGACATCAGATTGGACCACCATCTCCTCTTCAGTATAGGAGATCTCTCACACTGTGGTCGCCAGTCTGTTTTCCGTAGAAACATGGTTGGATCTTTCCATTTTCATTGACAGAAAAAAATTTACAGATTATGAAAAATTTCTCTTTTTTCGAATTACAATGAAAAGAAAATAATAAAACAGACAGAGAGGACTTATAGATCGTCGCTCTCTTTTTACAGAAGATGTGGGATTCGAGGCAGCTATGGGGATTGGTCTTTTCCCTGTTGACGATCTGATGTCGATGGTTGGAGCCTAGATCGTTCTTCTTCTCTGTTGATTCTTAGAGAAAGTACGAACGCTTTGACGGGAGAGAGATCTGGCCAAAGGTCTTCTTTTCTTTGGTTGCAAGATTTTGAGACTCGCGCGTAGATCGATTTGCCAAAGGTCCTTTCTGAGTTCTCTTGGAGGGTATTTATAGGCCTCCGGTTGTTGAAGAGGTTTCCTTGTAGATAAGAACGAGATCCAGTTTCCTTGTAGATAGGAATTAGATCCGGTTTCTTTGTAGATAGAATCAAAATCTCTTTGTGATCTCATCGATGAGATATTCAAATATTTTTTGACTTGATTTTCTTCAGATTCATCGAATCAGGTCCTGTTTCTGCACCCAAAATCAATTAAACTCAAATTAGAATTTAATTAGAATTTGTATGATTATCAAACTCTAATAAAATTAATTCAGAATTTTTCATCCAAAAATTAATTTAAGCTTGATTAAAAATTATAGAATTAACCAAACTCCAATGAAATTAATTTTAGAATTTCTTATCCAAAAATCAATTTGATTCTAATTAAAATTTGGATAGAATTAGAAATTGCAAAATAATTGGAGATTGGACCAAAATACGTTGCGCGCATGAAATCGGGAGCTTATTGTGAGAAATCGGACGACCGAACGGGACGAGCGAGCAATCGAATATGGATGACGAAATAGAGAGATTTTAATTTTTTTTAATCTTGCTAATTAAGCCCCCCTTTCATTTTTGCTCATTGCCCTCACGAGGAGCCTCCTGAGCCTCGCGTGGTGCAAAAATCTTTATTTTTTTTATTTTTTATTTTTCCTTCTCCTTAAATTGCATGGGAGATCCTTCTGAGCCTCGCATCCACGCGAGGCTGCCTCGCGTGGGTGCGAGGCTTGCTGCCTTTTTTTTTTTTTTTCCTCGGCTTCAGCCTCGCATCCATGCGAGGCTGCCTCGCCTGGGTGCGAGGCTCGCTACCTTTAAATTTTTTTTTTTTTTTGGCTTCAGCCTCGCGTGGGTGCGAGGCTGCCTCGCGTGGGTGCGAGGCTCGCTGCCCTTAATGTTTTTTTTTTTTTTTGGTTAAATTCTTTTTCTCAGCCTCGCATCCACGCGAGGCTCAGCCTGGCGTGGGTGCGAGGCTGATTTTATTTTTTTATATTATTAATTTAATTATTTTATTTATTTAATTAATTTATTATTATTATTATTATTTGAATTAGGACTCGTATTTGGACTCGGATTTTGGATCTGGATTCGGATTTGGACTCAGATTTTGGATCCGGACTCAGATTCGAACTCAGATTTTAGATTCGAACTTGGATTTTGGATATGAACTCGGACTTGGACTCAGATTTTGGTTTCGGATTATTTTTACCATTCTAATGGCCAGCCAGGAAGGGAAATAATTTGCAAAAGGGGCTCAGACAATGTAACCCTTTATCTCCCATGCTCTTTGTTTTAGTGACGGAAGAGCTCAACTTATTGTTTGCTCGTATGAATGAGGTAGGAAAGATCGAGGGTCTCCCTGCCATTAGATCAACAACATTCACAAACCTGCAATATACAGACGATACACTAATCTTCAAACTCTGAAACGTTCTACAAGCATGCACGATCAAATAGATTTTAAATTGCTTTGAGGTATGGTCTGATCTGAGAATCAATTATCATAAGAGTTCCCTCACTCTCATTAGTGGAGAGAATACCACAAGCAAATTAATCGTGGGGGTTTAAATTAATCGTGGGGGTTTTTTGGTTGTAGGGTGAGCAAATTTCCAATCACATATTTAGGGATTCTAATCAGACCAGGCAAGTTTAGGAAATTGGATTGTGACCTAATCATTTAGAGGGTAAACAGGAGACTAGATAGTTGGAAAGGAAGAAACTTTGTCCTTGGGTGGTAAATTAGTGCTACTAAACACAGTACTCTCTACAATTCCATTGTACTTTATGTCTTACCTCATCATATCCAGGTGGGTTAGGCGGAAGTTTGACATAATACGAAGTAGATTTTTATGTGGAAACTCAGTAAATTATGAGAAGAAAATCCACTTGGTTACTTGGGAACAAGTGTTGCAAGGCAAAAGGAGAGGGAGGGCTAGGCATTTTGAACGTAAAAACCCTCAATCTGGCTCTTATCGTCAAATGGTGGTGGATGCTACTATTTCAACCGAGAGGGACATTGCAAGCTATATTATGAAAAAAAAAAATACAGCCCAAGAAGGGGATTATGGAGAGGCGGAGATAGAAACACATGCAACATATCATGCTTGTGAAGAGGGATCAAGAGCACGAAAGATATGTTTTGGCAGGGGATCATGTTTAATATTGGCACGGGTGATACCGTTGCATTTTGGGAAGATACCTTGTATGACATCATACCCCTTAAAGTATCATTTCCACATGCCTACGAAATATGCATGCGTAAACAAGGGACGATTGTAGAGTTTTGGAGCAGAGCAAGATGGAGGTTAGGAAATGATCCAAGAGCTGGTTGGCATATCCTGCACAACATTTACAACAAGTCCGGACCAATAACAATGAAGATTATCCGGTCTGGAAATGGGAGAAGTCTGATCGTTTCTCAGTTAAATCAATGTATGGTTTCCTAAATGACGGGGGATCAGATTCAAACACGCAACTCATGTTTGGAAAATAAAATTCCCTCTAAAAGTTAAAATATTTCTTTGATTTCTAGATAAGAAAGTGACTCACCTGTGATAACTTACAGTGGAGAGGATGACAGGGCCCCAACAGATGTACTCTATGCGGGTCCACAATTAAAACAGTGACACATATGTTGGTAGAATGTCCCTTCACCAAGATAATTTGGATGGAAGTTGCTCACTGGCACGACATCCGACTTAGGATGGACAGATCGACGACGATCTGGTTGAAATTCCTTTATACGGGGATTGATACAGACATGGCCAGGAGATTTACAACTACGATAGTTTGAAATATATGTCTAGAGAGAAATAGAAAAATATTTTGTGATACAGTCTATATTTTGGATTACTACATTTACAGTATTACTAATTATGTGTTATTATGAACAACAACATTTGGAGACGTAGGGACGACCCCTTATGTCACTACCCTCAGGATTATTGTTTTGGACACGCCAAGACCTTCATAGGAAACAGCAGCTGCAGGCATTGATACAGCCATGGTCGCCCAAGGAAATCCGGATGACGAGAAATAGGGACAGTAGATACTCACTGCTTGCTGCCCTAGTTGCAACAGCAGGACATAGTTGTCACCTATTACTATGTAGTTTGTAGTAGATTATGATGTAACACATTTTCCTTACGGATAAGTCTATGTATTATTTTCACTTTCTTTTTTTTTAGTTTCTTTCTATATAGTTCTGTTAAAATCATTTTAATGAAGCATTAAAATCGTTTTAATGAAGCACAGGGGCAACAACTAACCATTTTTTATCCCAAAAAAATCAAAATCAAGTCATTCTGACACCATCTGTCTATGTGTCAAATGCTTTCTTTTTTAAATTTCATATTTCTTGAAATCTCGTACAGACCGGTTTGATTATATTATGATTTACATACACATTTCAATTTTTTGGTCAAAAGATGTATGCCTTCTTTTTTTTTTTTTTAAAAAAAAGGAAATTCCTTTTTTGTTTTTATGTTATAAATAACATATGTATTTAAAGAAAAGACATATTAAAAAAAATTCTCCTTTCTTGTATTTTGGTTGTTTCATTGTTCAAGATTAGGGATTATAATTGGTCTGTCCTATACAAAATTATGAATTAAAAATGAAAGTTTTATTTTTCTAATTCAAAATTTTGTATAGAATGAGTCAAAATTTGCTCCGGGGACAAGTCCATTACCATCCCTAGCAAGTCAAGATAGGTTAATAAAAATCAATAATATAAATTGTCATTGTATATACATTTTTCGACTATGATTAAACTATATTGTTAAATTAGCACCAACTGCTTATAGTCTTTCTAGTTTCTTTTTTAAAGTAAACGATGGATATATATTCTATCTGATTAAATAAGATTTTAGTAAATTCTGTCATTATTCTCTGCTACACCGTCTCAACATCCAACGCCTAGGAAATTTGTTAATCATGCTAATAATATTAACTTTCCATGAAAACTATTTTACTCATGTATCACACCAAAATCATTTTTGCTAGTCATAATGCATCATGAATTTCGATAAAAGGAAAAAAGGAGTAAATAGGACGAAAAAGCCATTATTTTCATGCCTAAGTATTATTAATAAGAGTAATTTTTGCTATGGGAAAAACAAATTATGAAGATGCCTTATTTTGTTTTTACGATTTTTTTTTTTTACTTTCGTTAGTGAGATAGTAGAGGACAATCAAGTAGTACATTCACTTTACTTGATAATCAAGTGCTAGATGTTCAATCTATTTTGGTCATATTTGCTCTCAAAACAGCCACATTGCTTAGCAGTCACGCGTTACTCCATGGATGATAAATTTGGGTTTTGAGCTCCCTTTCAAAGAATCCGTTTTTTTTTTCCCACTTACTGTACTCATCTCTGGGTTTCAGGAGTTTGTCATGTAATGTTTCAGTCCAAACTCCAATATATTCCCAACTAATATTTTGCTTTTTTTTATTTTATTTTTTTTTCTTTTTCTTCTAATTTTAGGTTCTTTATTACGCCAACTACATGTGTTGGATCAACCAGAACATATTCAGTTACACTCCAAAATTACTTTCAGACTAGGTGCATGTTTGCAATTACTGCAAGATTGTGTTTAGTGTGTTGCAATTTGTAATGTCTTTGTGATGTGTTTTGTTTCCTTTGCAACCATGGATGCAAGAAATCTACGGGGATGACAAAATAATGAATTTGGAAATTGCTTACTTTTTGAGTCTTGTACTCTTGTGATGTTTTTTTATGATTTTTCTAGTGAATTCAAATTTGGAGGAGGATGCAAATAGGAGGGTTTATTGTTTATAGAGCTATTTTCAATTTTTTTTAAAATGTGCATTGCTAAATTAGAATTTTTAATATTTAAATAACCTATAGTTCCTATTTAATATATAATTTTTACCATTACAAAAGAGAAATAAAAAAATATATAAAGAAATAATATTAACATATAGTTTTTTTTTTTTTTTTTGAGAGAGGATATTTATAATTGATAATTATCTTTATAGTAGATTCTTGAACTTGTATAATTGATAATTATCTTTATGGTTGGATTAGAAGGCCCATTTGATAATGGTCTTGGGCTACATCATTTTTTTTTTGGGAGCAGTACCAACATATATGTACATTATTAGTAAAACAAAATAATAGCTATAACATCTTCAAGTTATAATTTTCTAAAAAACAAACTTGAGCTCTTGATTTAAAAACGTTGGCCAAAATAAAAGGATCTATCAACTAAGTTGTAAACTTAAATTGACCAAGTCCAAATCCATGATTTAGAAAAAGAAACACATCAACAAAAATCTCAACAAACCAAACAATATAAGAAAAAAGGGAAGAGAGAGAGAGAGAGAGAGAGAGAGGGGGGTATGGGGATGGGCGTGCTAGATTATGTGTTGGTTCCATTAGGGCTTGGTTTGATGGTGGCTTATCATTTGTGGCTGCTGTACATGGTGGTGAAGCACCCAACCAAGACTGTCATCGGCATCAACTCTGTCAATAGAAGAGCTTGGGTCCACACCATGATGCAGGTGACTCCATTATCTCCTTCTACCTTAATTTGTATGTATGCATGTAGGGAAATTCTATTTGAGCACACCAGATTCGTCAATGAGCCCTCCCTGATCGGATTTAACATCATTCTAAAGCACTTGTAAAATTTTAGAGTTTGGCTCATTGAGCAAACTAGCGTGCTCAAATAGAATTTACCATGTATATATATGCAATTTATGTATAATAAGTTCCTTTCTCGTCTATAGTTTTTCTTGATAAGAAATTTAAGATTAACCTCGAGAATTGATTGTTTGGTCGATAAATCTCTTTTCGTGGAGTTTTCTTTGTGATAGAAAAGACTTAAATAATGATGATAACGATGACCAACTTTGTAATGGTTTGTGATATGCATATTATAGCAATCTATTACGTACACATTTTTGTTTTTGAAATTAGATAAACGAAAATTATAGATAAAACAAATATATTGTTGATGAACTGATGCAAAAGAAAACATTTTTAAGTTAGTCTTTTCATATTCATTTTGTATTGCTTATCTCAATTAAATTTACGATATATATATTTTTTATTTATTTAATACATTTTTTTTTAATAAATAACGCTATTTTGTAAGTCCTCATAATTAAATTTACGCATTAATCTCTTTTTCCGGACTAACTAATTGTTAGAGTTTTGATTTGTTTATTTAGTTTGTCTACAAATAATTTGCCAATAAATAGGTATTTTGGTGCATAACTTTCTACTAAATTTGTGTATATTTTTCAGGATCCATCGAAAAACGGAGTTCTAGCAGTCCAAACATTGCGGAACAACATCATGGCATCGACACTGCTAGCCTCCACCGCGATCATGCTATGCTCCCTCGTAGCAATGCTCATCACTGAATCCCCATCGGGCCATAAGCTAACCATCACCACTCACTCCTCCGAGCACACCAACTTCCCTCTCAAGCCCTTCTTCATCCTCTCCTGCTTCCTCATCGCCTTCCTCATGAACGTGCAGTCGATAAGGTTCTACAGCCACGCAAGCATCCTCATCAACGCGAGGCTACTCACCCCCGAGTACGTGTCCGCCATGATCAACCAAGGGAGCTACTTCTGGTCGATGGGGCTGAGGGCGTTCTACTTCTCGTTCCCTTTGTTCTTGTGGATGTTCGGGTCCGTCCCCACGTTCTTGTGTTGCGTGGCGCTCGTGTGTATGTTGCGGTTGCTGGACGTGTCGTTCAAGGAGGGGACGGCGGCGGCCGCGGCGGAGGAGAAGGAGGAGGAGGTTCATGAGTTTGTAGGGAATGGGAGGAGGGATATTGAGGCACTGAGAGTGAGGATCCCCTCCTCCTTTTGAAGAGAAAATGTTGCTAGCTAGGTTTATCATTTTGATTTAAGTCATTCTAGTTAGGATGATTGGTAGGAGATTAATGTAGCTATAATGATGATTATGAGGGGGGATTAAGATTTATTCAAGAGGCTGATATGGGAATACATTTGAGATCAGTCATTTAGGAACAAGTACCATGTAGATAGCATATATATGTATATATAAAAGCCCTGTTTTCAACTGCTTTAAAAAACAACAGAGTGAACTATCAACAGTCACACTCTAATTGGCACATGCACTAGACCAAATAAATAAAAGAAATCTTAACATATGCATGATCTTAGAATTATCGTAACTATTGCATAATCAAATGAATAAATAATATGTGATAAATGAAAGTGATGTTATACATATATAAACTACTACTGGAGCCACGATTATGTCTATACCCAAGAAAACCGAAAGGTTCTCTATCTTGGATATGAAGTACGTATACGATATGAAATCTATATACTTGTCTCTTGGAGATGGAAACATGTGTTCATATAATGAGCATGTGAGCAAGAAAAGCACATGAAACTTGCTTTAAGAAATTAAGTTGGAAGTCCAAAGTATGTTTGGAGTGTGAACAAGAACAGAGACATGTATGTTTCTTGGTGTTTTCACCCCAACCTTGAAGGGAAATTCTATTTGAGCACACCAGATTCTCAATAGGTTTAACCTCTTTTGGGACTAATCCCCAACCAAAACAGAAGACTCGATCACAAAAAAAATAGCAAACTTGTAATTTATTAGAGCTTCAGGAGGTGGGCCCAGTAAGCAAAATGGGTATGCTCAAACAGAATTTCTACCCCTTGAAATGGAATGACAATGTTAAATTAGTCTACCCAAACAAGATCAAGAACAAAAATTCAGACAGCATGATTCCACCTAATTCTATTTCCTCTCCAATAATTTCTCTTGCCAAATGGTCTTATTGAAATATTGCCAACTCAGAAATCCAATATCAAGCAATATCAAGGTTGAAGAATTGCCCATACTTTTGAAGCTTCCAACAGGATTGAGTCCTAATTTGTGCTTATAAAAAGTTCTTGGATTGAGTGTTAATTTGTACTTCTAAAAAGTTATCAGAATGAGTCCTAATCTGTGCTTCTAAAAAGTTCAAGAAGCCCAATAAGCCTATGCAAGCTAGCTCTCCATAAGACAAATCTTATCTATAGAATCTCTAAAGATTTGAACTGTTAAAGCGATTCTCCATTAGAAGGACGGGATGATAATTCTCTCACTCTAGACAATCTTTTACTGATCTAGTCAGAGATCCTCCGGAAGTGAGCCTGAGTCTGTCTAGACCAAATCTCATTGAACACCTGTTTCTTTTCTCTTTCTCTTTATCTCTCGGTATCGTTTTCTAAGATTACTCGTCTATTGGTGCTAGATCGATTCGCTTGCATTAGTGCATCTCAGATCTTAACACATTTTGAGTCCAACACTTAACAAATGCCCTTCCCACCTGTCCCTTGCCAGCTCACAATCCCCTCTCTCTCAAAAGTCAAGACCTTTTTTTTTTTTTTTTTAAAGCATCGGCTATCAACAACTCCACATATGTAGCCAGGCTAGCCTATTCAATCTCCCTCCCCCCTTTTTAGATACTACTAAACATCATTTACTAGGATGTTCCTCAAGACAACTACACAACCCACTCACAAGGAAATAAGTGAGCTTAGCTAAAACAAACACATTTCATCACTCCCAACCAAGAGATGCTCTTATATCTAGGACATATAATAATAATACAATAAGAACTAACCATTAACAATTCCAAAAAAACCTATTAGTAGAAAGATTCCAGTTGAAGCCATTGGTGATATTGCTAATGATAGTGATATTACGAACGAGTTCGAAGGCCAATTCTTGATGAACTAGCAATAAAGAATTTATTATTTTATCTACTAAGGCCATCACGGACATGCTAATAAAATAATCGAAAGAGTTTGCATTAAAATAGTAAAGAGTCGGTGGATACTAGATACGAAGATCTCAAAGGCACCTTCCTTGCTCCCCCAAAGGACCACACTTAACATCAACATTGCTGAAACTCCGTCTGCCGACGGAGATCGCGGCGAATCTTAATATAATACATGCAAGTGTTCAATAAATTATGGCTGATTAACTTGTATAATATGTGATTATAATGGTTTTTTTTTTTTTTTTTTTTTAATCAAATACCTACCAAACAAGACTATTGCTAGTATTTAATCCATGTCATTTGAGTTTTGTGGTGATTAAAAAATAATTAGATGACTAGAAACTTCCACTAAAAGTATTATTAACACTAGCTCTATAAGTCTATTCCATAAAATGCAACATATATAATAATAGTACTTGGACCTCAAAAAGGACATAAAAGTGCACCTATTTTGCCAAAAAATATTGCTTAGGCGTTTATTTTGCTACTTGTAGGTGTCAAGTTTAGATAAATTCTTTTTCTTTATCAGATAGATTTTCAACATGTTTAGAAATAGATTAATTTAAACAACATGATGATAGGGCGGAAGAGAAGAGGTCATATATTATTTGAGAGAAAAAATAACTAATCGTTTCCCTTGTTTTCGGTGAAAAATTGGATTATCTTCATTGTCATTGCTATCAGATTACAATGATATCAAAATTACAATCTCTATTTTTTATATAATCGTGGATTCTTCACGGGGCTGTGACTAGTTTACTTGTTTTCTTGAACACGCATAGACATGTAAATTTGGCGGGATAACGGTACACACTTGAGAACACGTCGAATGGTTGGTCTTAGTTCTCTCAAAAAATGCCTTCTATAATGTCTCGTAATGTCTATTTATAAGCATAAGGTCGTTAAATCACCGTAGATGATGGAATTATATTGTAATTCAATCAAAATTTGGTTTAATCTAATTAAATATTTGGTTTATTGTTTTGATTTACTTAAAAATATATATATGAGATTTCTAGTTTGATTAGATTAAATTTAATTTGAATTTGATTAAATCTGAGATTTCCATCCACTTTGAAATTTTGTCAGGATTCTTTAATATATCGACAGATGTGGACTCCCTCTTTATCAATTTTTTCCTGCTTTGGGACCGGGATTGCTATTTTCCCTCTTTACAAGTTATGACGGCATAGAATAGAAGCTTGGGACCTGCAGTGAGTTGCTGAATCCATCACTCAACTTTCCATCACACATTTTCGTGAACAAATACATGGAAACTAGAGAGAATAGAAAGCGTAGGCTCTCTACTTTTCATACCACTTTTCAAAATATTTTTTATGAACCAACCCACCCACCTCTAATTGCAAACTTTATTTTTTTTAATTGTTACAATAGTTTTGACATATAAAAATACAGCATAAGGGTTGGTTTTATTTCTTTACGATATTTCTCTCTGTATAGAGAAATGAAAATGAGCTGACAACTCACGCAAGTTACCTGTGCTGCAATTCATTTTCACTATCTCCAATAATCTTTTTTAAAAAATTTCTTTTGGATTATGATCTCGACCCCCTAGAGTTTACTCATATCCAATTTCTTAGATTTTAGTTTTGATTTGGTCCTCTATCAAGTTAACACAAAAATTAATAATTTTCAATGAATAAAACATTTTGCATGCACTTGATGAATAAATGAACTCCAAAATTTATGAAATTTAATTCAAAAGAAGTTAAGGAGGTAGAGATAGTATTTATAAAAAAATGAAGAAAAATCATTGGATTATGATAGTTTTCTCGCTAATTCACGTAACTTTTTCTGAGTCGGCGGCTCACCTACAATACAGTAAAAACCTACCGAACTAATTAGGAATGAAGAAACAAAACCGAACCAAACTAATTCGATTCGATTATGTTAAGAAATGAATTCTGAATAAAACTTACTTAAAAATTATAAGCATATTTCTTAATATTTTTAAAGGTATCCGATTGGTGTTGAGTTTATTATCTAAAAAACTTATATATATAAACATATTTTTATATGCATATATATAGATATCTATGTATATATATTTGCATATAAATATATAATTTTTTAAACAATTCGCCTAGTTTGGCTTAGAGCTAGTAAATGGGCCAGGCGGCCCGTTGGGCATGCCCGACCTGGTACCTCGGCTCGGACCGTGCCCGAGTCGAGGTCGGCCGTGTCGTAGGCACGACGCGGCCCGCACATGCCAAATACGGCTCGGCATGTCTTTTTTTTTTTTTTAAATTTAGGCATAAAGAGCCGTTGGGGGTATTTGCAACATTTATTTTGCAAAGAGCCCCCAACGGCTATTTTTATAGCCGTTGGGGGGGTTTCTTGCAATTTTTTTGCAGATTTTCCCCCCCAACGGTCAAAATAGCCGTTGGGGGAGAGGGTTTTTTGCAATTTTTTTTGCAAATTTAAATATTTCTTTCTCTATAAATAGCTCATTATCTCCTCTATTTTCATTCTTCATACTTTTACAAACAAATTCATTCTCTCAAAACTCTTCTCAAATCTCAAATTCTCAATTCTCAACTCTTTCAAGTAAGTTTCAATCAAGTGATAAAAAAGTCTCAAGCAAGCAAGTCTTCTGTCGGTGAAAAATTCTGGAAAAGCAAAGCAGATCCATGAATTCAGAGACGGAAATCCGCAACTCATCTTATCCGCGACTTTAAAGAACTGAGATCCGCGAGTCTAAGAAACTGAGGTCCGCGAACCTAAGAAACTGAGGTTCGCGACCCAGACGACAGAATAGGTTCGCGAATTTAAAGTTAAGATTCGCGACACTACCTATAGCTTTCGGGTAGGGGTTTAATACAAAGTCACCCGACCCGAATAGTAGAGTTGCCACCTCGGATCGTGGGGCTAACTGCCAAGCGAATACAGTGGCGTCACTTCGGTCGTGGGAGCAACCGCCTAACGAATATGACGGCACTTCTCGAGTAGTGGGAACTAACGGACGAGCAAATATGGCGGGACGTTACTCCAAGCCTCCTATAAAAGCGGGGAGCGAAAGAGATAGGAAGAGGGAGAACAGCTAGACAGAGAGAGACAAACACTCCACAGACGCAGACAGAGACAGACGTCTTCTCCCAGAAATTACCCCTTGTGATCAAGAGCAAAGAGCCCCTTCTTTCTTTCTTTTAGCCAACTGAGAGAGATTATACGGAGTGTCAACGGAGAGCAGGATCGTCTTCCATAGCTACCTAGAAATCCAGCCTTAAACAAAGAGGAAGTCCATCTTCCTCATCTTCTGTAAACGGGAAACCGTTAGGTTGTAATTCTTTGTTGAAAGATTGTCAGTAAAGAGAAATTCAATTTTCATAGCGAAAAGAAGATTGGCGACTCCGCTGGGGACTACCGTCATCTCAGATGACCTAGTGGTAGCTCAATCCGATAATATTCCAGTTGGTAGTATGGTCAACTCGCTCACCATTTCCGTCGACCAGCAAAGGTATAAAGAATTTCTTTCTTCAGGCTCCAAGAGCCCTACTTCCCTAAGGGGATACCATAAAATCTCCAAGGGGTCAATTCCTAAGGAGATGGCAATAGCCCAGTTGAGGGAATCAACGGACCAAGATAGTCCGAAATCCCCTTCCTTAACAACGGGCTCTTTGCCAGTTCCGATAAAGACTCTTGATCTCTCAAGCAAAGTGGACCAAGGTCCCCGCTTCAACAAGGGGAAGCGACCACCACCCGCTCCGCAAAGCTGTCATGCGAAGAAGGAGGTTCCTCTCACTCGTACAATGAGGAGAAACCTGAGGAGAAGCAAAGCTCGTGCCCTTCACAGGAACGCGCAACAAAAGGAAACTGCCAACTCATCTCGGCAGAAACCTACGATCCAAATATGGAAGCCTAAGGGCAAGGTTGGTCAAGATGCAGAAGGATTCATTCATGTTTCCTATAGGAAGCGGAGTGAACCCGTCAAAATTGTCCATAATCGACGCGGAGCATACATTCGCGTCCCAAGGGAAAAATCTGAAGAAGCTCGCGAACATCAAATTCGCAGAAAGTGCATGCCTATCCGCGTGGCTGAAACTCCACCGTCCCTGAGGTTATCTCTCACAAATAAACCCATCACAAGGGACTCCAGTGCAAAAGATCTTAGGGAACTTCTAAACAGAAGAAGAAGAGAATCCCATGTATCTCAATGCCACTGTGAACGACTGATCAATGCAGTACTGTCTCACTGTCATTGTTCAACTCATGCCCGATCCTCGGTATTTTGTCGATTGTCGTCTTCATCAATATCGACATCCCAATCGACAAAAAGGAGACAACGCGGGCTCGAGTTTTCTGAGCCGGAATACCCTGCGATGACCTCCAACATGATAAGCATTGGAGAAAAGAAAAAGAAAAAGAAGGCGAAGAAAGTCTCCGAAGAAGAAACTTCTGACCCAGAGTTCTCTTCGAGTTCGAAAGACCCATCCAACGAAGAGCGAGGAGTTTTTCGGGCAATCCCTATGAATTATAGACAGATGGCGGCGATCTCATCTGATGAGGAAGATATGGCCAAGTCTGTTATGGCTGAATCACAGACGTCCGATTCATTCTTAGAAGACTCCGCCTCTGCATATATGACGCAGAACAATATCCCAGAAGAGTTCATGCGGAGAATGGAGGAGCAAAATTGGTATATCCAGCAACAGCAGAACGCCATCAGCAAGCTTAAAGATATGCTACATGTTCTGATAGAATTAGAAAAAGCTAAACTGAAGGATACGGGAAAGAAAACCGAAGAAGAAGGTCATGGTCCTCATAACAATCGAGAAAAAGAAGAACATTATAAAGATGATGACAACCGCTCCATGCACCAGGAGGGAAACGCAAATGCTGTCTGGATGGAGAGCTTGCAGAACCAACTGAACGCCCTTATGCATAAGGGCGACCTACAAGAACTGGGTGTAGTAAGGCCATATCCCATGGAGTGGGAAACGGTACCGTTCCCAGAAAGCTACAAACCGTTGAAGCTCAAATCTTTTGATGGTAGAGAATCACCAAACCAACACCTCTACTATTTTAAGTCGCAGATAGGGCATTTATCCGGAAATGACCCTATTATTACAAGAATATTTGTTAGTACCTTAACCGGGCTAGCTTTTGAATGGTTCCAGAGATTAGAACCGGGAACCATCAATTCCTGAAGCGACATGGAGAAAGCCTTTCTCACTCGATTCTATGAAGATGATATGAAGATATCAATACCGGCGCTTCTAGCCGCTAAACAAAAGAAAGGAGAGTCAGCTTGGGACTTCATCAAAAGGTTCCAGAACGATTCCCTCAGATGTCCGCATGGGATGCCAGAAAAGATCCTGGTAGAAACCTGTCGACATAATTTATCGACCAAGGTTCTAGCCAGAATGGGGGCGGTGAAGTCCTCAACTTGGAAGGATCTCGCCCTACAAGCTGAAGAAACTGAAGAAATTGAGCAAAGGCTTGAAGAAGAGGGAGGCGAGGAGAAACCAAAACGAAGTGGTGATAACAGCTATAAGTCCCGACCCCGTGAATATAAGGGAAAGGAAACAATGATCACTGACGCGCCACAACCTACGAAGACTTCCCCGAAACTTCATCCTCAGACGCGAACACTACAAAAGCAATACTCCTTTAAAGATGAGCACACGAAGACTATCTTCAACCTTCTCATGAGTAAGAAGATGCTGAAGTTGCCAGAGTCTAAACGTCCAGAGGAAGTTGGGAAAATTAATGATCCTAACTACTGTGTCTACCATAGGATCATTAACCACCCCACCCAAAATTGCTATATCCTTAAAGACAAGCCTTAGTGGACGCTAATGTCATCAAGCTTCAGTGGACGCTAATGTCATCAGTTTCAAGAGCACCAGAAGAAGGTGACTGCGAACATGGTGACCGTCAAGTTCGGCAAAGCGCCCCACTGGATAGAGTCAACAGTTCAAGATGGAGTGCAGCCCATCCATAAAGGCACGATACAAGTCATAAATTTCGACCCACACCAACAGCAAAAGAAAGGACTATTCCCCTTTGAAACTGATAGGGAAGAGATACTGTGGGTACATCCTGATCTCCTAAACGATGAATAATGGAGTCCCAGTTCATCTGAGAAGAAGCGAAGAGAGAGGGTCTTCACCTCCAACGTCATTTCCGTAATTCCCGAAGACGATGAGATCGTTCCTGCTCTGACCGATTCAGAAAAAGAAATCGGAAATTCCTTGGTCGTCGATGCAGACCCTCCCTCCAAAGGGACCCGTTCGGGAAAAGATTACTTAAAGAATTATGGCCAAACAACAGGTTCTCAACCATCTCCAGAAAAAGTCAAGCAAAAGGAGCTGAAGTTTGACAAAGCTCTAAGGAAGAAGGGAAAAGAACTTGCGGAAGACTTGCAAAAGTCATTCCAGTTCGACATCCTAACACAGTTGGCCAATATCCCTTCAAGGATAACCTTGTACGAGCTCCTGAAGCTCTCCAAATCTACTAGGGAAGTTTTAAGAGAGGCTCTGCAAGATTCGAAAGTGTTCTCGGCGCAAATACCAGAGATGATCAAAGAAGGAGAGTCTCTTTGCTCGACATGTCACCAGATTTCTGGTAAAAACATCCCTTGCGTCACCTTCTCTCCGGAAGATATGAAAGTCAGAAGTAATAAGCATCATTGCCCTTTGTACAAAGGATACATAGGGTCTACGAAGATTGATCGTATTCAAGTTGATCCAGGCTCGGCTTTGAGCATCATGCCGCGAAGGATGCTACGATATCTTGGAGTGCCGATGAACAGGTTGGCCGCAACCAACACTACCATTTTCGGGTTCAATGCTAACGGTAGTAGACCTTTGGGTAAAATAAAGCTCAAGTGTCAAATCGGCGACCTGAAAACGGAAGTCACATGTTACGTGATAGATGCGGACACGTCATACAACCTGCTGTTGGGGAGACCCTGGATCCATAGCAATCTAATCGTGCCCTCTACGTTACACCAATGCATGAAGTACGTCGACGAAGACGCGAACGTGAAGACACTCATTGCGGAGAAACAACCCTTCAAAGGAGTTGAAAACTACTTTACTGACGCGTTGCTATATCAAGATGCGTTTGGTGTCATAGATCGGCCAGTTCAGAATGACTTTGATAGTGGCGAAGAGGCTGATACAGAATCAGGATCCGAAAATTCCGAATCCGAGGATGTAATATGGGATGGTGAGCCCATTGTGATAAGCCTCGAAGGCCTTGATGTAAATAACGCCGTTCACTCTGAGGGTGAATGGGTGATAAATGAAAATCTGGAATTTGCTTATTCTTCTGGTGTTGATTCTGAGCTCTCGAGCACTAGCACAGATGCATTTAGCGACTGTGTAAATGAGATATATTCTCTGACTTCCTTCCAAGCACCTATCCGATCATCCTTATATGAATTAAGTGATGACGTTGAAAGGGCTGACCAATCTATTTTTGAGGTCCCTCCCAAAAGCGGAACCCAAAAGGCCATAGTATTTGGAAGAGCAAGTCATAGGAACAAAGAGAAATGTTCCGATTCTGAGGAAGAACAGGGAAAACTTGAGTTATTCCATTACGATGAAAATTCCCATGGAATAATGAAGAAAATTGGATACAATCTGGCCAAAGGCAGGGGGTTAAATTTTGGAAAATGAAGGAAGACAATCCTTCAACTTTTTGTCCCCGAAGGGAAGATGGCAGACTATTACCAGAAAACCGGCAGGGGGTTGGGATGCGTCACCACTTCCGAGGCCTCCTCAAACGACAAAGCTGAGGAAAGACAGTACGATTATTCGTCAGAATCATCATGCTGGGATTCAGATGTTAGCATAGGTGTGATTTTCCGCGAGGTATCCGCGAACATGGCTTCCGCGATCCACGAAGACGAAGATTTGAAGGAAATCTCACCAGAAAGAGACGACCCTTGGGACAAGCATCTTAATATACAGTGGGAGATTCAATTTGAACAACGGGAACCCCCAACTGAAGATAAAGTGATCCAAATCAGTATGGGAGATGAAAAGAATCCTAAACTCATATTTATAAGTGAGAACCTATCCTCGGAAGAAAGGAAAGAATTGATATCTCTCGTCCGCAAATACATTGATATTTTCGCTTGGAGTTATGAGGAGATACCAGGGTTGGATCCAAGCGTGGCGGTTCACAAATTAAAGATCCGACCAGAAGCTAAGCCAGTAAAGCAGCAACAACGAAGATTCCGCCCAGAGATCATGGAAGCTATAGAAGCTGAAATCAAAAAGTTGATCGCGTCAGGCTTTATTCGCGAGGAACAACACCCTGACTGGGTCGCAAATATAGTTCCCGTGACCAAGAAAAATGGAAAAATCCGAGTCTGCATAGACTTTAGGGATTTGAACGAGGCTTACCCCAAAGACGAATTCTCATTACCCATCACTGATATTATGATAGATAATACTTGTGGGTATGAGCGCATGACGTTCATAGATGGATTCTCGGGATATAATCAAATAAAAATGTATCCCGATGATGAGAAGCATATGTCCTTCAGGACACCACTCGGAGTATACTGCTATACAGTCATACCCTTTGGCCTAAAGAACGCAGGTGCTACGTATCAACGCGCCATGCATGCAATTTTCCAGGAGCACCTCCGGAAAACAGTGGAGTGCTACGTAAATGACCTAGCAATTAAAAGCAGAAATAAAAAAGATCACTTAAAAGATTTGAAGACAGTGTTTGATCTCACGAGGAATCACCAGCTCAAAATGAATCCAGCTAAGTCTTTCCTGGGGTTCTCTAGTGGCAAATTCCTCGACTTTGTCGTAACTTCGAAAGGAATACATTTTGATCCAGACAAAGTCAAAGCTATCCAAGACATGCCACCTCCCCGTAACCTCAAAGAGTTAAGAGGGTTACAAGGCAGGCTGGCGTACATTCGCAGATTTATATCAAATTTATCTGGCAAATATCAACAGTTCACCAGATTGATGAGGAAAGGAGTGTTGTTCATTGGGGATGACGCATGCCAAAAGGCTTTTGAAGAGATCAAACAATATCTCACTAAGCCACCAGTGCTCGTGTCTCCAGTTTCGGGAAGGCCCTTCCAGTTATATGTAAGGACTATAGACCATTCATTGAGCGCTTTGCTAGCGCAGAAGAATGAGTCAGGCCACGAGCAAGCCATTTACTATCTCAGCAGAATGATGATCAGGGCGGAACACCGGTATAATCCCGTGGAAAAAGAATGTTTGGCGCTGGTGTTCGCAATACAGAAAATGCGACACTACTTAGTTGGACAAACTATCCACGTTGTATTGAGAGTTAACCCTCTGAGAATATTGATGACTAAACCTGGGTCGTTAAATTCAAGACTATCCAATTGGGCTATTTTGCTATCACAATATGATATGCACTTCATCCCACAGAAATCTATCAAAGGACAGGCCGTGGCAGACTTCTTGGCCGAACATCCAGTCCCGGCATCCTCGAGGTTATATGAACAAATCCCAGGAGAATTGGAGGAACGAGATCTAATTCCAGAAAAGGATGGTTCGAGAAGGTCTTCCGAATCAAATACGGTTTCGAAGGGTGTATGGCAACTTTTCTTTGATGGTGCCTCCTGAATGGGATCCAAAGGAAAGACGACAGCGGGGGTGGGAGTTGTTCTCGGCTCTCCTCGCAATCACATCATTCCTCAAGCTTACTCATTGACAAGCTTGTGCTCCAACAACGTCGCGGAATACAATGCCCTCCTAATCGGCTTAAGAATAGCCAAACAACTGGGGGTCAAATATTTGGAGACATATGGAGACTCTCAACTCGTTGTAAATCAAATAAAAGGGGAGTACGAAGTCAAACATGAAGACCTCCTGCCGTATTATCATGCGGTGATCAAAGTCCGCTAACAGTTTCACTGGTTTTTACATCAGCCACATAAAGCGCCACCTCAATAGTTATGCGGATTCACCAGCTTCCTTGGCTGCTACATTAGCCTTGTCCAAACATGCTAAAAGGCAAATTATGGTAAGCAGCAAGGAGGTGTTCTGTTCAAAGGATGAGCTCAAAGAAGAAGCGAAAAAGCCACAAGAAAATGAAGCTTACGCTTGCGCGTCTAGCCTAGAGCCAAGGGATTGGCGTTTTTCTTATATAGACTATGTCCTTTACAGGATATTATCTGAAAGTTCAAAAGAAGCCAAAGCCATTCAGAGAAGGGCCATCCGGTTAAACTACAACGCGGAACTCCAGACGCTGTACAGAAAATCCTACGATGGAGTTTTACTTCGCTGTCTTTCCAACCGCGAAGCTCAAAAGGTACTCGAAAAAGCTCATGCTGGCATATGCGGAGCATATCAGCCAGGACCGAAACTCTGGAATAGAATCCGAAGGATGGGTTATTATTGGCCTAAGATGATGATAGAAGCAGTCAACTACGCCAAGAAGTGTAGGGCCTGCCAAATACATGCAGACTTTATACATCAAGCTCCAGAATATCTCCACCCGACGGCTACGTCATGGCCGTTCGAGCAATGGGGTATGGATATCATAGGGCCAATTTCTCCGCCATCAACGAGAGGATATCGGTTCATTTTGGCCATAACTGATTACTTTTCAAAGTGGACTGAGGCCATCTCCCTGACCGAAGTAAAATCGTCAGATGTTATCAAGTTCATCAAGCACCATGTGCTTTATCGCTTCGGGGTGCCTAGAAGAATAATTCACGACAACGGATCTCAGTTCGTAAGCCAAGTGTATTCCAGATTCTGCAACAAATACATGATCAAGGATGTGGCTTCATCGCCATACTACCCTGCAGCCAATGGTCTAGCAGAAGCCTTCAATAAGACCATTATAAAACTTCTTAAGAAGTTTGTGTCATCCAATCAACGGGATTGGGACGAAAAGCTCGGAGAGTGTCTGTGGGCATACCGAACCACAGTCTGAACTCCCACCAATGCCACTCCGTTCTCCTTGGTATATGGATCAGAAGCGGTCTTGCCTTTGGAGATCCAAATCCCTTCATTACGAGTTGCGTTAACAACAAGGATGACAGGAGAAGAAAAGCATCAGCAAAGGCTCCAAGAGTTAGAAGCCTTGGATGACAAACACTTAGAAGCTCAACAGAGTATCGAGTTATACCAGGCGCGGATCTCCAGAACCCTTAATAAGAAGGCTAAGCGAAGGACTTTTAAGAAAGGCGATCTGGTCCTGTCAGTTAGAAGACCAATCATAACAAGCCAGAAGCCTATGGGAAAGTTCCAGCCAAAGTGGGAGGGACCCTTCGTCATTGATACGGTCTACTCCAACGGGGCGTATCAGTTGACAAAGCCTAATGGTGACAAGGTCCTAATGCCAATCAACGACAAGTTCTTGAAGAAGTATTATCCTTAGCAAAATTGCAGAACACCAGTTATAATACGACCTGGGTAGTTCTATGCGAATTATGAGCAAAAAGTTTCTCTGTAATTAGAACTTCGTTAATGAAAGTTCTCGGTTCCAGACTAAAAAAGCCTTTAGTTATCGATCCAGATTTTCCTCATATTAAATTTGCCAAGTTAAAAATTACCTCTGGCGAACCAGATTTCCTTTTTCCAAAATTTGCCAAGTTAAAAATTACCTCTGGCGAACCAGATTTTTCTTTTTTTCCAAAATTTGCCAAGTTAAAAATTACCTCTGGCGAATCAAATTTTCTTCCTATCAAAATTTGCCAAGTTAAAAACTACCTCTGGCGAATCAGATTTCCCTATCCACCAAGATTTGCCAAGCCAATAACACATTTGGCGAATCAAGTTTATCAACAAAGAAGTTCATTCATTCATAGTAGTTTTGGGTACTTAGAAAATTCTGATCCATTTCGAAATTATCAAGTTAACAGTTACCTCTGGTAATCAACATCAGAATCATCTTTCAGATACTCTCAGTTACATAGAAAGAAAAGAACTTCTTTATTCATCATCAGAACAAAATTACAGAGAATTCTCTAAGTGTTATACAGTCAATAAGAGTATATACAAAAAAAAGGGAAAACTTGCTTCTGTAACCGTCTCTTTCGGCATGGTTCAGATCAAAAAGTTTGCTCCTGCAGGCCCTTCTTCTGGAATGACAGACTTGCTTTTGTAACCGCCTCTTTCAGCATGGGTCAGATCAAAAAGTTTGCTCCCTGACCTCCACTTCCAATTTGCTCTTGTAGCCTCCTTTTTTTAGGATGGCTTAAAAAGCATAATCTTATTTCTTCTTTCCGACCACAATCAAAGACCTCCTGGTTGGCTCTCCCAGGGATGATACCAGTGAATTGATTAGTTCAAAACTGGGTATACCGAATGCGAACCCCAGCTATATAGCTGACGGGTTGCGCAAATTCAAGATCCTGGTCATTAGTACCCCAACCTTGTGGGATATTAGGAAAGAAGAAAAATAATGTCCCAGACCCGAAATCTTTTCTCTCATGAAAGATACATGAGACTAAAGGTGACGAACGGGCCGGGCGGCCCGTTGGGCACGCCCGACACGGCACCTCGGCCCGGCCCGGGCCGTGTCGGGCACGGCCAGGCACCTCGGCCCGGGCCGTGCCGCAGGCATGGCTGCCTTTTTTTTTTTTTTTTAGAAAAATAACCGTTGGGGTGTTTAGGGGGGGGTTTTGCAATTTTTTTTTGCAAATAGCCCCCCAACGACTATTTTTATAGCCGTTGGGGGGTTTCTTGCAAAAAAAAATTGCAGATTTCTCCCCAACGGTCAAAATAGCCGTTGGGGGGTTTTTGTAATTTTTTTTTGCAAATTAAAACCTTTTCTTTCTCTATAAATACCTCAATATCTCTTCTATTACCATTCATCATTCTTATACACTAAATTCATTCTAAAAATCCTCCTAAAATCTTTAATTCTCAAGAAGTCTCAAGCAAATCAAGTAGCAAGTTTCAATCAAGTGATCAAGAAGTCTCAAGAAGCAAGTCTCCCAAACAAGATCCAAGCAAGTTTTCTCATTGAAGCAAGGTTTTTTTCGCTATTTCGGTTTCCAGCTTCATCTCTCTAACTAGATATTTTACTCTCTCTCTCAACTAGTTCAGCGGTTAACAGGTATTTATAATTTAAAGTTTTTTTGAGAATTTTAATTTGTTTTCTTTGGGATTTTATTAAAATGGATCCACTCGTCTGGCGCTTCTTGCTCTCAAGCCACGGGTTCTTTTATTCCATTTTTAACTGATGAAGAATATCAAAATCTATGTCAACCCTTAGAACAACCTCCTCAAGTACCATTTTCTGTATCTCAGAAAGAAACAACTGATACAACCATACCCGAAACACAAACTACCGCATCTACTAGGGCTGTTAGATCGGACATATGGAAACATTTTGAAAAAATAATGGAAAACAATGTTAGGAAAGCTAAGTGTAAACACTGTCATAAAATTTGTTCGTTTCCTTTAAATAGCGGAACGGGTCATCTTAAAAGACACGCAGAAAAAAATCACCCACGAAATGTACCACATCAAACACAAATAAGCACATTTGGTGGATCATTAGGTATACGTAAATATGATCCAATTAAAATAAGAGAACATTTAGCAAGATTTATAATACATGACGAACAATCATTTGCTTTTTCAGAAAATCGCAAATTTGAAAGATTTTGTAAATCAGCATTTACTGACGAATTTAAAAAAGTCCCACGTTTAACATGTACATCCGATATGTTCAAACTATATAAAGAGCAGAGAGACACTTTAATAGCTATTTTTACTTCTTTAATTTTTAGAGTTGCTATAACTGCAGATTGTTGGGAAGCTAAAAATTTGACTCATTATTTATGCGTGACGGCACACTATATAGATCAAGAATGGTGCATACAGAAAAGAATAATAGGGTTTAGGGTATTTGATTTTCCTCACAATGCACAAAATTTATCACAAACCATGCTAAGTGTTTTTTCAGCTTTTGGAATAGACAATAAAATATTTACCATTTCTTTGTATAATGCTTCTGAAAATACGGCCGCAATTAGAATTCTTAAAAATTATACAAAACCAATTCTAGATAGAAAATTATTCCACGTTAGGTGTATTTTCCACATACTAAACTTATGCGTTCAAGATTGATTAAAAATAGTAAATAATTCACTAATGAATCTTAGGTATACATTACTTTTTATTAAAGATAGTGGGCCAAGAAAACAAATATTTAAACAAATATGTAAAAATATGAAAATATCACCTAAAATTGTACCTATAGATGTTAGAACAAGATGAAATTCTACATATAAAATGTTAAACATAGCTATTCAGTATAAAAATGTAATAAATACTTTTAATGAAATGGAGACACCAATGTATAGCTTAGATAATAATGAATGGCACCAGTTGCATTGCATTTCTAAGTTTTTAGGCAAATTTGAAGATGCAACTAGAGCAATGTCAGGAACTTATTACCCAACTACACACATTGCATTATATTATCTAACCGAAATTACTTCGATTTTTAATGAATATAGAAATCACTCTATACTTGAAAATATTGTTCAACCTCTGGAAATTAAATTTAATAAATATTTTAAAGATTTTCCATACTTATTATATTTTGCAACTGTTGTGGATCCCCGTTGCAAGTTAGATGGACTTGAAATATTAATAGATTTATTTTATACAAATATGTCTTATAAAAATAATGTGAGGGATTTACTTAATGATATTAAAACATATTTAAATATTATGTATAAAACTTATAAAGATATGTATGGTGTGCCAACACAAACTACAAAAGAACCATCTACTAATGAAATTCGTAATCCAATAATATCATCTCTATTTCACAGAAAAAAGCCAACACAAACTAGTACATATTTTAATGAATTACATTATTATTTAGAGAGAGTTAACTATGAAGATAACGCATCTTATGATAAGTATGAAACCTTTGATATTTTGGCATGGTGGAAATCACAGGAAAAAACATATCCCGTGCTTTCCAACATGGCCCGTGATCTACTAACTCCTCCAGTGTTTACTGTAGCATCGGAGTCTGCTTTTAGCGTAGGTGGTAGAGTGCTCACGGACTTGAGAACCTCAATGGCGTCGGACACATTGGAGATGTGTGTCTGCTTGAAGGATTGGTACGATGCAGAAGACAGGGAACAAGACTTGACTAATGAAGATGTACTAGAGACCTTCGACTTACCAGAAGAAAATGCAGTTTGATTAAAAGTATTTAAATTTGTAAGGATATTCATGTATTTTCAATTTTTTTAATTTTTAACTTATAAATCTCTTAGAAAATATATTAAGAACAAGTTGAGGGTGACGGCTAGGGTCCTCTCCCCTCTCTTCGGGCTTTGTATAATTTCTAAAGAGATTTATAGAGTAATTATATAAATGTAATGAGATTATATATAATATAACATTTATTTTTATCTTATAACTCCTTTTTTTTTTTTTTTTTAAAACCCGGGCCGGCCCGGGCCCGGCCCGAGCACGGCACTAGCCTGCCGTGCCGGCGGGGCGAGCCCGAGCCGACCCCCGGGCATCCGTGCCGTGCCGGCGGCCTGGCACGTCCCCTTTGGGGAACGTGCCGTGCCCAGCACGGCACGGCTGTGTCGGGAACAGGCCCGGGCCGGGCCAGGCCCGGCCCGTTAGACAGCCCTACATGAGACCTTCCAAGCCCCTTGAGGCATTGGAAGCAATTACGGGCTTATTGGGTCTGGGCCATTATTAAGGAGAATGACTACAGTTATCTCCTACAGCCGAAACAAATCTTTGTTAAAAAGAAAGAAAAAGAAGGAAGAGGAGGGCATAAATCAGAAGAAGAGGTATACCTTAATTAAGGAAAATGACTACGGTCAGAAGGACCTTGTCGGTGAGACACCCCGCTGGCTTGATGCAGCCTTGTGACATGCCAACCCTTATCCATCACTCCGGTTGAAGAAGAAGAAAGCATAGCTGCGCTGGTGGATCGACTACAAAAGAGAGAGAGAAGAGAGTCAAGAAGAAATCTTCTCACGGCTGAATGATCCTTCATTGAAGAGAGCATGTGCCTTATATAGGCGAGCTGCTAACTGTGATCTCCAGTTTAGAAGAGATAAGAACGAGATTTTCGGTCAAGATTTTCAGTTCAGATCTCAACAGAATTTATTGTTGTTGCATGGGACGCTTAGATATTGCAACCCGGAGATCTCGTCATTAATAGAGGCATGCAACGCTTGGAATTCCACGCCCAAATGGCTACATCCCACGGCTCGCGGAAGTCTCTACAAATTCTGAAAAATCTACGGTCTATTCCGCGAACCTCCAGACGAAGCATCGCGGACCAGAATTCCGGAACCCGGGTCGCGGGTCAGATATGGTTGGTGTAAATCCGCGAATCTCTAAAATTCACGTGACTTAAAAAAAAGAGAGTCGCGTAACAGATATACAGATATCAGAATTTTACGATGGTTCGCAAACTTCAGTAAAAAAAAATGGCAAGTTCGTTACAAGTCTTTGAAGAATAATTGCAAAATCACGCCTCGCAAGGCCAAAATGAAGTTCTCCAACAACGACAAGGGAACTATTACAAAAAAAAAAAAGAAAAGAAAGAGGAACCTAAAGCAGTGTATACAAGAGTTCTACAACTCAATGCTTCAAGAGAATTTTTATTTTCTCCTCTGCGTCATCAATATCTTGCTGAAGGATCTCATAAGTTTGAACAGTAGCTTGGCGACGCAGTTCTTCGTCACTAGCAATAACGTTCTGCGCTGCAGCAGCCCCCAGCGAATCCAATTCAGCTTGCATCGCTTGGAGATCCTTGGATACATTGTCACTCCGACGCGACAAATCGGCCATATTCCTCATTGACTCATCACGCTCCTTGGTGATCTTGGCCAGGAAAGCTTGAGGTTTGGCAATGGCTTGATCATGGCCCTTGACAATTGAAGCAGCGGCTTCCACTTGAAGAACCAGAGACTCGCGGTCTGATTGGCCCTTTTCTAAAGAGGCCTTGCAAACATCTACCCTTTCTCGAGTCTCCTTCTAGAACTTAAGCTGTTCCTCTCTCAGCTTCTGAAAGATGATTTCCACTGACTCAGATCTATCAGCACTTCTGGCCTTCGACAGAGATTCAGCGTGCCTTTGAAGCTGAGTCATCATAAGCCTAAAAGGAGCAGCTCTATCCTCTCCACCAATGCTAACAATACCAGTTAGATAAATGTTGAGAACATTGGCGATCGAAGCAAAAGGAACCCCCTTTAGTACTTTATCGATACAGCGGTCCAGAAACTGAAGGAAAGTCTCCACCGTGTCCTTCAGCAACTCACTCTCAAGCATGTCAATCTCTGCATAAGAAAGAGTAATACTGGATGAGACAGAAGCGGGTTGATCCGCAACAGGAGTAATGGCACCTCTAGAGATTTCCGCTGAGCTACCAACCACAGCCTCCCGGACTATAGTATCAGTTGAAGGAGCGGTCGTGACCAAGGTCGTAGGCATAGCAGCCTCGGGAATCACTGCTTCTGAAGTGTCAACCGCGACAGTAGTAACTTCGGTCGCTCCACCAGTATCAGCTCCCGCGATGGTATTATTTGGTGAAGCCACCTTCGCGCCCATGCACTCTAAGCTCGGAGTCAAAACTGGAGCTAGCAAAAAAAAATAGAAGAAGAAAATTGACAGTTAAGTATTACAGTATCATTTGATAAGATCGCATAATTGCTGAAGAAAGAAAATGAAGACCTGAAGGTTGGACGCTGGATTCTCCAAGTCCATACACTTCAAGACCAAACACTTCGGGCCCATATACTTTAGCTCGAACCTCCTCGCTCAAAAAGACATATTTACCATGATCTGAATGAGGAGTAGAAGAGCGAAAGCTGTCACTACTGGCGTCATCATCGTCGCCCCATTCATCTTTATCTTCGGAAGGGGATGCTGCCTTTGGAGAGTCTGGTGTGCGGGTCTCCCCAATGATTTGCACTTCATCAGCAGTGTCCTGAGCAACATGAACCACAGAGCCCTCTGGTAAAGCCGAAGGAGCACCAACTTCAACGTCGGCCTGGCCAATAGAAGAACCCTCTTGAGTAACAGGAATAGGATCACTGCAGAGAACAGGTCCTTGACTCCGACGCCTCTTAAGGGAACGGAGAATCAAAGATGAGTCATCTTCCTCCTCCTCGGGTTCCTCAACAAGGGATTCAGAAATCAGAGTGAGTGCTGCAGTTCCTGTCCCAGACAGGGTGCTCTGCGAATCAGTTCTCCGCAGAATGGTAGGCAAGTCGCTGAGACGCCGTAGCCTCTTTCGCTTATGTAAAGACTTCTCAGGAGAAGACTGCGGTGGAGGAGAAGTCTTCCTCAACGCCGGATCTGGAGAAGCATCAAAGGAGGTAGCCTAAACCGGTGCATCAGTGTTCTCTTCTTTTTGTTCTGACTCATCAGACGCACTGTCCCCCTGAAGTCCTCCATTCCTGCCACTTTTGTGCTGCCAGACTTCTTTTTCTGGGCATACCAGGATCTGATCTCCCGCAAACTGGTATGGTGTACGTTGAAGCTCTGAGGAGTGGAGATAGCATTCGCAAACCATTTGCAAAAGCAGAAGCTCATACTCGAATTCGGAGTTTTGAGCGGAAGATCAAATTTGGCTTGAGTTCCACCGGCGACGAAGTGAAACCAAGCTCGAGCTCCCTCAAGAACATTCCCAACGAAGCTTAATTCTCTGTTGGGATTGCCAACGTAAAGCTAATCATACCCAAACTGTCGGGCAAAGCGACTCGGGTAGTAAGGTTCGATATAGCAAAGGTTCCCCAAACGAAGAACCAGATGCCCTGGGCGGATATTTATCAACCACCAGAAACATCCCGAGGAGAGGGTAGTAAACTTATCGACACCAGCAGTGTCCGCATATTCTTCCCCGTACCCAGCATTCGGAAAGTATGGGAAACATCTGAACAACTCAAAAGTTGAGAAATGACAAAGGGTTTTGCGAATCGCGGCCATGCAGCCTCCCTTCCACTGCGACCTCTCATAGTGCTGCACTTTGGGAGCACTTAGGTCAATCTGCGAGTCTGCAGGACTCATCAAAGTGGGGCAGTGTAGAACCAGCCAAGCCATCAAATAAGTGTAAGGAAGTTCTACACGCGGATTGGGATCTTAATGACCGGATCTCCTTTCTTCCTTTGCTCCTTCTTCACCTGGCAGAATTTGTCAGATAATCTCCTCAGTCCGCTCTGGATGCTGCAAACCATCGCAGGCAACAAACTGAGCCGCCTACCAAATGCTAGTAGGACGGCTGGGTATACGGCTCTAATGGATATATTTTCCTGCGAATGAATAACACACTTCTTCAGCCATACCATCAAAAAGCCTGCCAAGAAGGCAGAATCGAACAAAGGCTGGAGGGCCTGATAGTGAAAACTTTCAAAAGACGTTCCAGCCTTGAAGACATCCTCGTCAGATTCAGCGATATAAGCATCTGTCCTGAAACTGGCGATTCTTCTCTCAACTTCCTTTTCAAAAACTGGAGGAAGGTGAGTAAAGTTAAGACTACCCTTATAGAAATTGGGCAGAAAATACTGCAGCCACTTCTTTGGCTTCAAACTACGGGTGTCAGACGTGTGAGTGCAAATATGGTAGTGGCAGAGCAATTCCCAATAAGTATTATAAATCAAAGGGTTCCGGGTCTTTAACAGATGGAGTTCTTCCCCGGTAAGGACATACTCTTCGTACGGGATGTCTCCCATGGGTAAGCCCGAAATTTCATACATTTCATGAAGAGCAAAACCCAACTCACCACGAGGGCTAAAGACTGTACAAGTATCAGGATTGTACAATTCCAGTAAAGCAAAAAAATGAAATCTACTAGCAGGAATATCGTGCTGAACAGCCCTGATAGCACGATATAGCCCCGCATAATGAAGCTGATCCCCGAAGGTTTTCAAGAAGAAGTCAGTTAAGACTGCCCACTCTCCTTTTGAAGAGCAATGAACCCATCCAGGGGGACGAAAATCCTGAACAGAAAATTCTCCTTGCGCATTGGTAAATCGGTACAGAAAAGTCTGCGCAATTATGGGAACCTCGCCTCTGGGGAGGTCATGTTTAAGCAGTCCCGGAAGCAATCCACAAAAGTGATTTCCACTACCACGAGGAAAAGTACCTTGAGCATTGAAGCCCCCCAACAAGATACCGTCTTGTGGCCTGCTTATGTGACAGTCCATTCGCCTGGACATAGAAAGGGACTGAAAGAATAAGAATGGATAAGATCTCTCTATATTGGGGAGAAACAAGTGGCGACCTTCAACTTGGCGAAGCCACTTGTAATCGCCATCTTCCAAACCACTGCCGGGCATTGAAATATGGTCCCCAAACAAAAAGACAGGTTTGGGTAACGGAGACCGATTATCTCCTTCAAAGGATACATTGGTCATCAACTCTCGCAATGTTGAGCGAGAAGGGTGGAGAATCTTATTTTCTCTCTCTTGGCTGTCTGATGTTGTACAAGGTGGGAAGACATGACCGAATCTGAACTCTTTGTCCCCATCATAGCCATCAGAGTATCCGAAATAATGCTCTTTAGGCCAAGGATTCAAGGCATAGTCGACTGCAAAAGACATTTAGATTCAAAGTAAAAAAAAAAAAATGATTAGAAAGGAACTGCTTTTCGAAAGTTTTCTCTATTACCTCCAATCAAGGGTTCCTGCAGAACCACTATCGAACTGGAAGTTGCTCGAGGATCTTGACGACCACTGGCGGCAGGATCAGAGGAAGAAGATTTCTTTGGCATCTTATGCAGATTGAGAAAACCCTTCGAATCAAAAGCTATGGGAGATTGAAGACGAGGAGATAATGGTAGCCTCTCTCGTAAAGTAAAGATTATATAGCCGATGATTGGACGGCCGAGATCTCCGGACATACATGATATCCGGCTCGAATCGTGTGGATACCTTTTCATTTAATGCGGCTCATAAAAGCGTCTCGAATCTGACGCCGTAGGAAAGCAACTGCCTACCAGCCTTTCCGCAAAAAGCTCGCGACCCTAATACAGAGTCGGTTTCTCTTCAAAAGACAGTTTGCGACCCTAATACAGAGCCGCTTTCTACTAAAAAAAGATGGAGAGTCGCGCCCCTAATACAGAGACGTGTTCCTTCCAAAACAAGAATTCGCGACCCTAATACAGAGTCGCTTTCTACTCAAAGATGGAGAGTCGCGCCTCTAATACAGAGACGCGCCCCTTTCGAAGACAATTAGCGACCATAATACAAAGTTATTTTCTATTCAAAAGATGAAGGCTCGCGCCCCTAATACAAAGACGTGTTCCTTCCGAAGACAGTTTGCGACCCTAATACAGAGCCGCTTTCTACTCAAAAATGAAGGCTCGCGCCCCTAATACAGAGACGCGCCCCTTCCGAAGACAATTGGCGACCCTAATACAGAGTCGTTTTCTATTCAAAAGATGAAGGCTCGCGCCCCTAATACAGAGACGTGTTCCTTCCGAAGACAGTTTGCGACCCTAATACAGAGTCGCTTTCTACCCAAAAGATGAAGGCTCGCGCCCCTAATACAGAGACGTGCTCCTTCCGAAGTGAGAATTTGCGACCCTAATACAGAGTCGTCTTCTATTCAAAGATGAAGAGTCGCGCCTCTAATACAGAGACGTGTTCTTTCAAAAGCAAGAAGCAGTAGTGGCGCTAATACAGAGTCACAGACTTCAAACAAACGCAGTGGAAGTTCTAATACAGAACAATTATATCCAAAGTATTCCAAAACTCCTTAAGAGTCATGAGAGTTTTTGGAAACTTTGGAAGGGGTTTTGTCGGTGAAATTCTGGAAAAGCAAAGCAGATCCACGAATTCAGAGACGGAAGCCTGCAACTCATCTTATCCGCGAATCTAAAGAACTGAGATCCGCGAGTCTAAGAAACTGAGATCCGCGAATCTAAGAAACTGAGGTTCGCGACCCAGACGACAGAATAGGTTCGCGAATCTAAAGTTGAGATTCGCGACACTACCTATACCTTTCGGGTAAGGGTTTAATACAAAGTCACCCGACCCGAGTAGTAGAGTTGCCACCTCGGATCGTGGGGCTAACTGCCAAACGAATGCAGCGACGTCACTTCGGTCGTGGGAGCAACCGCCTAACGAATATGGCGGCACTTCTCGAGTAGTGGGAACTAACGGACGAGCAAATATGGCGGGACGTTACTCCAAGCCCCTTATAAAAGGCGGGGAGCGAAAGAGACAGGAAGAGGGAGAACAGCTAGACAGAGAGAGACGGACACTCTACAGATGCAGACAGAGACAAACGTCTTCTCCCAGAAATTACCCCTTGTGATCAAGAGCAAAAAGCCCCTTCTTTCTTTCTTTTAGCCAACTGAGAGAGATTGTACGGAGTGTCAACGAAGAGCAGGATCGTTCTCTATAACTACCTAGAAACCCAGCCTTAAACAAAGAGGAAGTCCATCTTCTGTAAACGAAAAACCGTTAGGTTGCAATCCTTTGTTGAAAGATTGTCAGTAGAGAGAAATTCAATTTTCATGGCGAACATCTTCCAATCAAGATTCAAGCAAGTTTTCTCTCTCAAGCAAGTTTTTCTTTGCTTTTTTGTCTTCCAGTTTCCTCTCTCTAGTTAGATATTTCTACTCTATCTCTCAAGTAGTTCACCGGTCAATAGGTATTTATAATTTGAAGTTTTTTGTTTGGTTTTTTTGAGAATTTTTATTTGTTTTTTTCGGGATTTTTTTAAAATGGATCTATACTCGTCCGACGCTTCTTGCTCTCAAGCCGCGGGTTGTTTTTCTCCCTTTTTAACTAGTGAAGAATATCAAAATTTATACTAACCCTTAGAACAACCTTCTCAAGTATCATTTTCTTTATCCGAGGAAGAACCAACCGAAACAATCAGACCCGAAACCCAAGATCTGACATATGGAAATATTTTGAGAAAATAATAGAAAATGGTGTTAAAAAAACTAAGTGTAAATATTATCAAAAAATTTATTCATTTCCTTTAGGTAGCGGAACGGGTCATCTTAAAAGATACCTAGATAAAACTTACCCACCTAATGAACCACATCAAACACAAATAAGCACTTATGGTGGATCGTTAGGAATTCGTAAATATGATTATACTAAAACAAGAGAAAATTTAGCAAGATTTATAATACATGACGAACGACTTTTTTTTTTTTGAAAAATCGAAAATTTGAAAGATTTTGTAAAAGTACATTTACTAACGAATTTAAAAAAGTCTCACGTTCTACATCTAAATCCGACATGTTAAAACTATATAAAGAGAAGAGAGACACTTTAATAGCTATTTTAACTTCTTTAATTTTTAGAGTTACTATAACTACAGATTGTTGGAAAGCTCTAAATATGTATAATTATTTATATGTAACGGCCCACTATATAGATCAAGATTGGTGTATACAAAAAAGAATAATTAGGTTTAGGAAATTTGAATTTCCTCATAATGCACATAATTTCTCACAATCCCTACTAAGTGTTTTTTCAGCATTTGGAATAGAAAGAAAAATATTTTCCATTTTTTTCGAATTATAGAGGAGTTATATCAATGTAATGAGATTAAATATAATAAATTTTTTTTACTGTTGTTACTTCTTATTAAATACAATTAAATGAAACTAAGTAGTCTGCTAAACTTACTTGATAATAAATTAATTTTTTTTTAATAAAACGAGCCAGCACGAGACTGCACGGGTATAGCACGTGCCCTATGTGCCGTGCCGAGGGACTGAGCCCGAGCCTAAGTCTTGGTAGGCATGCCGTGCGCCCATGCAAAGCACAGACCGTGACAGGCACGACCCCCTTACCGGGTCTAGTTTCGCTCAGTCCTGGAATTAAAAGTTGGAAACCTAAATATTTCGGTACGGTTCTTTTTTTATGAAAAATAAAAAGGAAAAAAATTCAATAGCCGACACCAAGAGGCTTGGGACGGAAGCATCACTGATGGCTTCTCCCCATCTCCACGTGCACACAACGTGACACCCGCCCCCTACCCCCACTCCCTCACGGGTCCCACGTACCCAAGCCTTACCGTCACCCACTTCAGTCCACCCACACACACACCATCACGGGCCCACATCACAAATCCCACTCTCCCACTTTTGGGTGCAAGAAAAAATCAAGTCCACCAAACAATTTCCAGTTTTTCCTCCGCCACACTCATTCACTCCATTCTTCTCCATAAAATCCACTCCTCCCTCCCTCTCCATCGATCCCACCCCACCCCTCCCTTCCCCTCCCCCACCTCCTCCGTTCCAATCCGAAATCAAATTCTAAAAATAAAATAGTTAAAAATATTTATTTGCTAATTAATTTTAATAATACTCACGAGATAGACTGATGGGATTGTCAGGTGAGCTGGCGGACGTCTCATCGGACTCGATCCCGATCCTCATCCTGATCAACGCAGTCCGCGGCGTCTCCTACATCCGCTACCTCTTCTTCTGCCTCATGCACACCGTCGTCGGCCTCGGGCTGTCCCACCACCACCACCACCAGTCTGAGACTTCTTCTTCTTCTTCTTCTTCTTCTTCTTCTACTTCGCCCTCCGCCGCCGTCGGATCGGGCCTCGCGGGGCTGGCCGTACTCGCCGACCACCTCGCCTCCAACCGGCCGTTCGTGTGGGGCTCGCAGGCGCCTTCGTCTTCTCCTCCGGCTGCGGCGGGGCCCGCCTCCGGCAGCTGCGTGGTGTGCCTGGAGGGGCTGGGGGAGGGGGAGAGGGTGCGGAGGCTGGCGTGCTGCCACGTGTTCCACAGCGAGTGTTTGGACGGGTGGATGGTCGGAGAGATGAATCTGAGCTGCCCGCTGTGCCGATCGCCGGTGGCGACGGAGGAGAGGAGGGCCGATGCCGAGCGCCGCATCGGGGCCGAGCTCGTTGCCTGGCTCTCACCGTACTGATTTTTTTTTTTTTTTAAATTTTCGAGGGTTTTTTATGTTCATTTTTTTTTTGTTGAGACTTTTGAGCTCTTTTCTTTAATATTTTGTAAATTTTGGGGTTTTTATGTAATATAAAGATATATAGATGTATATGGAGAATTTAGATATGGATAATGTTTATCATATGTGATGTAAGATAATTATTGAGTATTTTAATTTTATTTTATTTTTATTTTTTTTTGGTTTGTGAGAGATGATGTAATGTGGATTTTGGTGAGTTTGGGGATTTGGATTGTAGCATAAATAATTAAATAACTTTCGAATAAAAAGGGAAAGTAGGGTGTAATACTTTAGAATTTGGGAGTGTTTATATTCTCCCTTCTTTTAATTTGTCCCTCTTAATTAGTACAGGGAACAAATTCTAGTAGTGCTTTGATGCTACTATGATTCTAGGCACATGTAACATGATAACCACTTGGTGCCTTTAGGATAGGTATCCATCGGTTTTGTTCCATTTTTGGCAAAATTTAATCCACTAAGGATGAGAATTAACTTTCAAAATTGAAATTAAAAAAAGAAGTTTTCTCGTATTTGTTTGTTAATATATTAGGAAAAGAAAATGTGATAATAAGTGAAGGAGTATAATTTAATTATTTAAATAAAAGATAGTTTATATTATTTTATTTATTTATTAGTGATAAAGATAAAAATTTTAAATAACAATGATAACATTCAAATAAAAAATTACTTTCTGTTCCAAACCGAAATTGAACTTTGGTTTGGTTCGATTTTGGTTTTTGGGCTTAAAGCGCCCAATAAGAAATATTCCAAAAAAAAAAAAGTATCTGATAATGACACTTGATCAACTTGCACATAATATATTGTAGGACAAAAAAAACAAATATAGGGCTTAATGAATCATGTGCATATTAGACTCACTAGAGACTACAAGTTGAGGAGTACAAGAAACCAAAGCCAAGTTGGCAAACTCCAGTTTCTTCAGGCCAAGCATATTTCTAACTAAAATAATAAAAGAAATCAAGAGAAATAAAACTACAAAATAAGAAGAAAACTGAATATGTGGCTGGGTTTGATTCGGCGGTGCAGTATAATTTGTTTTGATTTCACAGTGTCTGCATCCAAAGTTGAAGCCTGTTCTTGAATTATTTGCAAGTTTCTCTTCGGAACATAATTGATGAAATTAATGATTTCTCTTCATCAATAATATTTTGACCATTCCAATTGTCTTGAAAAATGTTCAGAATGAGACATGATTGAGATGACGACACTCCAAATATACAGGTGATACAAGATTGTATTATTTTGGCACGGAAGAAAATGCTAGTGACGGTAGGTCTCTAGGGTATTCTTAGAGTACTATTTAGTGACGGGTAAAGTGATGAGATAAGCTTAACAATTCTACCAATAATTGGTGGTATTATTATCTTTTTGATGTCGTTTTCATGTTCCTTCTCTGTTGTGTGACGGGAGATAACTCTCCTTGAGTCAGTCAATAGAGGGCCCGAACCGAAACGTAACTAGGATAAAATATAGAGAGTTAGAGTGTGGTTGCTTTCAAGACAAAGGGCATCTGTTTCGAGATGATTCTGTAGAATTCAATAGAGTAATGGTAATTACCTGGCAGAAACCACACAAACTTTCCAAGATAGATAGAAAAAGAAGAAAGAAGTTATCGAATTAGCTACGCAAAAATTATAGGAAAAACGCCTACGATTCATCACTGATCATGAATAACTTTTTGAGTTTGACGAAACAATATGCTATCATGAATGGTTGTTAAATTGACGAGTTAACTAAAAAGAATATCGTGAAAGTTAAAGATAGAAACTTAGTACCATATTTATGGCCAGATCATAGATCCTATGGCGCCAAGATAGTTGGGGGCAACATGAACCAGGATGTCATGAGTCCAGTACCTGGACCACACAAGAACTTTCGCATAATCGTATTAATGTTAGTCATAGAAAATAAAACTAGTACTCACATCGTCTTTTGTGTTGATCCTCGATTGAAATAAGCCCTGATACGTTGACGTATGATCATCACAAAAATGTAATTCTGTTAGTTGACAAAAGCGTAATAGAGAAAATTGGTGAACTGATATAATGCTAACTGGATATTTATTCCACGCATAAAATAAACTGGATTATATATGTGGTAATATCAAGAATTCTAATTTTCCTGAGCCCTGATATTAATATATAATCAGCTCAAAAGACAAGTTATACAGATTAGAATCCAATTTCTCAAAGCAATGCAATACTTGGGTCTTTTTTTTTTTTTTTAATAAGATGTACTTACTAGATCCATTTATTAAGTTAATGAGTCAAGTTTTGCAATATCAGAATTTTTTTTAAGTTACTGATCAGTCCAAGACATGTTATATCTCAGGTTATCCTATAATTGCCAATTTTAATGTCTCATCAAACTTTACTTGATGCATACTAATAAAACAAAATGTTACACATATTAAATTTAAAAAAAAAAAAAAAACATATGGTACATCCAATTTTCAAAGCAGCGACATACTTAGGTTATCATTAATATGATGCTTTTACTAGACATTTATCGAGTTAAATAGTGAAGTTACTATCAGGTTATTGATCCATCAAGACATATCATTTCTCATATTACTCTATAATTGCCAAATTTAATGTCTTATCAAACATTACTTGATGCAAATATAAAAGACTTTCCAATCTGATTTTTTAAACTATAAGCTGTGGAGTATTTTTATTTTGATGCAACTTTCGTGATACCGGTTAGGATTCTTGATCCTACATGTATGGTAAATCGTGTCAAAATTCACGAACAATCAGGCCAAGTAATCAAGCAAAATCAAAAATCAAATTTGATGAAGACCGATACGACTGATACAACATACATGAAATGATGAATTAACTACAAAAATATAGAATTTGGAACCACCTTCAAAGCGATATCACCAAGATTAACAAAAATGGGATTCTGGGCTGAAAGTTATGATTGCTTAAAGTTGAAAAGTAGCAGCAGAAAGAACAAATGAAAGCTGCAAGTCCAAATTTGCCCTGATGCAGATAGTACTAGAAAAAATTCTACAGGAATATGCTCCCAATATCTATGTCTATGAGCAATTATTGGGCTTGCATGCATTAGGGAGAGAGAAAAAAAATCTTCATGAGTCTATATTAGGTGGAAAAGAACCAATGTGATGTTAAAGTTTCCTACTAAAATGGCTAAATCTAGCCTAATCTTTATCAACCATTGACCTATTAACCTAAATCTTGATGTGTCATTGATCTAGCCTTCACCGACCTATTGGCCTAATCTTGATGAATCATTGGGTGCTGGCACAAGCAACAGCTTCGATTGAATGGACATCTCAAGCTTAGGATATGAGGGAGAATGTAGTAATGGACAAATTCACAAGGTAGGTTTACTTGGGAGTGCGACAGATTCATTTCTTCTAATTTATGAATAGAAAGTTGGCTAAAGGATCTCTAATTTGTAATTTTCTTTTTCAATGTGAACTGGGAGTAGCTATAAACAGGAAAAATCTGATGCTCAGTGTCTGAATTCACAAGAGAATTGATAAAGGGCACTTGTTTGTGATGCAAATTCAAAAGCTTGGTCAAATATATTGAAGGGAACTTTCATCTTTTCTGTAGCAAAGAAAGCAAGCATCCGAATACCATGCGAAATAACGAGTTTGTAAGAGAAAGTATTTAGTGTTCTCGTGACATGTAATAAGATAGGAAAATAAGTAGAAGAATAGTTACGGAATAACTACTAGGGAGAAATAAATCACTCTCCTATTTATCTTCATGGCCTCGTAAATGTGTAACATAAATACAAACACATAATAATCTACGTAAGAAAATTATCAACTAACGAGTTTAATGTTTTGGGTTAAGTAAGATAATTCCCCGACTATCATACAGTAGCCATTCCACGGCACCAAACTAAACCATATAAATGGTGGAGACAAATTCTAGGAATATGATGCAGTCAATTGAGACTCCTGCTGCCTACGTAACTAAAAAGGCATACTCATTGGAAGGATGGTCTTTCTCCTTGAAATTTCTTTTCATGACTTTGTTTTCTTTTTTCAAACTGATTGGTGACTTGTGATTAAGCAATTGGAAGAGATAAGTCTACCATGATGCTTGCAATTATAGATTTCGTTGCCTATAAGTAAGTCATTATCTTGCTATCTTTTTCTCTCACCATCGAATTGATGAGAGGTCCTATCTCAGTCCATGGATGTGTCGAAACGTAGCACCTTTTTTGCTTGGGAATCAGAAGGGCAAGAGATTGAAACAATAACGACAACTCCCAGATGATTATAAAAAGTTGAAAGTTATCACCACATTACCCACATTTCAATGGGATTCCCAATGGGTTGGGCTATTCTTATTTGAAATCTTCGACTTTTAGACTCTTGTGTAATTGATCTTCACTTCTTTGTTTCTTATTCTTCTGGATAACTTGATGGATGTCCATGTTTTAGGACAATCAAGTGGACTACGACCGTCTCGATAAAGCAATGTTGAAAATAACGCGTTATGAAACTCGTTATATTGCGTTACGTAACCTAACGGAATCTTAACGCTACGTAACAACTGGAAATAACTCAGTGCACAGTAACAGTACGTTTTTTACGTTATTTTACGTTATATTACATAACGTTACATAAAATTACGTTATGCTACGTTATTTACAATTATTTTTTTAGTAATTTATATATTGTTGTTGATTATTATTTTGATTATTAACAAATTGCTGTAATTTTTTTACTTAATTAGTTATTGGTTTGTTTGATTGCTTGTGAAATTATTAACTTGTTAATTTAAGTTTGTTTCTTTATTCACTTGTTGTATTTCTCACCCGGTTGCTGAAAATTACTCACTGATTCTATTGAATTTTTAACTGAACTGAAATCAACAATTATAAATAAGATAAATTGAACAATACAAAATATAAATTACAACAATATTATAACTAGAATTGAAATAAAAAATTAGAATCTTGCTTTCTTGTTTAAATGATAAATGGAATTACGGTTGCAGACTTGATATAATTTATGAAGATATGTGGAAAAAAAACTTAATATAACATTTGAATAAATTATGTATAACAAAATGGTTTTATATTCTTTTTTTGATATTTTAAATTTATTTTTTAATTTATAAAAAATATTTTATATTGTTTCATATTTATTTTTATTAAATAAATAGAAAACTGCATAACCTACGTTAAGCGTTACGCTATATGCGACATAACCTAACAAAGGCAAAACGTTACGTTACAGTTATCGCTATTTTAAACATTGCGATAAAGTTTAGATACCGGTTTGAAAATGGATTCACTATATAAATTTTAAAGATATTTTTGAACTATCATAAACTCCGCTCTTTATTTATTCATGGACTCTCCTTTTACAACAAACTACCTTGAACAACCATGATTTCATTCAGACAAAATTACCATATTTTTCAACAAATTACCATAAATTCTAAAAATTTATGTTAGTTCGTACAAAAGAAAGATCATGACAGTTTCTGAGTAGCATTTTGAAATTTAGACTTTTTACAATGCGGATGTTATGGCAGTTTTTTGAAATTTAATCTTTTAACAATGCGGATTGCATTGATGGCATTTAAAGCAACAGATTTTTCTAGAAAAAGAGAAAAACAGTAATAGAAAATTCTACTAAACAAGTTTTAAAAACATTACCTAGCAATACCAAATGACTCTTGCATTGCACGCACGTGAATTTTCTTTCCCTGGCAAAGTTATCACACTGACAAGGTCCCATGATAGCCGAGCGCAACAAGAATCAAGAATTGCAGTGTTCTTTGTGAACTCCATGCTTGGACCACCCCTAGCGCAGGGAACCCTTCTCTTTCAACTTCTAGGGACTGTATTTAACCTAAAAAATTCAAAAAATAAAGAAAAGAAATCCTATTACAATGTTGCTTCTTCTATAATTTATAGAGAGGACCATATAAAATTTGAGTTTTTATTCAGTTCCATGCACTTCTGCTTTGACTGCAAAAAACCACTCTTAGACTCTTCAGTCTAGATTGGAGTCTTCAAAGATCCCATCTACAATTTCACTGGTGCAAGGGACTTTTATCTGTTCCGATATTCTAGGGACATATTTTATGAAGCATTTAGGTGTTTAAAAATGTATTGGTCGGACGGTTTTCGCCACTGATATATCCAAGATATTCGTAACAACATTTTCCAAAATCACTGTAAGATGTCCAACAGAATGTACTTGTCAAGAGAGATGTCTCTGGGATTAGATATGAGAGGATGTAGTCCAAGTGGTCATGTAAGCATAAAAAAAGATGTCCAACAGAATGAACTCTGGTTACTTGTGCCTCGGATGTGTCGCATAGCCAATCCCATATCTTCATAATTTGGTGTAACAGCTCTACAGCTATATAACTTGGTGGAACAGTTTAAGATTTATGTGTTGGATATGGCAGGTATATATCAAAACTATGAAAATGGGGGATCTATACCAGAAATAGATACTGTATTATGTTTACCCATGCCTTTTTGTTGTTTTCCCCCCATGCATCTTACACTATTTTGAATATGTCACCACTTTACTGTAAAAACTTAAATTATGATATATCTGCCTTATTTTCATATAGAAGTAAATTAGGAATCAAATTAGTTTTTTTTTTTTTTTGATAAAATAGTTTATGCTTCATTCTAGAGATGTTGTTAATGCTTTAGATTGTCCATTTGGCTTTTCTCAAGTTAATATAGATACACCCAACTTAACTAATTTGATTATGCTAACATCCTAGAACCAGCCGTTTCTGTCGAAATTTGATGTTTACACATCTCAAGAAACTTAAAAATTAAAGGTTACAATCTCTTGAATCATTGAAAACGATTACAAAAGATAGGAAAACTTCTTTCTACAATCAAATGAGATTACAAACCAAATTAAATTTGGGGAAGTGTACTGATGGAAGTTTGATCGGCGCTGGTGATGGTCGTGGAGACCTGAAGATGAAGAGAGAGTTTACATGTTGTGGGCTGTCGAGCTCCTCTCATGATGATGGCTGATTTCTTCTTTTTTTAACCAGAATAAAAGAGTGTTTGCCATATATGAGAACTCCTTGAGAAATTTTAATGGACATGAGTCCAGGAGGACTGCTACATGGCAGCAATGAGCCAATGACCACCAGCTGTGATCTCATCATATCTCCTGAACTTGAGTTCTTGCCAGCCTAATCTCTTCCCTTTATCCTTTATTTTGACCTAATTTATATTCTAGATTGACTGTCTGTCTAGTAGTAACAACATCAAATATAGGAAAACGTGGTTAATTGTCCATCTCCTTTATCCACAAATAAAAGATCATGGAAAAACTACTCATATGATTAGGTTAACTGTTATGCAACGCAGCTAGCTTCGTCTGACATGGTTGACTACTGTACAGTGCAGGTGAGTATGCTCGACATAGGCATGACTTGACAAGGAAGTAATCGGCGAAGTTATGTGGATACCGGCAAAGACACATATGCACCGACACTTTACATCAAAATTGACTGTGCGTTGACCCACTTTGACCGTTGGATAGCAGCATTGACCACTACCTGACAGTTAAACCAGGCCTTTATTGGCGAAGTTATATAGACGTCGGTGAAGATACAACAACACTGATACTAGACACCGAATTGGGGGACTTTTGAACCAATTTGATAGTACGGTAGCATATTGACTGCTACCTGGCGATCAAACCAAGTTTTTTTGGGTTGGTTTTCGTGTCAAAGCTTCATCTCGACTTTCTTAGCTTCTTTTCATCTTCCCGATATCCAATTTACTTTTATACTATTGCATAGGCTTTAGTTTTTGGCTAGCTACTATTCTGCACTTGATACTTCTTTTGACCATATGGTATTTTTTTTATTGCTTACATACACAACGTAGAATCAAAACAAAACCACAAAAGTTACACTCCAACAGTAGTAGTACTACAACCATTTCCTCCTCCCTTTCAGTGTATAAATTTAATCTATCCATCATAATTTTCATGCATAGAACACCAAACACCAACTGAACTGAACGATTATTTAATCACTAACTGAACACATAAAATTAGTAGTAATAATTCCATTCGACGTAGCTCCTAGAAAGTGGCAGCTAAGGGCAAGGACCTGAGTGTGGTACCAGACCAGTGTTATAAAGTAAACGAGTGGAATATAGCAAAGAACAAAAGAACCAAAGAAATATAGACACAAAGATTTACGTAGAAAACCCCTTAAAATGGTAAAAACCATGGACAAGACAGAAAAATTTTATTACTTGACAAAAGTAATAAAATACAAAGGAGGGAGAAGATTGATTTTTGGGATGGATTGATAAGGAAGGGGGAGAGGCCAATTTATAGTCTTCCCCCTCTTACCTCATTCTCCCACAAACAATGTGGGACTAAATATTCAACATTCTCCCACTTGAAAATTTAATTGAGTTTCAATTAATCTTTACACCATCCTTTCTGTCCTATCATCATATTGCTTACGTCTCTGCCAGGCCACAAGAGTATCGACACCAAATGAACTTGTCCATATTGACTCCTTTTGTCAAAAAATCTGCTAGGTTCTCTTTAGTGTGTATTTTCTGTACATCCACCGTTCCTTCTTCCACTTTCTCACGAACGAAGTGATACTGAACTCGGATATGCTTGGTTCTTGAATTAAAGGCTGGATTCTTTGCAAGGTGCAAAGCGCTCTGACTGTCACAAAACAAAGAAATCTTCTCTTGTTTGTACCCGAACTCCTCCATCACCAACTTCAACCATATCGCCTCTTTACTGGTTGTGTAGCTGCTACATATTCTGCTTCTGTAGTTGAGATTGCAACAACAGACTGCAATTTTGAAACCCAGCTTACAGCCCTACCTGCAAGGATGAACACATATCCAGTAGTGGATTTACTTTTGTCAAGATCACCTGCATAATCAGAGTCAACATATCCACGAACAATTACATCTAATCCTCCATAACATAATGCAACATTTGAGGCTCCTTTGACATATCGTAAAATCCTCTTTACCGTATTCCAATGCTCTCTATCAGGATTTGCCATGTACCGACTAACCACTCCCACTGCATATGCAATGTCTGGTTTTGTACAGATCATAGCAAACATTAAACTATCCACTGCTGATGCATACGGTACTCGAGACATCTCCATCCTCTCTTCTTCATTGCTAGGACACATACTTGAGGATAACTTGAAATTAACAGGAAGAGGGGTAGAAATTGACTTACAATCTTGCATATTGAACCTCCGAAGAATTTTCTTCAAATAATTTTTCTGAGTAAGCCAAATCTTCCTATTAATTCTGTCTCGGTGAATTTGCATCCCTAGAATCTTGTTTGCTGGTCCCAAGTCCTTCATCTCAAACTCTCTAACCAACCGAGCCTTTAATTCTTGAATCCGATCTTTGTTAGGGCCTGCAACTAACATGTCATCTATATACAATAGCAATATAACAAAGTCGTTATCATCAAACCTCTTGAAATATGTACAAGGGTCTGCATAGAGTCTATTGTATTCCAGGCTCATGATGAAAGAATCAAATCTCTTATACCAACATCTTGGCGCCTGCTTTAATCCGTATAGAGATTTGTTCAACCTGCAAACCAAGTTCTCATTTTCTTTTTCTTCAAAACCTTCTGGTTGGAGCATATAAATCTCTTCTTCAAGATCACCATGAAGAAATGTTGTCTTTACATCTAATTGCTCTAGATGTAAATCAGAGATAGCACATATAGCCAGAACTACTCGAACTGTAGAAAGTTTAATCACAGGAGAAAATATATCAATAAAGTCAATACCTTCCTTCTGAGCGTAGCATTTGACCACCAATCTTGCACGATAACGCTCCAGTTGATCATCACTGTTCTTTTTTATTTTGTATACCCATTTGTTGCCAATGGGTTTTCTTCCTGGTGGTAGCTGCACAAAATCCCAAGTCTTATTTTTATGAAGAGTTTCGATCTCCTCCTGCATTGCTGCCATCCACTGATATGCATTTGAACTGGTCATTGCTTATTGGAAAGTTGATGACTCTCTGGCTTCAGTTAGAAGGTAGTATGCAACATTACTATCCACATCATAGTCAGAATGCCAAACTGGAGCTTTTCTTTCTCGGCTTGATCGTCTGATCTCTTGCACACCAGAATCAACAGGTTTTGGAATCTGATTCTCTCTAACTGCTTCAGAGGAATTATCCTTCATCTGTATCACTGCAGTCTCTGCTTTTGAAGCGCTATCATTTTGGACCTTCTTTTCTGTAAAGATGACATCTCTGCTGATGACAACTTTGTGGATAGTGGGATCCCACAAACGATACCCCTTTACACCATCAGCATACCCTAAGAAAATACACTTTCTGAATTTCGGATCCAATTTAGTAGTTTCTTGGGAATTATACATCATATATACAGAACTTCCAAAAACATAAAGATTAGAGTAATCGACTGGTTTACCTGTCCACATCTCCATCGGCGTTTTCAACTCAATTGCTGTTGATGGAGTCCGATTGATCATATAACAGGCGGTGTAGACTGCTTCAGTCCAGAAAGATTTTTCTAAGCTTGCTGCTCCCAACATTGCTCTTGTACGTTCAAGCAACGTTATATTCATCCGCTTTGCCACTCCATTCTGTTGAGGGGTGTACGCCGTCGTGAACTGTCTTTTGATACCTTCTTTCTTGCAGAATTTATCAAATTCATTACCAGTGTATTCTCCTCCATTATCCGACCTGAGACATTTGATCTTTTTACTAATCTTAAGTTCCACCTGCGCCTTGAAAATTTTGAAGGTTAGAAACACATCTGCCTTACTTCTGATTGAATACACCCAACATCTCCTGGAATAGTCATCAATAAATGTGACAAAATATTTTGCTCCTCCAAGAGACATAACCGGTGCCTGCCATACATCAGAGTGAACCAATTCTAGAATAATTTTGCTTCTAGAATTTAATGTGCTGAACTTTAGCCGATGCAACTTTGTCACACATTGCTCACAGAATGATAGAGAAACCTTCGTGAGACCCGGAAGTAGCTTTCTTTCAGCAAGAATCTTCATTCCCTGCTTCGATATGTGGCAAAGCTTTTGATGCCACATCGTTGCGGTCTTCTCATCATCATTGTTTGTGACAACTGATACTTCTCCTTCCTGCAGAGTCTCTCCCTTGACTAAGTACAAGTTTTCAGCTAATTTTTCTTCTTTCATAATCACAAACGCGCCTCGTACAATCTTCATGATCCCCTTCTCACTTTCCATCTTGCACCCGAAGTCGTCAAGCTGTCCTAAAGACAATAAGTTCTTCTTTATTCCCTCAACATGTCGCACTTCTTGGATGATGCGAACTGTCCCGTCAAACATCTTCAATTTGATGGATCCTCTTCCAACGATCTTTAAGGCATGATCGTTACAGCTGTAAACCATTCTCCAAGAAACTGGTTCATAGTGATGAAACCATTCACTGCGAGAAGTCATGTGAAATGTTGCTCCAGAATCGAACCATACATCCTGTAATTTTTTTCTGCCTTCATGTGATGTTGCCTCACATACTAGAGCATTTCCATCATCTGAACTGCTTGTCATATTTCCTTGAGGACCGGAATTTTGTTTCAAATTCCAACAATTTCTTTTGTAGTGACCCTTCTTACTACAATTGTAACATTTGACATTCTTCTTACTCCGTGATTTAGATCTACCGCGTCTTTGACTCCCACTGAGGCCAGGTTCCATTGATCTTCCTCTCGTCACCGTCAACGCTCCTACTTGGTGTGAACTTACTTGCCTGTCTTCCTTGTTTTTGCGCCGCTTCTCTTCATCTAGGACTGCAGCTGCAATATCATCAAAGTCGAGGCGATCTTCAACCAAGTTGCTTATTTTGTTGATGATGAGTTGATCGTATGAATCGGGTAGATTTTGGAGTAGAATTTCAGTACGTTCACCCATCTTTATATCATAACCCAAATTCTTGAGTTGTGAGAATAAAGTGTTGAGGGTATTTATGTGCTCCGTCACTGCAGTAGATTTTGGCATCCGAATGGTGTATGACTTCCTCTTGAGGAAAATTTTATTGTGGAGAGATTTGACCTCGTACAGTTTTACGAGATGATCCCAAATCTCCTTTGCTGTCTTCTTCTCTTGAATGCTGGACAATATATCATCTCCTAATCCAAGATGGAGATATGAAACAGCCTCAGCATCCATCTCCATCTATTTCTCATCTGAGATATTTTCTGGCCTTTTACCGATGGCAGGAAAGCACTTATCTTTTACCAAGATAGCCCTCATCTTTATTTTCCAGAAACCAAAATTGCCTCCGTTGAATTTTTCAATCTCAAATTTGCCCGTCACTGCTATATCCCAACTCCAACACAACTCCCACTATTCCACGTAAGTGGGCCCCACGAGAGCACTATTCACGAAAGTGGGCCCCACAAGAGTACCGAGCCCCGAACAGCCAAAAGAAATTAATTTCGGTACTTCACGAAATTGGGCCTCACAAGAACAAGTGGGAGAAAGTGGGAGAACGAGTGGAAGAAAGTGGGCCCCACAAGAACAAGAACAAGTGGGTGGACCCCGCAAGTATACCGAGTAGGTCCCACAAAAAATAAAGTATTTATTTTCTGATGTGGAAGGTGGCAACCACTAATATGGAGGATCCACGTTACAGCCACAGAGCATACGATAAGTACCACAATCTTGTTGATCTAGCTCTGATACCACTGTTATAGAGAAAACAAGTGGAATATAGCAAAGAGCCAAAGAAATATAGACACAAAGATTTACGTGGAAAACCCCTTAAAAGGGTAAAAATCACGGACAAGACAGAAAATTTTATTACTAGACAAAAGTAATAAATACAAAGGAGGGAGAAGATTGATTTTTGGGATGGATTGATAAGAGAGGGGGAGAGGCCAATTTATAGCTTCCCCCCCTTACCTCATTCTCTCACAAACAATGTGGGACTAAATATTCAACAACCAGGAGGTGGTGGCATGTAAAGATATCGGGAGGGTGGCTCTTAAGGACCACGCAGGCCTGCGAAAGATAGTGGCGGTCCTGGTGATAGGCAAGGAGGTTCAGGTGCACAAGGTGCAAAAGGCCCACTTTGTGGGCATGGCTTGGGGGGAGCGGTTGAAAGGCCTGGATGGGCGAGATGGAAGACCAGGTGGCCCAGGCAGTGGAGGGAGTCTGTCACGGCCTGTTAGGGCCGGCTGGTATAAGTAGCAACTTTGTTGGGTGAGAGTCATACTTTTTTTTCCCCCATACTTGCTCAGCGATATGAGCAAAATTTTCTTTTTTTCAGAATATAGGATGGAGCCAAGGCTCCAATCACAACATATTATATACCAAGAGTCCTACAAGATAATCGGTAAAGACAGACAGAGCAACTGTGATAGAGATGAGATTAATTATTTAGTTGAATTTAATTTGATTTAATTTGATTAGGAATTTAGTTATATTTTGGATTTTTAGAGATTTGTTATTATCTTATTGTTTTAGAATTCTCTATATATATGGCCTGTAAAATCCTAATTTAAAATATAGAGTGAAATATGATTTCTTTTGAGAGCATGTGATTTACTTTATTAAATCTTTTCTCAAGTGATTCGTGAGAGAGTGGGCATGTGATTCACCTGGACGTGAGATACAAATCCTAATTTATCCTCAAAACCCTAAATTCTTCCCCAATTTCTCCACCACAAATCCTAAATCGCTTCCGTCTTGCGTCAAATTGGTATTAGAGTTAAAGTTCCACATCTTCAGGTATCAGAATCCAAATCCATCTCCATCTTCTTATCTTTTTATCTTCTTTTTTTTTTAAGATTTGAGAGGAAAAAAAAAATCAGAAAAAACTGAAAAAAAATCTGACAGTAGATCAAATCTGAAAAAAAAGAGAAAAAAAGAAAAAGAAAAAAACCAAATTTTCCCTCTCCTTCTCCCGCAGTAGCAGCAGCACAGCAACAAGCAGCAGCAATAACAAGCAGTAGGCAGCAGCAACAAGCAGCAGCACGCAGCAGCAGTAACAAGCAGCAGGCAGCAGCAACAAGCAGCAGCAGCACGCAGCAGCAGCAATAAGCAACAACAGCAACAATAACAAGCAACAACAGCAGCAGCAACAAGCAACAACAGCAACAAGCAACAACAGCAACAGCTACAAATCAACACTTACAGAGCACCCTCACCACTGCAGCGCCCTCCCACCGCCCGCAATCCAACCGAATCCGATTTGCTTCCAATGACACTGGATTGGGTCTAGCAAAGCAGATTTGAACTGTTTGTAAGGTGACAGATCCGTTAAGGAGAATCCAGACCCGTTAAGAGTTTTGAGAGTGATTTTGAAGCCATTTTGAGTTCGGTTTGCATCGGATTCGAGATATAATCGACACATTCCAATTCTGACATTTTCTGAACTTGATTTAAATATGAGATTCATATTTTGTGAAAAATACATCAATACTGATGTCGATTTTGAGCAAGTAGAGTGTGATATATATGATGCAGTCTCACATTTTCATAGTTATAATGATCATAATGGTTATGATAATTGGAAGAGCAATTTGAAGTAATTTTTCCGTTACTTTCCATTGATTTCAGAGCAGAAATACAATTATGCCAAATTAAAGTTGGTTAGAGAAGTTTTTGATTGGTATCTCAACAAGTATAAATCTCGTCCAACTTGGAATCGTTTGCAGTTTTTTCTTCGTGCACGGTATGCTCTGCATCTTGTCTTTGAACAGTGCTCTAAATGTGAAGGATACGGACACTCCGCTAATTAGTGTCCTTCCATCAAATATTCGACATGTGGAGGATTTTGGCATTATGAATATCAATGTCGTTCGAAGAGTACAGATATCGACACATCAGCTTCCGAGAATTTAGGTGATTATATTATGGTTGAGACCGAAGCCATCATAGAGCCCGTCACAATTTCAAAAGTTGTTAATCTGGTTTTTCTGCCAGAGCCAACTACAGAAACATTCATTTGCCATATTCATGAGGATCGTACTTTCAGTGACTTTCCAGCTCACATTCCAAATTCTTCATTTTCTACAGAAGCGACAGATTTTGACTTCTCTCCAGAACTTCTACAATTGTTACTGTCGCCACTATGGAAATGTCAGATAGCATACATTTGGCTTCCAAACTGTTCGATTTTCTTATATTTAGTTCGGTGGAAAGATTTGCCAGATCTCGAGAAAATTGACCAATTTCAGTTGACCATACTTGACTTTCTTCTTATCGCTATTCACCAGGTGGTGAATATTTCCAAGCGCGGGAGAATGAGATGAGATTAGTTATTTAGTTGGATTTGATTTGATTAGGAATTTAGTTAGATTTTGGATTTTTAGAGATTTGTTATTATCTTATTATTTTAGAATTCTCTATATATATGCCTTGTAAAACTCTAATTTAAAATATAGAGTGAAATATGATTTTTTTTTTTTTTTAGAGCATGTGATTTGCTTTATCAAATCTTTTCTCGAGTGATTCGTGAGAGAGTAGGCGTGTGATTCGCCTGGACGTGAAGTCCAAATCCTAATTTTTTCCCCAAAACCCTAATTTATTCCCCAAAACCCTAAGTTCTCCCCAAGTTTCTCTAGCACAAACCCTAAATCGCTTCCATCCTGCGTCAAACTGCCATACCCTAGAAAACATAAACTCCAGCAACATATTACATTAACATGATAGGATAATGCAACCAGAAGTTACCTTAAGAAGTTATTTCTGAGTAAGCATTGGTTTTACATGACACACCGATACGTGACATGGCTCCCGGTGAGCTCTCCATCATAAGTTATCTTGAGAACTGTTCCTTTCTCGTAAGCATGGTAATGGTCAATCACATTGCTCTCAAGCATTCGAGGAAGCTGGAAAAGAGTATTCAGTCAATAGTCAATGAAAAATTTGGGAAAAAAGAGCAAAACCTGTAAACAAAGTTCGGAGCTGATAAATCAAAATGGAACGGAAATGATAGCATACACCCTTTTAATGATGTTTAAATTATTTGGGAGAATATAAGAAGGTTAGTTTGAAAAAATATAGCTAGAAAAGCTAAAATCAACGTCGCAGACTATTTGAAGTTAAAGCCTTTTACCACCTCGCTAGGAAACTCGAGGACAATTTTTGGTTATATGATTGTCAGATGAGAGACATAAGAATAAAGATTTTAATATTGGTCAATGCTGATATGTATCATAAATTTCATCTAAGATTTTGTGGTATACAGTCGGATAAATCTTCCAATATCATTACCAATATTGCCATTATTAGCAATAATTTGTTGATATCGTCGATATTTCCGATATGATTTGTTTGATATTCATCCGATTTCTGATACCACAGACCATATGAACTCAATGCTAAGTTCATATAGAGATTTTTATCAGGTACTAACAAGCACGTAAACTCAGGTTTTTGAGCACTTGTGCTTAGCACTAATAAGCACTTAAGCTCAATTTTTGAGCATTCAAAGGAACAATTAAGCTAAGACTTCTCGAGCACTGACATTCAGCATTAAGGAGCACTTAAGCTCAAACTTTTCAAACACTTACGCCAGCTACAGTCGAGCACTTGCCTCTTAGCACCGACAAAAACTAAAAGCTCAGACTTTTCAAGCACTTATGCTCAGTACTATGGAGCACTTGCACTAGACTTTTTTTTGAGTTACGCTTGCCTATAATTGAGCATTTAAGCTAGCAAACTTCAAGCATTTACAACTTTTAAGCTCATTCTCTCGAGCCCCTAAATCTCGTAGTAATCGAGTGCTTAAGCCCACCTACAATCAAGCACTTAAGCTCGCCTACAATCAAGAACTAGTGCCCGCAACAATCCAACACTTGAGCTCATTCTCTCCAAGCACTTACACATAATAATCGAGCACTTAAGCCCATAACATTCAAACATTTAAGCTCATCTCTTTGACCATTCACACTCGCATATACTTGAGCACTTACACATGCCATAATCGAGCATTTACGCTCGCTAAAATTTGATATTTACAATCATATGAACAGTCAAGCTTCATGACGAGCTTTGCAGCTCAAAAGAGAAAATCTACGGTAAGTTCAATTGTTACGTGCTGGACTGATGAAAATTCCTGCACAATCTAAAAAGTTCTAACTCTATCTTGTTGTATACAAACTAGATCGAGATGAAACTAAATTTACTAAAAGCCAGACCTCGGTACAAAACCATCGACATGTAATTGTTGAGATTTCGCTGATAATGTACAACTAAAATAGGCTGTATAGTCTCAACTCATGCAGAACTCTACAACATAGCCAAATGTTTGAAAAATTCTGTCGATCTTTACTGTTTCAGTTCTATCTTTCTTTTGAGAGTTCATATCCAGAAAACTGGAACCATTCAGAGCTAGATTTCGATTGGATTCGAACATATATAATTTGATAGGGCACAAGTCACTCTAAAAGACTAAAATAGCTCATGAAGCTATGTTTCAGTGCTCTTTCTCTAGAGAGTACATAACCAGAAACTGGAACCATTCGGAGCTAGATTTCAATGGACCCAAGGATATTTAATTTGATAGGACATAAGTCACCCTACGAGACTAAAATAGTTCATGAAGCTTCAGCTTTTGAAGAATGTTTGGAGGAATTACGCATGCTGTTTTTGAATTCATCCTCAAGCTTTTACTATTCAAACTCTGTCTCGTGGTACAGAAATCAAATTGAGCTAGAACTGAAGGGTTTGAAAACTACATTTCAGTAGGACATTGACAACTTGGTTAGTTTTACTTCAAAATGCAACCGGCAAAATAATTCGACAACCGGCAATCTAGTTTGTCAAATTTTTGGTAGTTTCAGTTGCCTTGTTACAAATTCAATTGAGAAAGATAGAAATAAAACATTACAAATTCCACAGAGTTTGGGACCATTTCAAATGTGTTTCGCTCAGAGAGAGAGAGAGGAAGAAACTGGCTTTATCAATGGATAAGGGGATTGATGAGCCTTAGTAGCAACCTCGCTCATTAGTGAAGGGGTCTTTGATCCTTCCTCTCCTAAAGTCAAGCCGTTCAATCCTCTCACTATCTCTATACCAGATCGAACTACAGGAATTATGACCAGGAATTATGACCAGTGACCTCATCCAAGGAGAATTAAGCGTTTTATACTCTCGTTCAAGGAGCGCAATAGGGCTTTTTCCCTTGGGGATCCACAACAATTAGTCGATTACAAGTAGCTCTGAAAATGCCGCATAGGCCTGCACAAAGCTAAGATTTCACATGCTATTCCAGCTGTACATTATCAATAGAAACTCAACAGATTATATATATTGGTTACATAAGTCTAGCTTTCAATATATTTGTTTCAATCTTAATCTCACCTCGGGCTGATTTATATACGATAAGGGAGAGCTATATAAGCTGCACAAAAATTTTAGGGTAAAGCTTGTGATGGTCGAGCAAAAAGTCCCTCTTTTGTGGGCAAAACTCATTCTTCTCTGAGCAATAAAACTTGTCTTATGAGCAATAAAGTTTGACCACTTATGTGGACATAATGCTTAATTTTTTGCAACCGTGAAACGTAGTTTTTTGCAAACATAAAGCTCGGTTATCATGAGAATGGATGCTAGAAAAGAATGAACTTAAAATGCTCAATCATAAGTGAGCATAAGTTATCAAAAAAATTGAGCTCAAGTGCTAAAAAGGTCTGAGCTTAAATGCCCATTAGTACTAAAAGAAAGTGCTCAAAATGTGTAAGCTTAAGTGCACATTAGTGCAGCAGTGCTAAATGTAAGTAATATTAAAACAGAAGCAGCAATCTACTCTACACAAACAGGTGAAAAGACACTTTAACAGTTGAAGATGCAAGAGGTGGAGTTGGTAAGAGAAGTTACTTCTCTCAAACTGAAAATTAAGACAAAAGAAAGAGCTAAAATTATCACCCATACAATACACATCCACCAAATCCCAAGACAGCCGTAGCACATCAGACATCCACTAAATCCTTAGACATCTGTGGCACATTTAATATGTGACCACATCAGACATCCACTAAATCCTTAGACATCTGTGGCACATTTAATATGTGACCGTCTTTTATTTTAGGTTTTATGGTGGTAATTAATTTTTCCATTGTGCATCAAAAATTTAGGCTTTAAGATAAACTGATAACATTGCTGAGAGAATCATATGCTTGACAGCCAAACTGTAAGTCCTTAATGATATCCTAGCGTTGCCACATGTGGCAGTGTTATGATACACAGTAACTGGACAAGGCCATTAATCAGCGATAGCCACAACAGCTATTCAAAACAATGAGACATCCTCCAAAATGGAGCACTAGGATTTGGCTTACAACATTGACATCAGCATATTATGGTTCCAAGCTTGCGCTATCTAATTAATGAACTTGAATATGCCCATTTTGGTGGGGGTACAACGCCCCTTAAAGCTTATCAAGTTCAATGTTCACATTCAGTAAGTTTCCAATGAATTTGACACTGGAATGAGAGCAGCCAGAAAAAGGGAAGGGCATTGGTGCAATAGCTCCAATTCCATCATGCATCAAGCGCAATAAGACTTCTAATAAGAATTTTATGTTCCAAGTTTGCAGTTCAACTTTCCCACTTTCCACTTGACAGTATGTTGCTTGGTTTTCCATACCGTATATGGCTCCATATTCCCACAACCCACAAGGCCACAAGGGGACAAAAACCTATCACTCTTGATGAGTTTGAAATGTACTAAACAACATACCTAATAAGAAACTATTAATATGACAACCAATTCCAAACTCGCCAATAACAGAAAAATACATGAACAAGAAATTCATTTTCCTTGCTCATTCAAGGAAAAGAATCCAAATTCTCAGTTGGAAGACTTTCCTTATTTTGCAGCCGTGATGGAACAGAGAAGCTAGTCATCCTACGAAAAACTTCTCTGGAAATTCAGCGGATTTATTCATTTTCTTTTTCTACTCAATACTTAATAGTAATGTTATGATTTTATCTACAAGATGCAAGCCCTAACAAGAGATAATAATAACAATACTATTAAGCTTGATCCTAAAGAAGATTGCATCTAACACTTTCACTGTTTAATGCTTGTACACAGATGAACATCACTCAAGACTATCAAGGCAATATTAATAAGAGAAAGCATTCCATACGAGTGCCTATCCTGCATCTAGGAGTTCCTCAGTTTAGTGTGTAGCAAGAAACAATACTATTAAGCTTGATCCTAAAGAAGATTGCATTTAACATTTTCACTGTTTAATGCTTGTACACGGATGAACATCACTCAAGACTATCAAGGCAATATTAATAAGAGAAAGCATTCCATACGAGTGCCTATCCTGCATCTAGGAGTTCCTCAGTTTAGTGTGTAGCAAGAAACAATACTATTAAGCTTGATCCTAAAGAAGATTGCATTTAACATTTTCACTGTTTAATGCTTGTACACAGATGAACATCACTCAAGACTATCAAGGCAATATTAATAAGAGAAAGCATTCCATACGAGTGCCTATCCTGCAGCTAGGAGTTCCTCAGTTTAGTGTCTAGCAAGAAACAATACTATTAAGCTTGATCCTAAAGAAGATTGCATTTAACATTTTCACTGTTTAATGCTTGTACACAGATGAACATCACTCAAGACTATCAATGCAATATTTAATAAGAGAAAGCATTCCATACGAGTGCCTATCCTGCATCTAGGAGTTCCTCAGTTTAGTGTGTAGCAAGGAGCAGTCTATTGATCAAAAAGTCCAAACCATGGAAAAAAGTGTTTCTTCCATACTTTGCTCCACTTCAAGATATGGAGCTGGAAAACAAAGACTACCAGAGGGCTATCAATTGATGGATGTTATAGTGAAAATTCCAGTAAAACTGGCAACTCTTTAATGAAGGTCTAGCAATCATGGTGCAGAAACAAAACAATTACCTCATAATTCATAGCACACAAGGGACTAATATGCTATCTTGTCAGTCAACTCCTTCAAGAGGGCACCTGAAACATCCAGATGATCTGAAGTTCTGCAAATCTCTCTACCACAGAAGAAGACATCACTACTATTCTGAACAGTTACAGTTACAGTTAAAATACAAATTGACTAATTTTGAAATTCCTTGTAGCCCAGTACTTTCATTCATATGGACAACTTTCTGTTGCATACCTATTCTTTCAACACTACAGTGAACAAACTTTGCTTCTGTCTTGCTAGAGTTAAGGAACTACTTTAGAAGAGTGAAAATCTGAGAGAACATTAAATGGATAATTTGATAACCTGGGTGTACTGGTCAGTCGTTTCACCCCATTGGCCGATCCTCAATTTCATAAAACCTTAAGCATAAAAATTCAGCTACCATCAGTTAGCTCAAAACCTATTGGTGATTCCTCCAATTCATGAATCAATTCCTGTGAGATGGCCTATTTATCTAAGGAGTATAAGCATACAAGATCCCATCACAATTTCTAAAAAGAACCTGGTAAGAAATATGTTACTTTGTTTTAGCTACACTTCGTCCCTGTGGTACATTTAATACAAGGGGGTTTCCCTATCACACATGAATTCTTACCTAATTCCTATTACGCACCATAGTCCTTGAAGTTTCCCACAACACACCAACAAATCTACTACTCAGAGAAAATTGGTCCTACTATTAGTTTATTCATATTTTCACTTTTAACATCAAAGCTAATAATATTATATTGTCAACTCTTGAAAATACCCCTCTGCTCGTCTTCTTCATCTATATCCCAAACAAACCCACTTAAATTCCCTCCTAGCCCATTAAAAGACAGACCAAGGCCCACAAAACTAGCCTTTTGTCTTCTTCATCTCTGTAGTTGCTAAGAGAAACAATTTAGCTATACTTTGAGGTGTAAAAAAATACACGAGACATCTTTATGCTTCCATATGTGCATATATGTATATGCATATTTCATTATGTTGAAGATGACATGCTATTTTAGTTCACAATAGATGTCTACTTATAGGCACACGTAAGATTAGGATAAACCCTTCGTAAGTAGAATTCGTGGATCTTTTCTATAAAAGTTATAGTTTGAGGATCCAGAAGTAGAACATGGATATGAGGTATCTGACATGACAAACCGGAAAAGTTAAGACAAAGGGATACAACTATATTATTATTAATAAAAGGTTCATGCTTCCCATTAAATACATTATAAACTCAAAGTTTGCTGGCGACCAGAGTTTCTATCAAAAACTTTTGACCTGCTATTGAAGGTTGTTAACCTACAATAAGAGGTCAAAACGTTCTTGATCTGCATACTTGTTGACTCTTGTTGACCCACGACAAAATAGCAAAAGTGTTGAGATTGATTGACAATAGAGAAAAGGGGTTCTTCTTGGGAATAAAAGAGATAAGGAAATCAAGTCTTTTTTTTATGTCTCTTAATCAGATCGATGCTCTTTCTAAAGGAACAAAGTAAGATGAAAGAACGCCTATATTTCTTTCTCTCTCTTTCGCAGATTGATACTCTTTCTAAAGGAACAAAGTAAGATGAAAGAACGCATATATTTCTTTCTCTCTCTTTCGCAGATTGATACTCTTTCTATAACTCTTTTTGTTGCCTGAAAGGCTGAATCTTCTCTGGTCTACCATAGTTGCTCATCACTAACGATTACTATCCTACCAATTGCCTAAGAAGCGCAAATTGAACATGTCAAAACTAACTCAAATGATCCATCCTTATCTCATTCTTAAATGATGATACCCCTAACTATTATCAGATATGCTCATGTCCTATATTACTTTCTAGGTCCTTTTTAAATCTAGAAACATGACTGTTATTTTCCTCTTAACCCCCAACAGAACAAAAAATTAGAGAGTGCTCAAAAGAGTAGCTTCATGATGATAAATAAGAAATAGAGTTAATTGACCTACTCTCCTTTTCTTCATTTCGACTTGTTACTAACTCCATCAAATGGCAGAGTGAACTAACTTTTCCTATGTCATAAAAGTTAGCATAGCTCATCACGAACTTCTTCTCTAACTCCACAACAAAAATTGGAGTTAATTCTTCCAAATATTCATCTAGATGGGGAGTACAACCCATAAATACAACTTCTCCCTACAACTTGATGGAGAGGTACAGCATGCCAAATGGTGCTCCGTTTTTATCATCCTGCTTTGACTCTAACAGCAATATTCTCCTCAATATCTTCATCATCATAAGATGATGTAATCCTAATAAGCAAAAATGCACGCTCCTAAGCATTTCCAAAAATCAATAAGGATGCACCTTAATTTCTCTCCTTACTTCATAGAATTGTTAATCATTACTTTAGATTTATGGAAGTTGTACATTGTTAATGCAAATCAATGTCGAGATGATAATCAGACAGGTTTGTCCATATTTAGGTCAATTTCTAATCTATCATATTTAAAATTTTGAATTAGAAAAATTAAATTTTCATTTTTTATTCAAATTTTTTATTAGAACAGGACAGCCGCCCATTCTCATCCCCTGTCCATAATTTCAAAACTCTAAACCCCTAAAATAGTCTAGCTAAATCCTCTTGCTTTTCCTATCTCAAGTTGTACGCGATCACAATCAGCATTGCCTCTTTCCACATAAACTCCCTTCAAATCATACAAATTCACGCATTTCCACATATAGTTTGAAATTCCCATCATCATCATCACCACCACCAACTTTGCCAAATCGGGTTACCTAAAACCCTAAACCCTAAACCCCACAACAAAACATCATACTTCAAACTCTACTCAATTTCAAGCAGCATTGCCTCCAATAATACTTTAAAAAACAAAACAAAAATATTTAAAGAAGCGAAATCAAAGACCCTTACCCTTTGAGAGGGATCCCTGAGCAGCACGGCATCGATCTTGACGAGGTCGGGGTTGGCGTCGGCGAGGGACTGCTCGATGTCGGCGGCGGCAATGCCGCACCCTCGGTCGCGGAGCATCTCGAGGGCGGTGCGGCGGGCAAGGTAGAGGCGGTGGCTCTCCACGCTGCCGGTGTCGATAACGGGGGAGGACGGCCAACGGGAAATTCTAAATGGGCATCGAATTTGACTTAGTGAGCACCATTTTCCCCCATGTTGGAGATCACTTTAGTATAGGATGTGGGGCTCACTAAGGAAAACGAAGTGGGCATTTAGAATTTCCCATGACAAACGCTCGTATTCACCAATTTCAAGATGGTAAGATGGCTGAGCTCGGCCCGAAATATAATTTAGTCAAAATTCGAAGTTGGGCCAAACACTCGGATAACATCACTTTTGAAACGAGTTACTACAAGGGCACACCCAAAAACATCCAAGGGCAGATCCCTTAAAGCCCATTCCTTTATATTTATTTATTTATTTGAGAGAATTTGAGAATTTTCTAAGACCCAACTCTTTTTTCCGAAATATCATTTCCTTTGAAAAACAAACCCCCTCTATCCATTTACATTTCCGACCACTCTTCACCCTCCGTAACCTTTCTCCTATGTCTAAACCAACACCCCCTCTCTCCCCCTCTGCTACCCTCCCTCCCTCCCTCCCTCCCCTCTTCCTATCCCTTTCTCTCTCTTTTCATTTTTGTCCATCCTGATCTGTCCTCCTCCATCCTCTTTTCTCTCGTCTCCACTCTCCCCTGCCTCAATCCACCACCCGACCGCCACTCTCCCTATCTCCCATGAAATCCTAGCCCTAACCCACTTAGAACAAAGAAGAAGCCGATATATACTTGTAAAAAATAATGACAAACTTATTATTAAAAGCAATTTTAATAAGATGTACCCTTAGATATTTAAGGTGTGCCTTTATAGTTGTCCATTTGAAACTATAATTTCGCTTAAACTAAATATAACTATACATTCCACATAAATTATGGTTTCGAAATATAGGAGTAACTTAAAACAAATGTTTCGTTCAGGCATAGTTTCACCACCTTATTTGGTCAACAAAACTATGATTCTCAAGGTGACAATTCCAACTCCACAACAATGTGATCATTATAATTAAGGGGTATTTATAGATTTGTCCCTTAAATCTTTGTAAATTATAATTTAGTCCCCAAATCTTCATATTTAGAATTTAGCCCTCCAAATCTTTTAAATTACTACAATTTAGTCCTCAATTTTATATTTTGATCCGATTTTTCCGTTTTACCCATGATTTTCTTCACTTAAATTATATTTTTTTTTTTTTCCTTTACTTAGTTTCATATGCAGGCAGTCTAATATAATCAGTATATATATATATATATATATATATATATATATATATATATATATATATATATATATATATATATATATATATATATATATATATATATATATATATATATATATATATATATATATATATATATATATATATATATATATATAAACTTATAACTTGAGGATTTTCTTTGATATAAAGATAAATCAAGCTGATAAGACGAGGGGAAGCTAACTATAACTAAAATGGTAGCCGATAACATTAATGCATAATAAAAAAAAGGACGATCTACGTGTTTAGTGCAGAATAACTATTCCAAAAACCCTAGTTTCTTATAGTGAATCTATGTGATCTATATATTTTCTTCAAGATGATATACTCTTATGTGTTCATCGCTGGGAGCTGAGAGCCATAGTAAGAAATCTAGTCAATGCATTAAAATGTGCATCGCTTTGTTAAACCTTTCTTCTTGCAAAGCCACAGGTTCATGGAAAGTAAAATATGGAGAGTGAAATATGCAGAAAATGAATTGATAGGACCCACCTGTTTTCCATTTTTTTTAATTTTTCTTGATTATTTTATGGAAAGTATTCATAAAAATTAGTCTTTTACTGTACGATATTGATTGTTTCATTAAAAAAAATGATCATGGAAAGTGGTTTGAGAAACAAGAGGGAGGGTGCTTCTCTTGCATTAAAAAAAATATACATGGGAGGGCAACTTTCAGTCAGTTGAGCAAATTTGTAGTTCCTAACTTTTCATATTACGTAGATAAATACTTCACTTTTCATAATACTCACTTTCTATTAGCTAATCCATAGAAAATATCAATTATAGAAAATTGACCATCTCTATTTGCCAGTCCACATTCTAGGATCCAGTTAAATCTCAAATCCTTATCGTTCACAGCTACGGTCCAAAAGAGCTCCTCAAAATCATTGAGGAGCCTTGGCTCTTGGTTTGGTAAGGAGTCATTTCCACTCCATCAAAACTCCCAACCACTAATCATAGTTGGGGTAAGTGCCCTCATAAGAGTGTGTGTTGTATTCCTTTTTAAGGAGTAGGGCTCCCCTTTGTAAGGACATGACACAAGTCAAACCCAGTGTAGGCTCAAATCCCACATGCTCACCTGACTTCTCTCTTGTCTGATGCATGAGATGAACAGAAAAAAGCACTGTTTTGGCCACTCACACTTCTCTCTTGTCTGGTGCATGAGATGAACAGAAAAAAGCACTGTTTTGGCCACTCACACTTCTCTCTTCAATGATCAATTGCATTAAGAGATCTAAACAACTAAGAGGTCAATGTCTCACTTCTCTCTTGAATGATCAATTGCATTGAGAGATCTAGACAACCAAGAGGTCAGTGTCTCTTTAATTTTCGTACCCCACCAAGCTACATGTAGTTGCAAAATCTACTTATTGTGCCAATTGACTAGTCATTAGAGTCATGTTGCACTGTACATACTTATTGGATTTAACTAATCCTATCTCAACTAATCTATCTCTTTTACATCTGTTTGTTAATAACGAGCGTATCCCAACTACGCAACTACCATTAAACAAATATCTCTCTATCCTATTTGTTTGTTATAAACAAACAAATCACAACTATGTAATATATATTGATATTTTTGTTATATATTTTGTACTATAAATGTCATATTAATACATGATTATTTTCTTGTTGGGTTTTCAATATTTGCTTTCCAACATAGTATCAGAGCAACTCATATTCAAATTCTACCTGATGCGCATTTAATTGCGGATTTTAAAAAAAAAATAATACTGTATAAATTTCAGATTTCTGTCCAAATATAGACCTTCAACCTGGAGGAGCGTGTTAAAATATAAAATAATTTCCCTCAACTCTCACTGTATCATCAAAGTTTTCTAACTACAAATGTCTAAACATAAAGATCATCATGATCAGCCGACTTGATATTAATCCATTTTAGTGTTGAAGCTACATTATATAATGTATGTTCAATAATGTACAAGGAGTAGTTGTCAAATCAATGGCTCAATAATGTTATGATGATTAGAAGGGAGCTCTGATCAATTAAAATGACTATATATCTCGTAACCACCAACCAAAGTGCATGTAAGAGAACAATGATAATGAAAGTGTCTACAGATTAATTTTTGACCCGTTCTATATAAAATTTTGAATTAGAAAAATAAAAATTTCTTCTTTAATTCAAATATCTGAATAGGATAAACCAGAAATTGACCGATAGACATATTCATTACTATCCCTTCCTCCAAGGTGTGCTCCCCCAATTGGAAAAGGGAAGAGCTATGATATGATACTTCACTGTTGTAGCTAATTCAGTGGGATCTCAAGTGGGCTCATGCCCACATGCTTTCCTATCCTTCCCTTGTGGGTTCTATACAGATTGAATGGCAAGAACAATTTATTCATCCAAAAAGTTCATCACAACTTATCTTCAAGTTTTTAATCAATGACTTCTATTTTTATCTATTTATGTATTTCCCAACTATCATATATCCATTTTATTCAATTGGAATCTATATTTGTAGATGATTTCTTATGAATAGGTTATTACTTGACTTGCATATATGCTAAACACCTATTTTTTTTTTTTCAAAATGCCCTTGCATAATTTTTGAGGTAAGATCGTCTCGCTTAAGCGTGTTGCTCAATTAATTGTCTTGAAAATCATATTATGGATGCTTAATTAAAAGAAAAGGAAACCTATTTTCTCAACCTTTGAGATGAACTGTATTTGTGTGATTTCTAAATTTCTAATAGCATATTAATTAATTTATTTTTTTGTCGCCAAATTTTCTAAAGAAATAATATGAACATGATAAGGTATTAAAACCCCTTCTTCCTTCGTGCCTTTCGCTTACTTGCAAGTAGCATAGTCAGTTGCAATATGTACTACTGCAGGTAAAGTTACAATAATAATTCATCCCAAAGTCGAATATTGGTCCAAATAACTAATACTTACCACCATGATAAATTTTATAAAACTTCTGTGGGAAGAAATATGACTGATAAAAGTAAAGTGTTAGCTAGGCGCTATGTATTAATTCCAAACAACATCAATAATGTTTCTCAATTAGTCTAAACATCTATTTTGCATTGTGCAACAAAAAAAAAAAAAAAAAAAAAACATCTAAACATAAATTATACAAAAAGATCAGAGAGTTCTACGTATGAAAGTAAAGTTTAGGGAGTTCGATGAAGCAATTATATATATAATGCAAATTTCCACACCAATGAGTGCTTGCACTTCTTAGAATCTAAACAGGCTGAAACTCTCTCCAGCCTTTGACTGATTCTACTGAAAGTCTTCAACTTGTGTAGTAAAGCATTTACTAGTCTAGCAAAAGGAAACTATAAAGTCACCTGATAGCAATACTTTTAAGTCGGCATGGGTATGAAAACAACTAGAGGAACAAAATCAAACGCATGGCACGGGAATGTCAAGCTACATCAGTAGCATTGGCCGACCAATACAAACACTTTTGCCCATCGTGTATGTCGTATCAAAACTCATTACAAGACGTGTTGCCGTTTTGTCCATAAAATTTCGAATAACAATCAAAAAATTTCTCGTTTCCCCTTCAAACCTAGCTCTAGGACATAGAATCATGTTCATTGCAAGCGATTTGAAATTCAATTTACGTTCATTATGTTCATGTCGCATCGTATTCATATTCTGAGCCCATGACAAATAAAGAAATTCGCTGGCGCGGTCAAACATCTGTCAGCCCCCCGTTTCTGGATAAGCTGAGAAATTTTTTTAGGATTATTGCGGAATGATTGCAGTCAGCAGCCGACTCAGCCGTCTCCATCAATCTGAAAGCGACGGCCCGCCAAATTGGACGGCCGAGATCGCCCCACTCGTCCTACCTTTGGCGGGCCCCACGCACTGAGCGGCACGAATTGCGGCAGCAAATTGGTCTTATCGCGAGCTCCACTCGCGGGGAAAGCGACACGAAAGCTTCGATGGTCGGGGATGATATAATATTAAAATATTCTCGTATGCCCAAAAAAGAAAGTTTCTAGAAGGAGGCTGGGGAGGGAATTTGTCAATGTTCGAGCGGTAGGAGATCGACGGCCAGGATCGGTCCTTTGTGAGATTGGACGGATGGGGGGGGACAGAGGAGGGTGGGGCCACCGCCCCATTTGAGATGAAAAGATATGTGTTTGGATTATCCTTTGGTTTCTAGCAACTTATAATTTCAAAAAAAAAAAAAGATAAAGAAAAAGTTAGGCGAAAAGGGTGAAGTTTATCTGTATATTGGATCATGTTTGACTCAGGGAATGGAAGCAGGTTTAGTAAGTAAAAAACAAAAAGAAGTAGAATTCTAGTGTTTGTGTGCTTACTTTCGGAAGTAAAGATTTGACCAGAAAATTATTATTTAATTATATAGTAAAATAATTAAAATAAGGGATTACTGTAGGTATGCCGCCAACTAGCGGTAAAATTATAATGATCCAATGATTTTTTTTCAATTTTTTTAACAATTACTATTTCTATCTCCTTAACTTTTTTCGGATTAAATTTTATAAATTTTGTACTTCATTTACCTTTTCATCAACTGCATATAAAATGTTTTATTCATTGAAAATCGTTAATTTTGTGTTAACTTAATGGAGGGCCAAATCAAAACTAAAACCCAAGAAATTGGGTGTGAGTGAACTCTAAGGGGTTGAAATCATAATCAAAAAGAAATTTTTTAAAAAAAATTATTGGAGATAGTGGAAATGAACTGCAGCTCAGCAATCTTGCATGAGCCATCAGCTCATTTCCATTTTCTCTTAAAATAATGTATTGTTGCTATTTAGATTATAAGTGAAAAGTAATCATTAAGGGGTAATAAAAATATTATTTTTTTCCTTGAGCTTCAAGAGCTCTTCCAACTAAAAATGAGGAGAAGAAAAAAGAGAAAATACATCATCATTATGGAAGTAACTTTTATTTCTCTAAGTCAAACAAACAAATGAATTGCTGGAATAGTTTTTTTTCCACTACTTCTAATTTACTTCCTTGCAAACAAACACACCCTTCATCGACGGTGACACGTATCTAATGTTTTATATTTATTGACAATATTACATCACTTTCCACATAACTATTTAAAATTATATTGTCCATTGGAAAAAGCGCACCAAGATCGGCCAAGTTATGCTGTCCATTTCTCAACACACTAAGGAAGATATATATAAAGAAACATCACGATATGATATTGATAAATATAAATCTTGTACAATCTTTTCCTAAAGTTTATTTTTGTATTTATTTTTTAGCATTCGTCCAATATATCGCACCAGTAATTTTGAACTTTTTGGCAAAATATCGATAATAGTGGCAATATCAATGATGTATGTTTGTCATATACTTTTTTGATACAAGACGTTACTTTTTTAGTAGTAAGAGCCTGATCTCAAGAAACTTATCAAATGAACAAAGAATCGCAGATGGAGGTACAGGATACAGAGAATACAAAGGAAGGGCGAAGAACAACAAGATTATGTGTTTATTTGTTCTCCATGTTTCTTGGCAAGTTGATTGGATGACGATATCTCTCACGCAACCTTTGCATTATTTTGATGCTTGCTGTGTAGGCTCGCAACTTTCTCTAAAAAAACTCGAAAGGAATTGATACAGATATCTACTATTTGTGTTTCTCCTTGGTTGCATGTGCACAACCAACCAAGAACACAACTTTCTGCAGATTCTTCTTTTTTTTGGGAATCGATTCTAAATGCAACATCTAGTTGTAGGCCTTTCAAGAAAAAGTGCATAACCATTGGTATGAAGGTGAAGTTGAAATACAACAATCAGACCTAAACATGTGTTTTATTGCCTATAGAATCCAATAAATATTGTTCCAAATTGTAGCTTCATTGTCTCTGAAATGTGATATTATTTTTGAGAATATGCAAAGTAATATTGAATTTAATTTGGTCTATTTTCAGGACTTTTGCCACTCATAATTCATGAGAAAATCAGCCCGAATTCAAACTTTTTTCTTGCATTGAAATGTCTAAGATTAGATTATAATTCTAGGAATTTAATTTCAGTACTAAATTCGAAATCAACAATTTGATCTAGAACCACAAGTTTTAATTAGGGCCAAGATGAACTTAATTCTACATAAGTTAATGTAGACATAAGATATAAGTTTTGTGTAGAATATATATATATATATATATATATATATATATATATATATATATATATATATATATATATATATATATATATATATATATATATATATATATATATATATATATATATATATATATATATATATATATAATTGAGGAAATTTATTTTCTTTAACATGAACAATCTAAAAAATCTAATTGCAGTGCTAAATATAAAACTCTTAATATCACAAACAATAAATATCAGAACCAACTTACTTCTATACAAGCCATACTAAACTAGAAATAGTTCTATTTTATAAATTTTTATTCACAATTTTTCATTAATTCAATAAATTTCCAAATCAATACAATAATGTATTTATATAATAAAACCCATAAATATCTTCCTCAAAAGGAAAACCAATATATAAAAAGAAAAGAGTTGCAGTGAGACCACCTATACTATATGGTTTATGTAACTTATTACTTTTTAAATTTAAAACTCTCAATTTAGTCCCTGAACTCCTAATGTCGTTACTCAAAAATTTGTTATTCTCATTCACGTTTAATTTAAACTACATATTTTTTATGAAATTCTCAAATTACCCTCATTTCCGTTTAAGAACTCATCCAAAACATGACCATATGAGGGTAATTTGGGGCTTTCATAAAAAATGAGCAGTTTAAGTTAAACAAGGGTGAGAATAACAAGTTGTCGACTAATGCCGTTAGGAGTTCAGTGATTAAACTGAGAGTACATAGATTCTCACTGCACTTAACCCAAATGAAAAAGATAAAAAAAAGGGTGAAATAAACACTTGAATCATTAGGGCTAGGGCTAAGGTCGACACGTTGGGAGGGCCATCTATCCACCCCAAAAGCATCAACCAATCCCAAACCAACACATATAAGTCTAGCTCCCCCCTCCCTTTTTAAACTTTAACAAGAGTTACAGTTAGAATCAAATTCAACATCTTTTTGCATTTTTTTTGTCTTTATTGGATTAGAAAAGCAAATAACAGTTAGTTAGCAAGTAGATTTTACAAAAGATATCACAAGGACAGTACCTTCTACAAGATCTCCCTCTCCCTCCCCCTTGCCTTCTATAAATAGGAGTCCATTGCATAGTCCTTTGTACTTCAAGCAAACAAAAATTTCCCTCTTCCCAGATATAAACACCCTTCTATTTCTTTTTTTTTTTTTTAATATTTATTTTACTTGTAAGTGTGAAGCAATTGCGACAGCCAGCGCAAAACATTGTACTAGTGTGAAGCGATTTAGGGGATAGCTAGGGAGCAGTGGTGATTGCTGTTGACAGAAGATAGAGAGCACAGATGGTGAAATGCTTGCTTGGCCCTTTAGCATCTCATTCCTTTGTGCTCTCTATACTTCTGTCATCACCCTTCAGCCCCCCCTTCCCCTTTTGCTGCAACACTATCGGTATATTTTAACATCATTTTCGTATCCTAACTTCTTGCAGAGATTGAGTCAATAACAGGAGTTTTAGAATAAGGCCTAGTCATACTTGGTTGCGTCAATATCTCCCAAAATAGTCTTTCGATGTTAACATCATTCTTTAATTTGTTGCATGTTTATGCTGATATTATTGAAATATCGTTGTTGATTTGGATGTGGGTTGATTAGGGTTAGGTTTGTATTGATAATTTTTTTTTGTTAGTAATTATGAAATATATGTCTATTATATCTATATTTTCTAACTGAAATAACTTTTGTTTTTCTATGTTTTTGCAGAGGAGAAAGAGGAGGTCAAAGATCTGGTAATGATGAATTGAAGGTAAGGATTAGGATTAGTGTTTTTGTCATGATTTTCAAGTGCTTACAATAGTTAGGTAGTTTGTTCATGAGTTTGGCATTTCAAGTTGGTGTCTCATCTGTAAATTTTTATGAGAAAGCAGCAAATCATACTAATGTTATTTCTACCTTTCAATTTCTTTAAAAATGAAAAAAAAAAAAAACTGATCAGTTTTTCTTATAATTTTCCATTTTTTAAAAAGAAATTATTCCTTTTTCATATTTTTAATTAAACTCTTAAGTGTAAAGTTGAATTTATGTTGGCATATGCTAAGGAAATGCTTGCCCAAAAAAGTTTTACTCCTATGCAAAACTTTTTTTTTTTTTTTTTTTGAGAACTACATCATTATTTTTTTTAAAGATTTTTTTGGTTGTTTGGATCTTGATTAAGATGTCTTCATAATTTATTTGCAACTTATTTCACATTTACACCATGAATTACTCTTACTCTCTTATATAAATGCTACTTTAATTCAAAAAGATTTATTTGGTTGTTTGGATCTTGATTAAGATGTCTTCATAATTTATTTGCAACTTATTTCACATTTACATCATGAATTACTTTTTCTCTCTTATATAAATGTTACTTTAATTCAAAAAAATTTATTTGGTTGTTTGGATCTTGATTAAGATGTCTACATAATTTATTTGCAACTTTTTTCACAAATTTCATCATGAATTGCTTTTACTCTCTTATATAAATTTTATTTTAATTCTTTTTGGTTTTTCTAAGTGCACTGAACTTAACTTCAAAGGAAGTGGTCCTAATCCCATGTGAAGATGAGGCTCAGAAAATTGTCTCCATCATGTGTTGTCTTTTCCTTTCTGTCGGATCTTAAATCAAAGTTATCAATACCATACAATACTATATATATATATATATATATATATATATATATATATATATATATATATATATATATATATATATATATATATATATATATATATATATATATATATATATATATATATATATATATATATATATATATATATATATATATATATATTCCCCCAAAATATAACATATACAACCATATATTCCTCAATATTTCCCACTTTAGATTAGTCCAAATTTTCTATCATGATAGATTTTTTTTTATGTTACTGGTAGAATAGGTTAAGGTTTCTTGTGGTTGTATAAATTAAATTATTTGGTTAATTATTCACAAATTCTATGCCCAAGTGATCTACCTCGACACCATACTTATATAAAAGGATATTATTTATCTCGCAAAGATTAACATTTGTTTAAACTTAAAACCTAAATAAAAGCATATGTTCAGAGCATATATAAGGAAGCCTTTGTCATTATATATGCTGAATGCATGATATCTAGATACTACTTACAAGTTAGAATCAATTAACCATATTTTTGCATTTTTTTTTTGTCTTTATTGGATTAGAAAAGCAAATAACAGTTAGTTAGCAAGTAGATTTTACGAAAGACATCACAAGGACAGTACGCTCTAGGAGATCTCCCTCTCCTCCCCCTTGCCCTTTATAAATAGGAGTCCATTGCATAGTCCTTTGTACTTCAAGCAAACAAAAATTTCCCTCTTCCCAAATATAAACACCCATTTATTTCCTTTTTTTCTTTTATTTTTTTAAATATTTATCTTACTTATAAGTGTGAAGCAATTGCGACAGCCAGCTCAAAACATTATACTAGTGTGAAGCAATTGAGGGGTTAGTGGCGATAGCTGTTGACAGAAGATAGAGAGCACAGATGGTGAAATGCTTGCTTGGCCCTTTTACATCTCATTCCTTTGTGCTCTCTATGCTTCTGTCATCACCTTTCAGCCTCCCCTAACCCTTCGCAACAACACTGTCGGTATATTTCAACAGCATTTTCATAATTTAACTTTTTGCAGAGGTTGAATCAATAACAAGAGCTTTAGAATAAAGCTTAGTCGTATTTGGTTGCGTCAATATCTTACAAAATAGTCTTCTTGATGTTAACATCATTCTTTAATTTGTTGCATATTTATGCTGATATTATTGAAATATCGGTGTTGATCAGAATGTGGGTTGATTAGGGTTAGATTTGTATCTATAATTTTCTCGTTAGTAATTATGAAATTTATGCTTGTTATGTTGATATTTTCTAACTGATGTAACTTTTGTTTTTCTATGTTTTTGCAGAGGAGAAAGAGGATGTCAAAGATCCGGTAACGATGAATTGAGGGTAAGGATTAGGATTAGGGTTTTTATCATGATTTTCAAGTGCTTACAATAGTTAGGTAGTTTGTTCATGAGTTTGGCATTTCAAGTTGGTGTCTCATCTGTAAATTTTTTTATGAGAAAGCAGCAAATCATACTAATGTAATTTTTACCTTTCAATTGCTTTAAAAAAAAAAAAAAAAAAAAAAAACTGATCAGTTTTTCTTATAATTTTCCATTTTTTAAAAAGAAATTATACCTTTTTCATATTTTTAATTAATCTCTTCAAGTGTAAATTTGAATTTATGTTGGCATATGCTAAGGAAATGCTTGCACAAACAAAGTTTTACTCCTATGCAAACTTTTTTTTTTTTTGAGAACTACACCATTATTTCTTTTCTTTTTTTTAAAGATTTATTTGGTTGTTTGGTTCTTGATTAAGATGTCTTCATAATTTATTTGCAACTTATTTCACATTTACATCATGAATTACTTTTACTCTCTTATATAAATGTTATTTTAATTCAAAAAGATTTATTTGGCTGTTTGGATCTTGATTAAGATGTCCTCATAATTTATTTGCAACATCATGAATTACTTTTACTCTCTTATATAAATATTATTTTAATTTAAAAATATTTATTTGGTTGTTTGGATCTTGATTAAGATGTCCTCATAATTTATTTGCAACTTTTTTCACATTGACATCATGAATTCCTCTTACTTTCTTATATAAATGTTATTTTGATTCTTTTTGGTTTTTCTAAGTGCATTGAACTTAGCTTCAAAGGAAGTGGTCCTAATCCCATGTGAAGATGAGGCTCAGAAAAAAGTCTCCATCATGTTTTGTCTTTTCCTTTCTGTCTGATCTTAAATCAAAGTTATCAATACCATACAATACTATATATATATATATATATATATATATATATATATATATATATATATAAACACGCACACACAAAAGCATTCATTTGTACATATATATCTTGCAATCACTATCATAAAATAAACCCTCACATGGTATGATCAAATTCACATAACATCTATAACTATATAGTCCTCAATATTTCCCACTTTAGATTTTCTAACACCTATATGTAAGAAATAATATATATAACATGAATGTAAATTTAGAACATCAATATCGAGTTATTGACATGCGGAATCATACATGTTTGAGCCATTATGTTGAATATCACCCTCTTTGAACTATTAGGGTTAGGTCTTCCTCTCCTTCTCCAGGAACAACAACGACGGCTCTCTATGGGTCAAGCAATCAAAAAAACCCTTGGAGTGGAGAGGGGACCTAGCCAACATATATATATATATATATATATATATATATATATATATATATATATATATATATATATATATATATATATATACACAGTCTAATGGACCCTCCTATAAAGAGACCATTAGACCCATTAGGCCCACACTTACCGTCCAACCACAATTACCTTTAATAGGTGTGCATGAGCCCAACAAAACGATCACCACAATAGCCCATTCTCAATGTCACATAACCAAATTGGTTCAACCCGTTTTTAAGAAAACAAAAGGGAACAATTAATTGCAGCTCACTTATAAGAAAATTCTAACATTCTCCCACTTGAGCAAACATTAATTATAGTTTAACATTTTAAAAATTTGTACAAAATGACTCTCAGGCTGAAACAAAGAAAATTTTATGTGGCCACATAAAAATCATGTGACAAATCACCTTAAACAAGTCCGGTCCAACAAAGTTATCAACATCGAATCAAGGCAATCATTACACTTTATGCGTATAACGCTACTCATGATTACAAATGTCAAACAACTCCATCGACATGAATTTAATTGTGGTAGTGTGGCATGAAAATAGCTTGTAAATGTGATCAAATCAAATGCTATTCTCATTGTCAGTCCTCAAAATGAATTCTCTTACCAACATGAGAATTCCTCAAAATGAATTTTCTTACCAACATGAGAATTCCAAAGGCTTCAACAATAAGCCCATATGTCTTTAACAAAAAATATCTCGAGATTCGACATAGTGCCATCAATAAGACATACCCTCAAAATCATATGCTTAAGATAGACACCAAATCTTAAGCGATCACATTATGCATAAACATGTTCATTATCATAATAAAATAACAAATATCAAATGATGATCATCAACATAATATTATTGACAAAATATAACTGAAATAAATGTCAATAGAATCCATAAAATCCAAAAATGAGAGTCAATATATGTAAATAAAGTAACTCCCACTAACCAAGTATGTCAAAAGACTCAATAATAGTATTACTGCTATTAACTGCAAAAGAGACTGTAAGAACAACCATATATCAATAAATCATAAATTTGTAAATATAAAATAAATATGCTTGGAACAACATAAGCATTATTCAAGAGAATCCAGGTGCATCATTACAGTCTCCCCTTTGGGCAGAGAGTGCAACATGCTATAGGACCTCCATCCATGAAGCTACCAAATAAAAAAAAATACCCAAATTTTCCAAAAGAAGTCTCCTTTGGGCAGACTAACTTTCTTAGACTCAAGTATTTTCTAACCAAATGCTTCATATCATCTCTCCACATTAAAACACACAATGACCCCATTTGGGCAGGTAATTGTATGTATTAACGTTTGAGAAAATACCGTAACAAAAGGAGAAAAGTTTAGATTTCAATGAGTGTACCACTTTGGCAGTAGCACCCATATCAACCCAAATTTTCAACACCGGTATTGATTAATAATGTAAATTGCCTAAATTAATAATGTGCATACTCAAAACATCATATATGCACGTGATCCCGAACAAAATAGGTACTGATCAAAATGTACCTTTCCAGATCACAAATATATCAATGATTGTCCCAGTCTCAAATTAAATAGGAATAATATGTGGAAATCTAAATTAGTCTTCTAATTTGTTTAACAACTTAAGACTTAAAGTTATAAATTTTAGAAATAAAAATTAGGGAGACTGATTTAATATTGCAATTATTTCAAACTGCTTGAGCTATCAAACAAACAGAATTCTTTATTTATATATAATCGACATCCCTATATGTCACCTTAATAAATGTGTTTATTCAATTACATGTAAACTGGCACATACTTTCATTGAAAAACGTATGTGGATTGTCAACGATAAACATGCACTTAACTCAATGAAGCTATTTCAGTATACAAATCAAACCAAGTTATCAAGGAGCACACTGAATGGAGAGCATTAGCCCGAAAAACCCCAATTAATTCTCAATTCCCAAATAGATTACCATTAATTTTCTAATAGCTATTACAGTATAAAAATCAAATCTAATGGTGAATGAACAAGCACCAAAAAGAAGTAATCATTTCCCCAAAATTCACCCACTTTTTCTCTCCGAAAACACTCAATTACTCCAGCCCTAAAGGTCGCACCTTTTTCTGATCACTACCAACAGAAATGCCACTCCGGTCACTCGGCAAAGAGAGAAAAATCCCAAACTGCAGCTCGAAAACACCACCAAAATCCTTTCTTGGGAGCGAGAGAGATGAGAACAGAGAACCGATTATTTATTAATAAATTATTAAATGAAGGAGAGGAGTACAAGAAGAGGGGAGAGAGAGAGAGAGCACTCGAAAACCCGAGGGTAGCGGCGACTCGAGAGAGAGGTTAGGGTTACTGAATCTAGGGTTTTCACTAAATCTAGGGTTTCTACTAAATCTGTTCTTCGATATGATTTCAAACCGTGGACAGTATTAATCAGAAACAGATCCGTATAAACCCTAAGTGTAATAATGAGTTCTAAACTCACATTCATAGGCTCTGATACCAAATGTAAGAAATAATATATATAACATGAATGTAAATTTAGAACATCAATATCGAGTTATTGACATACGGAATCATACATGTTTGAGCCATTATGTTGAATATCACCCTCTTTGAACTATTAGGGTTAGGTCTTCCTCTCCTTCTCCAGGAACAACAACGACGGCTCTCTATGGGTCAAGCAATCAAAAAAACCCTTGGAGTGGAGAGGGGACCTAGCCAACATATATATATATATATATATATATATATATATATATATATATATATATATATATATATATATATATATATATATATATATATATATATATATATATATATATATATATATATATATATATATATACACAGTCCAATGGACCCTCCCATAAAGAGACCATTAGACCCATTAGGCCCACACTTACCGTCCAACCACAATTACCTTTAATAGGTGTGCATGAGCCCAACAAAACGATCACTACAATGGCCCATTCTCAATGTCTCATAACCAAATTGGTTCAGCCCGTTTTTAAGAAAACAAAAGGGAACAATTAATTGCAGCTCAATTATAAGAAAATTCTAACACTATAACCATATATTCCTCAATATTTCCCATTTTAGATTTTCTATCATTGTAGAAGTTTTGTTCACTGGTAGAATAGGTTAAGGTTTCTTGTGGTTGTATAAATTAAATTATTTGGTTAATTATTCACTAATTTTATGCCCAAATTATCTACCTCGACACCATACTTATCAAAAGGATATTATTTATCTCGCTAAGAAAAAAGATTATATAATTTAACATTTGTTTAAACTTAAAACCTAAATAAAAACATATGTTCAGAGCATACATAAGGAAGCCTTTGTCATTATATATGCTGAATGCATGATATCTAGATACTACTAACAAGTTGCAAGCAAGGGTATAATATGTGATTTATGATGGCATTAGCTCATTGCTATGAATTTAATTGTCTTAAATTAACAGAAAAATCCAAGTTTCATAATTCAGGATATATAGCCATATCTGCTTCCTTTATGCTAACCATTTCGACTTTTTTTATTTTTTTTTTCTAACTCACCTCACCAAAGCTACTCTAATAAATTCTTTTGCTACCGAAGAGCTTTAATTACTTGTTTCTAATTTCAAAGACTTTCATTAGTTGTTCACTTGTATAACAGGAGTTTGCTAGTGTGGAAGTGGTAGCCAAGTTGTTTTTTTTTTTATTCATTTCAGCTTGAGACATTCTTCTGCGCAAGTTGAAGTGCATGACCTTGTAAAAAAGGTAAGGATGCCATTATCATGTTGGAGACACACATCTTTAATCTCTTTAAATTTGAAAAGGAAATTCTTCTTCTTCTTGTGGAATTAGATCATCATATTAACTTTTAGCAGTAAGTTTTTTCCTTCACTTGTTTGAGTTTAGATTTCAACACCAATCCAATGATTGTTTGGATCTTGACACAGTTGAGTTTTGGCTCAACTTATAGGATTCTAATTCGACTTTTATATAGAGTCTGATTTTTAATCTCAACAGACTCTATTTCTCTTTTTGGATTATTACTTGTGCTTATATACAATAAGTGGTATCAGAGCTTATCTGATTCGTAACAGACACATTGTATGGTTACATTAATTTATATGGATTAAATTCATCTTTTTTTTAATCATCTTTTAACTCATTTTTTCATTTTCTTGAGATAATTGCACTGCTCTAATGTATAATTTAGCACCAAAAGTAGTGGCTCTAATTGCATGTGAAGATGTTGCCTTATAAGAGTCTCCATAATGTGTTTGTCTTTTGAGTGTTCAATCAAATTCACTGACCATAATAACCTAAACCTGTCAATATCATATATATAAAGCACTCGTTACTACATCAAAGCAGACTCTACATGGTATCCATATATATGATCAGATAATATCTTATAAAGAAACAATTAGCTTTTCATTATTATGAGGAAATCTCACGAAATAAGTTTATCATATATATCTCTTGCCGCCTATGCTTCGTTATCCATGAAGGTTTATCATCGTTAGTAATTTATTTTTCTAAGTACGATTTGTTGAATTCATTCATTAATTTGAACCTTAAATTGAGCCAATTCACTAGTTCAAATTAAATGAATTAAGTGAATTGAAATTGGCTTCAAAAGTTGAGTACATAGCAAAGGAAAGAAAAGGGAAGATGAAAAGATAGTCCCACATGGGATAGAGAAATGTAAGGATGTGGGTTTAAATATGATAGCTTGCTCCTTTACTTTGCTTATGTAAGAAAAGGAAAACCTTGAGCACCACGGGTGGTGCTACGCACCGCCCGCACCCGCACGCGCGAGGGCGAATGGGCGTTTAGGGCGCTTTAGAGGCGCACTAGGGTCTGGGTCAGTGTTTCAAACTACACGTTTTTTCTTTCTCTTCTCTTTCTTCTTCTGCAGACAGAAGTTCCAGAATTTCTGTCTACAAAAGAACTCTGTTCATCATTTCCAATAAGTCTAGTCCTGCATAACATAAACCAGAGAGAACCTTTATCAGATTCGCCAGAGCAGAGGGATTGCGGCTTCCTTCCCTCTGCAGATCGATCGTTGTATCCTGAGAGATCGACGTCCAAGAAATCCAGAAGCGAACAGTGGAGGACGAATCGATTTTAAGGAGATAGTGTCCAACACTAGCCTCGATTTTCATCCAATCTACTTCCTGTCATCTTCCAGTCTTCTTCCAGTCTTCCTGCAAGCTTCTGAACCAGGTTTTTCATAATCCAGTTTCTTATTTTTCTGATTAGGATAGTATACTAGATAAAGAAGAACAGTTTGATGGTTTTTCTTCAAACAGTCTTCTTCTACTTCAAAACTAGAAATATATAAACCTAATTACAGAATTAATTTCCTACAAGATAACAGTATCAATTATGTGTATCTGCCCTCTTGTGTTACTTGTGTTAATCTAAAACAATTCTGTATGCTTCAATCTGCAACCACAGAATTAGTAACCTCCACTTTACATTTATACATTAAATATACTACTGTAAATATACCAACACAATTGAAATTCTCATGATTATGTTAGAATACAAAACAATTTCTCTCAACCCTTCATACATCTTCAGAGTTTTAGTGCAATTAGAGATAGTAACGGATGGTTCTACAGGCTAAATTTTGGCATATTTTATACAAAAGTTTGAATTAAAAAAAAATTATTTTTCTAATTCAAAATTTTGTATTGGAATGGCTAAAATTTGGTCTATGGACGTATACCTAGGTGCAGTAGTAGGGACTTCAAAACTGTATCAGAGTAACACAAATTCAAATCCCACAAGGCCTACATTTAATTTCGAAAAATGAATACCACTATGTAAAACCTAGGTTTCTATCCAAAATGACCACTCAACTTACATGGGGTGTCAGAATACAAAATAATTTACCTCAAACGTTATCACAATACAGAAAATTATAGAACCCACGAATGGATACTTTACTATTGTTGGCTTACTCATAAAGAAAATGGCATTTCCTAAAATCCAAAACGTTAAATAAAAACTTGGTTTAAAATTCACAGATTCTAGTCGAAGCCATTGTTTTTTTTTTTTTTTTTTTTTTTTTTTTTTTTTTTTTGAAGTTTTATGCAACTGGTCGAAGCCAAATTGTTATAAGTAGTTGCAGGAACACAAAGGTGTGGGGTACGTATGCAAATTCTAACTTTTAAGTAGCCGTAGCCAAGATATCGATATAGGCACTCCTATAGCTTATAGCTAAGATCCTTAAGAAGGCTAAATGTTATTTAGTACATGTACATGAAGCATATTTCTAAGCTTAAGAGTTTGCATATACAATCTTAAGACAGGAAGAAACCTTGGAGTTCTTGAGTTCATGTTATTTAGTTTTTCTATCCATATTTTTCCTTTGCGTTAACCCTTATAAACCCCAAGTTTCTAGTAGTTATATGCTATTCTAACTTGAGATTTTCAACTCAAACCCAACTCCAATGCAACTCATGGGTCTCAAGGACTTCTTCTGTGATGAAATCACTATAAAAACTGTTTTAGTGACAAATTTTTATCGTCGTCACTAGAAAATTTATATTTTTATATCGATATTCAGTTATCATCACTAAAAACTATGTTTTTGTGACATTTTTTTTGTTGTCACGGAAAATAATATTTTTGTGATTATTACTTATCTTCGTCAATATAAACACAATATTTGTGACAACTTTTAATTTTTGTCACAAATATTTATTTTCAGTGACAATTTTAATACTTGTCACAAAGAAATCGTCACTATAGATCCATTTTCTTGTAGTGTTGCAAGCATGAAGTTGACGAAAATTTGTTCAACTTGTACCATTTCGTTATGCATGTTGAAATGAGTGGCCTTGTAAATACTTTTGAATGTATCATAAATATTGAGATTTATTTTTTCCTTCTTCTTCTTCTTGTTTTTATTTTTTTTAATTTTTTTGTGTTCTTTCTTATATTTTTTATGATAAAAATGGATGTAGAGAAGATTATATATGGGGAAAAAGTCCCGATGTGGATGACTAGGAATAAGAGAAGAGAAGGCTTGCCATCTCATTATACACTCAACTTCCCATCACAATTAAGGAGCATAGTGATGTTCATGATAGCCAAAGAGCTAATACAAGGTAAAATATCTAGAAGAATAAAGAGAATCGAGAACTAGTTGAGAGAGACAAGAGAAAAGCTAAATGAACCATAGAGTAGAGAGTAGACCTAAACAACAAGTCCAAAATTAAGATCCTTTAGTAAGACCAAAAATGCTATATTAACTATATAACAACCTCTCCTTCAAACGTTATCATATAAATCGCACAGGAGGGCTTACTTCAAATACTCCCCCATTAAGAATTATCAGAATAATGATTAAAATTAGAGCTAGTATTGCAACTATCATCATGATTATGGACACGTCACCAATGAGTGCCAAGGCTTCAAAGAGATATTGAATAACTAGTCAAGAAAAGTCACCTCAAGAAGTTTATAGTCTAAGACATTATGAAAATCAAGCCATAGATATTTATAGTTCAAGAACTGACAAAGTGTCTTGAAGTTGTTCCCGATCATTTTCCATGAAGTCACAAGAAACAAATGCTTTGTGTTGCCTAAGTTGAATGATTAGTTTCATCAATCTCTAAAGCATTCCTCTACCTAAACAAAGCTTTGGCTACGCACCAAGCTAACAAATTAAAGTCGTGGCTTCGGACCAAGCAACTCAAAACCTTGGTTACGCACCAAACAACTCAAATCCTAATTAGCTATGCAGCTAGTGAACAGAGTGTTGGTTATGCACGAAGCGAACAAAGACTTGGTATCACACCAAGCAAACAAAGCCTTTGCCAAGTTTTGGCTATGTGCCACACAACTAAAATCTTGGTTACGTGCCAAACAACTGAAGCCTTTATTCCGCGCCATGCAACCCAACCCTTGGTTACGCAAGCAATACTCTCAAAACTAAGGTAGATACCATTTTATAACCTCGCGAGCTTAAGACCATATGCCCACTCTAACGGTTCTAAAGTATAAGCCGGATGTCCATTTTCTGGATTCACAAATCTAAGCTCTTGCGCCTACTCCTAAGGCCTTATGCTCATTCTTGATACACGCTCTTAAAAATTTCCTGCAAAACACACTCAAAAATTCTCATCAAGCAATGTGCACTATAATAATTGTCTACAATACAAAACATGCACTCATAAAATTCGTGAAGTGCTCATGAAGTTATTCTTCACACAATGCACATACTAAAATAACTTGAGAAATGTGTCGCATGCAAAAATTTTCTCAATGTGTAACACGCACTCTCAAATATTTAGAGCAACACAAATCCTTATAAAATTCTCAACACTTATAGAAAGTTTTTCTACGCGTAACGCATACTCTTAAAAAATGCTCAACACTCGTAATGTCCTCTCAATTTTTTTTTTATAATTTTCTTCACAAAACAGGTGCTCTTTCTTAACAATAAAATCAAATTTTGAGATGTGTTGCTAAATTAAAGAAAATATCAATTTTAAGAGGATATATTGAATTAGTTAGTGTAACAAACAAAAATTGAATAATATAGATAATCAAACCGCTCTTATCTCTAAAAGATCGGAGCTTGACAGACAAAAAACAATAGTATCAAATCTGTATAAATCTTATAGTATTCAAATGTAATCGGAATTACAAAAAGTCCCAATTGTACTTGGATTAGACGAGCATCCTAATTAAATTGTAACACCGATTATATGATAATTGTGCTATTCTAATAGGATTAAAATAGTAATTCTATGTATATCTCTTTATGTGATGGAGAGAGATTTTTTTATTATGAGAGATATTTGGATTTCTTCTTGCAATTTCTTTTCTCATTCTATGAACTTAAATTGAATTTGGTTGACCGTACCAAAAAATAAAAATAAAAAAAGCCCACTAATCTGTGATTCAAGATTCTAAAACACTAAGTGCATGAGCACTTCAACATGCCAGGGTCTCTTGAACAAGAATCAAGAGAACAGAACTAACAACGTTCTTCAAAATAAAGAGAAAAAAAAAACAGCACCAGTTCTTTACTTTTACACCAAATTTCTAGTGCCACGGATCAACACTTCCAACCACTACGCAGCCTCGTCGTCGTCGACGTTATTGACTCGCTCGCACTCATCAATCCACTCGGAGTAGATGTCGATGGGCTCCGTAAGAGAGTGGGCAGCAGTGCTGAAACTCTCCTGGCAAACCCAACAGATGGCTTCACCAATCGAGTTCTTCAAGTCGATGATGCACTCGACACTTTCCCTGTGGTTGCAGAAGGGACAATCGACGGAGACTTCGAGCTTGGGCATCTTCTTCTTTGGTGCCGGCTTCGCCCTCGACTTCCTCTTGCCCATGGCTCAACAACTGCACTTTGAAAATATTGACAAGACCCTCGAGTTGAGAGGGATATTTATAGATAGAGCAACTGGAGTTTGAATAGGAGTGGGACTCTGAGTTAGTCTCCTAGTCGGGAATATCTAAAGGAGCACACCATTTTCCTGAGCACACTTATGAAGTTGATTAATATTATAAATTTGCCATTATCTTTTTAGTTGATTAATATTATAAATTTGCCATTATCTTTTTAGACATGATTGTTCTCGTCCTCAATCTCTCTTCTCATTCCCTATTTCTACCCAGCAAAGTTAGAAAGAGTTTTTTTGAGATGAGACGTGTGCTCACCAGAAAAAACCCTTTCTTTTTAAAAGAGAGGATGTACTCACTAGGAAAAATAGTGTGCTCCTTTAGAAACTCCCCCTCCTAGTCCTATACTATATAAGTTTAAGGAAACTATTTTTTTAAAAAAATAGAAAATCCAAGAATCTACGAATCAATAATTATTTTTTCTTTTGTATTTTTCTCCTTTTTAAAAATTAAGAAGGAAAAGACAACACCTGGTGCAATGTGAGGAAAGTACTCTAGTACTAGAGTTTGTAGTTCACGCAGAAATTACAACAATAAATGATAAAAAGAATTAAAACCAAAATAAAGGATCTTGGATCGACTTTGGAGGTGTTTTTACTGTGCAACAGAAATTGATCGAACAAATAATATCGAGATGCCATGAGAAAAAGATGCTCAGTGGGGTTATGGCAAAAGAACAAAAAAAAATTAGAAGTATCCTTATGGCAATTGTGTAGAATATCTGGTTGGAAAGAAATAGAAGATCATTTAATAATACTCATTTAAATATTAAATTGCTTTGTACTAAAATTAAAGATAACATAGATCTCTCCACATGTAGTGCAGGTGATAAATCAGTCAACACTTCCTTCCTCTATTAGACCCACAAGTAAGAAAGTACCAGTAAGAAGTCAAACAAGAGGAGGATGGAGGAGCAAGAGAAGCAGAATAGGATTAACAAAGAGGAAGCAAAGAAGGAGAGAGAGAGAGATGGAGACAGGATGTCAGGACCATTTTATCTCTGTATATGTAATAATCTATGGAACTTGAGGACCACCTGATATCTTATTTGTAGTAGGTTATCTATGTAAATACTAAACTGCTTCGTTAATCACTAATTAATGGAACACAAGAAGCTAGGTTGCTCACTGTTTATGGTTAAAAAAAAAAAAACAATACTCGGTGGGCTAGTTTTTTTACATGCCATCTAGAATTTGGAAAATGGAAGTACAGAAGTTTCAGTTGTATGAACCAGAACATCAGTGCAAAAAAATCATCTACAAGAAAAGTTTTAACAAATCAAGAGCTCACCAAAAAATTAAAGAAAAAAAATTGCAGAATAAGCATCCACTCCTATGAACTGGGATTGATGGATTCAGAGAGAGAATAAATACCCACAACCAGAAGCACAGAAAAAAATTTATAGAGAAAAAAAAGGAATAAACTTTGATTCTTTACGATTATAGAGCTTTACGCCATGAGTATTACATTGTGCTTTATGAGGATATAAACTCTGTCGCTTTCCATACTCTCCCGAATACCTACGAACGTCACATCACATCAATTTCTATTTACATCAAGCAAAAAGCCATTTCTGGCAGGGACCTGACTGACAGGAAAGGGAGGAGTCTGCCTACGACAACAAATAGACCGATTGTTACCAATGGAATCCCCCATTCCGAAAGAGAAAAGGACTGACTGTTAAGTCCGACAGTTGTACGTTACTACTGTGGTACATTACTACTGTGGTGTCAATAGATTCACTACTTCAGCGCCTTCCTCGGACGACGCCTTTATTTTTCGTATATCGCTCCACACCGAGAAGAGGTATGTATACCTCCAACAACGACAAATGGAACCATAGGCTCCTATGCTAGGGAGCATTTCAAAGTATAGGTCGGAACACCTAAACATCCCATTTCTAGCATACTATAGTTCTTATAGTCTTTTGACAACAGGAATGGAAGATTACCGGTAAATCAGATGCTTCGCAAACCACTGATATATTTCGTTGCACTTAAACCACCCTCGTGAAGAGGTGCACTCCGATACCATTGATGTCCAATAGCTTTTATAACTCTGAGCACCCTTCTCCCTCCCCTTTCCCAATTGTAGGTCAGGAGACACTATATGCACTTCAATAAGCTGTTCAAAATGTGTGGCCTCTGAGCTACTTGTTCACAGTTTTCAGCTTCGCACGCTATCAATGATCTAGTGATTATTAATCTCTCTCGGATGGCTATGACAAGGCAGGATCTAAACCTTCTATCAGATAATCCTCTTTGCTTCGATTTTTGAAAAAACATCGAGTTAGGCTTGTTTTCCTAACCTTCTATTCCTCCTCGATGTCACCTCTGCTGCCCACCTCTTCCCCAGATATGTCTGAATTTTGCCTGCAAGGTGGAAAGTTGGAGCAAAAACATATGAGGGGCTGCATACATCTAAGTTAGCTATGTTTTCCGATCAGAGTGATAGTTTGGTGGTACCTGCTATAGAAAGAAAGAACTCATCCAAAACCTTTCCTTGTTCTGCAAGAAATTCAAGTTGATTGATGCAAGTAAAGATTAAGATGGACCATAGCGTGAGATTTATTGGTATGCTTAGAAACTATAATTTAACACAGATTGGTTAAGTGCACCTACTTCTAAGAGTTCTCAGGTTTTAGGGGAGATTTAACATTTCCATTATCAATGTATTTCACAATTCAAACAACTCATGTTTAACAGGGGAGGTTATTATTATTTTAGAGAATGCATGGTGGAATAGGCTAAACAAACCAGTGGAAGAGAGAGTAGACCCAAACAAAAAGTCCAAAATCAAGATCCCCTACTAAGACTAAAATGCTTTACTCAACTAACAACCTTCAGACATTCTCATAAAAATCACATAGGAGGGATTGCTTCAAAAGCCACCTCATATGCCTAAGATTCTATGAATAAGGATGAAGACAAGAGCAAGTATTACAACTATGACCAGTGCCGAAGACTACAAAGAGACAATGAATAACTAGTTAAGAAAAGTTATCTCAAGTTTATAGCTCCAGACAGTTATGAGGATCAAGCTGTAGAGGCATGGGTGAGTAGACATTCTTACTGCAAGAGCTGGTAAGGTGCTTTTTAAGTCATTTATGATCATTTACTATGAAGTCACAAGAAACAAATATTTTGTACTACTTAAGTTAAATGATCTATTTCATCAACCTTGCGAACATTTTCCCACGTCGGAAAAGTCTTGGCTAAGTTTCAAACTCAAAGTCTTGGTTACGCACCAAACAACTTAAACCCTTAGTTCGCAGGTATTGAACAGAGTGTTGGTTATGCACGAAGCAAACAAAGACTTGGTATCACACCAAGCAAACAAAGCCTTGAGACCGTGCCAAGCAACTCAAGCTTTGGTTATGTGCCATGCAACTAAAATCTTGATCACACACCTAACAACTCAAGCCTTTGTTCTGCGCCAAACAACCCAACCCTTGGTTATGCAAGCAATACTCTTAAGACTAAGATAGATACCATTTTACCACCTCGCGAGCCTAAGGCCATATGTTCACTCTAACGGTTCCAGAGTCTTAAGCCAAACGCCCATTTTCTGGACTCACAAATCTAAGCTATTGCACATACTCCTAAGATCCTATATCCATTTTGGATGCACGCTCTTAAAAATTTCCTGCAAAACACATTAAAAAATTCTCATCATACAATGCACTTTCTCAAAAAATTGCCGTGCTCAACACATGCACTCATGAAATTCTCAGCACAGCGCGCATTCTCAAAAATATTTGTATGCACAAAAGCGGGTTAAAAATTCTACTCACACAATGCACACTCACAAATATTAACTATTATTTTTTAGAATGCATGGTGGAATAGAAATAGGCCAAATAAAAATGGACTTAGACACAATTAGAAAGTCAAATTTGGTATATGGTGTGGAAAATCATTAACACGTGCTCCATGACATTTTACTCTATTAGCAAGCACACATTAATGCAAAAGTTACAATTTCCAAGATAGGTGACCATCCAATTGCCATGGTAAGAACACATACACGGTCTATTTGATATCAAACCTTAGCACAACTAGAAGAGGACATATAGTCTATTTGATAGCAAACTCCGTAGCGTAACAATTGAAATTGTATAAAATTATAAAGAAATTGATGCCAAGACGGTTTAGGGGCTCTATCTAAATATTAACTTTTGTCAGCAAAGCTAATGGTTTGGAAGGAGCAAGAGTTCTCGAAAGGCAATCGTAATTATTCATATTGCTGGGGTGTTATTGGAAAAGATTTTCATCGTCTGGGCACGGCTGCAATTATCAGCATCACCGGGCGTTTCGAAGTTAAACTCAAGGTGACAAATGCAGATAACAAAAAGGACACTTGCAAATACCAGCAGCTTAGGGGTGTTTCAACTAGTGTAGTGGGGATGTAAACAAATATAAATAATCGGATCCATATTCAGATCCGTATCCATATTTGAAAAAAATGAATATTTGTATCCCCTCCATTTAAAAATATGGTATGAATATGGATAGTGCTTAGTATATCCGACATATTCGAATAGACATCTGAAAATCCAAATAAAATCAAATTCACAAAACTATTAATGACGATATAAAGAATAAAATTAATTTAAATTTTTGTAATGTATTAAGAAATAATTGTTCTATGGTAAATATATAGTTATTGAGATTCGGTAGCATTTTTTTTCAAAACTATTGTCATAAATAATAAGATATCCGCATTAGTATCAGGATCCGATCCAAATTCATTCTCAATTTGTCAAATATAAAATATAGATAGTAATTTAGTATCCAAGCAATATCCTTATTCGTACTTGTATCCAAACAAGCAAAACAAATAAAAATATGGTAATACCAATTCCACTCCATTTCATCCTTATACCGTAGATAATAGATATAAGAGTTAAGTGAAAATATTCTCCAAGTTCAGATGAACTATTGATAGGGATAGAAAATAGCACTACAGGAAGAGAAAAGAATCAAATAAATCGTGTGTCAGTTACTACCTAAATAAAATGTCTAGTTAATATAATAGGGTCATGCAGTTCCATGACCCTTGAACAAGGGAATATTTTATAGAACGAGCATCCATAAAAGAAAAAGACCACGTGACCATCAAGGTGTAACAAGACGATTGAAGGCACAGAGATAGATCCAGAAAAGTAATGACCTTAAAGCCCAATTCATATACGCATTTATGGGGGAAAAAGATTATCAAATATCTATCCACATTGTGCTAAAATATGAATATAAATTAAGGTGGTGCTTACAGATACTATAGGTGGTTCCAGTATTCCGAAAGTATTTAGAATTATATGAAACAACGGACAAACCCACAATCAAAAATACAAATACCAACTAGGATCTTCAACTTAAGTGTCTATACAGGAGGCCTAGAATATGTAAATATGCAGTCCAAGAGCATTAAGTAGCTTATTTGTTTTATATTGTTCCCAATTTTTTCTCCATCTTAGGAAGGGGTTTTAAACTAAAAGGTTAAGCACATATTCTCTTTAATGTTTTTGTCATATTCAGATATATCTGATCAGTATCTTTGTTCAATAGGTATCCTTATTTAGCAAATATTGATATCAAGTTCATTATTTGTACGTTTACAATTTCACATAATGTATCCATATCCGCCAAAAGATGAGAATCACAAGCAAAACAATGCTTATATCCAATAGTACCCCTATATCCAATATCACTGATTTTTGGTGTGCTTCCAGCAACTGGGATCAGGTAAATTATAACATAAAAAATAATGACAAAGACTCCCTTTTGCCTTTTTCTATAGCCAGTAAACAAAGATGTATGCAAAAGAAGAATATAAATTTCAAAAAGACAAAAAAGATGAATAACTATAGAACAAATATGGGCTCCAATTTGTTACTAATAGTTAATAATATATATGACACAACGTAGCAAGACAGGGTTATAAATCACAATATGAGAAGAACACATACCCATTTCATATTCCAAAGCTTGAAGAATCAATTCCACCCGAATTTATGACCAACCTCAGTAACTTTCCAAATCTATAATACAAAGCATGTACATAGCTAAGCAGACAATGATAACTTATGCAGGTGTTAATGTTAACACAATGTGCTACGAAGTAAAGCAGAAAGAGGGCATAAGGCACCCACATAGAGTTCATACATGCATCATATGTAAACACATAATTCAAAGTTGCAACATTAAACGTGATACCTAATTGTTCAAATATTTTGCCTACTGCTAAAATTTACTGTATATCATACATTATTTACAATTATAAACTCCTTTTATATAACTACATAGATGAGCTATTGTACGATACTTCCCATGATACAAAACACGACTTCGACAACAAGGAAAGTGTTCATGGAACAGCTCAATTTGAAAATGCAGCCAACAAGGTAGCCAGATTCAGACCAAGACGCTAAAGCAAAAAAATTACTAAAGATGGATCAGTTAGGAGGTGACACAGGTGAAACTTCCATTTTTGATTTTCACATATTAGAAACTTATGCAGTAGTTGATAGTAGATATTGTTTTCGTTTGATGGACACTTCCAAGCATACTGTCCCTTTATTCAAACTGTAACAAATGACTATCAATAAAATGTGTAAAAAAAAACCCCATTGCCCACCCCAACCCAACCCAACCCACCCCCCCAACAAAAAAAAAAAAAAAAAAAAATCCAAACAGCAACAACATGTTCATCAGCTTCTATCCCTTTTAAATAAAATATTTCTCTCAGGAATCCACTATACATGCTGTTTTTCTTGTCAAAATGTCCGTAGCACATTTGCAAAACAATAGTAGAGCTCCAAGCAGTAGAAGGTCATAAGATCAAGATGAGATGGTAACCTATGCATTTATGGAAAGTTGGGCCAACAGAACGTGACATGCACTACACTGAACACAATTGCTTGTTGATATATTAAATTTTATGGGTATTAACATGTCCATATTTTTCATCTTCCTTCTTATGTTTGTATGACGTTTGCTTAGTTATCATTATGTCAACCATGTAGATTTACATCCAGAAAAAAAATGTAGGCTTCCAGACAGGCTTTAATCAATTACCAGATAAGCAAATTTATCAGTCAGTATAAACAAAAAAAACACAAGAAGATGGCACAATAATCAGCACATATCGGATCCATCATTCCACCTCTGAACTCTGAAGCATGTAAGAAATGATGCTTTGGACATCCCATCAAAAAACGAAATCTGGCAATAGTATTGCCGAAGATGTTCATCTTTCCACTAGTGTTTTTGGAGCTAAATCTTTTGAGTGTTGCTCATGCATAGTTAAATGAATTACAAAAATCAAAATACTTATATACATAACTTATTGCCCACCAACACACGTTTATACTTTCTAATACATAGGAGATATAAGCCAATATGCAAATACTTCAAACTCAATATAGTGCATTTTGCTTTGAAAGAAAATCTAAGTGTGTAAGGTTCAAAGGATACTTTGTCAAAATCCTTCACAAGACTGACCTCCATTGAAGCATTGTTCTCATAGTCTAGCCAAAGTTCCTTTGTTTCATCAGCTGCATAAAAAATCAAGCACATTCAATAATGATTGTTTTAATGATGCCCTCATGCATATAAATTAATCCTCCACCAAGGACTTCGCACATTTCATTCAGAGCTTTCTGCTCTTTTCTTCTTTTGGAATGCCATCCGAGGGCGTAATATCACCAACAATAGCTATCAAATCAAAAGCCTAGCGAGCACACAAACAAAATAGGCATGAATATGAATATGTGTGCATACATCATATAATTGGCTTGTTATTTGACGGCATTAAGCATGGGAAGAAACCAAACCAGCTAATGCGTGGAAACTGAAGTTAATTACCTTCAGCAATGTCATGTACGATTGCAGTCTTGATACACCTGGTTTATGAGAAAGATGTGATTGGTCAACTTAAAATAAACAACTTCGCAGCAACTAGATTCATTAACTGTTGATGCAAAATCAAAGCAATAAAATACAGTTGTGATGATCATTGAGGAATCTCATAAATGAAAAACACCTAATTCTTACATATGAAAGCACTATAAAATTATGGTAGCAAGAAATAGAAATATGCCAATGTGGTATAAAGAATCTCAGAAATTTTTTTGTAAACCACTTAACGTGTTCAAAGCTATAAACACGTATACGTCATCCTTCATAAACCTAGCTTCCTCCTAGATGAAGTGGCCAAAAAAAAAAAATATTTAGAGACTGAAGTACAATACAAGGCATCCCAAAGCAAGGGTTTTTATTTTTTCCTAATAAAATAGCTTTCTTTGCAAATCAATAAAACCCAAGTTTACTTAAATTAGATGACTGGGTAGAAATGGAGAATTTTTAAAGGGAAAACTCATTAGAAAAACATAGATTGACATAAATATGTGATTTATCAACGTTAAAGACAGACATGGAATTACAAACATGACAATATATAAATGGAGCCATTTGGTCGGGTTCAATAGATTGTAAATGTAAAACCGTTGAAACATGTCCTCTCAATTTATTATTGATGGAAAATTGCAAATTTCTTGAGGAAGTATATATCAAAATTTTCATACCTTTAAGAAACGAAAAAAACTGAAAGCAGAAATAGAGGTAATAAATGATACCTGGCAAAAAAATATAAATATGATAGCTTTGAATGAATTAAAAAAATAATAATAAAAAATAAAACGACAAGATTAGAGAAAAATTAAGAAATAAATGAAAGGGTAAGGAATAAGAGTAAACCTTTCTCCATTTACACCAGGCAGATCTCCAGTGATCAGAGCCATCAATGACATACAATACATGTGATAACTCAGGTCCCTTAATTCTATGGTTAATCCATCCCTTCCTTTTCGTTGTCTAAAAATGAAACAATTATAACATATAAATTTAACAAATTAAAAAGTCAAAAGAGAATTATAAACCATGTTATCAATGCTGGAGAGTAAGGACACATGCAGTACAGGCATGGACCTGTATGCTTAGTATACAGTTTTAGTCTTGTACACAATAGAAGTGATGGAAAGGTGTACTAAACTAGAACTCACCACAAATAACCACAAACTAGGTACTGCAAAGTGGTTTAGAAAAGGGGAACCTCTATCTGCCTCTCTCAAACTATGGTTTATTCCAAGGGAGAGATCTTCAGTGTCGGTTTCCTGTCAACCCACAAAATCAAAAGCAGTGTTCTAAAAAACGCCCTATGCGGGCGCATAGGCGTTTTCACCACCGAAATGCGTAGAAAAAGAAGAATGCGTCCAATTATGCAGACAAACAGGTTATCGGGTTTCGAACGTTAAAAATTCGCCCGACCTGTACCCGCAACCCATTACTTATTTCCCTTCCTCTTCGATTCGATGATCCCAAAATTCTCCCGAATCGAAGCTCTCGAGCCCAGCGGGGAAAAAAAATCCTTAATTCTCTTATCGCCCCTTCCCCCCTCCATTGTCACCGGCGACCCGACGACATCTCCTCTGGCGGCTGCGGTCCTCAAGGCGAGCTCTCCGGCGGCGACGATAGCGCAGGTAAATTTTTTTTTTCAGTTAAAATTTTGGATCTCCTTAGGGTTTTGATGGTTTTTTTTTTTTTGGTATTATCCTTCTTGAATATTTTTGATGATTATTTTGAGTAAACTGAGTTGATTTTAGGGTTTGAATTTTTTGGTGAAAGAAAATATTCGGAAAAATTAAGGTTAGGGTTTTATTTGGGGAAAATGAGTTGAGACAATTTTTGTGTTAACTGTTAACTGAGTAGAATTAAGGGTATGAGTTAATTTGAAAAAAGGGGAGATCCAGCCACTGCATTATTTTGATTCTTCACCTCCATTAGCCGATTTTTTGTTTTTTGTTCTTCACCTTCATCGATGACCACACCACTTCTGCAGCACAAACATCAATAATTTAAAATAATAGCTGAATTCTTTTGAAATAATTCTGCAGTACAATCTTTTAGGGGAGTTTCTTTTGATAAAGAAGTTGAATCTTGCTTAAAATATGTTGGATTTAGTTATTGATGAGTAATGTACAGTTTAGTGACTTGATTAGCAATTTAATTTCTATTTGTCCTTGATTATTAGTATGTATATACAGTAATTGCTGAACAATTTAGAAAGTTTTTTCAAATTTATGTGAACACAAGCTTTTTTTATCAATTTTAATTTTTTTAATACTTGATTATTTCTATATCCAAACCGTACATGCATCTTGAATTTTTGAAATTTCACAAGTTCCCGAACTGAAACTTATCATACACATATCTTGTATTAGCAATATGTGGATTATTGTCATATGTTCATTGTAATTTGTAATTTTGTAATTTGTAATTGGATTATAGCCAATTTATCTTCATTTTACATGCTTACAGTTATTATTTATATTTTTTTAGAGTTTTATAGCACTTAATATATCTATTTTTATAATTATTATATTAATATATATTAAAATATTAATATTCCGCATAATTCCGCGTAATCCGCATAATCGGCGCGTAATCCGATTATGCGTTATGCGGTCCTCGACCGCACGCATACTGAAAACGCATTTTAGAACATTGATCAAAAGGTAAAGCTTGATTCCATTTCTAAGCAAAAATTTCACTTCCAGTCACCTCTAAGTTCTGCCAACTAGAAAGCTACCATTCATTTCTATTTATATTACAGATAATTAGTGAATCTAAAAATAAGTACATCCATGCCCAACTGATCTAGAGATCTGATGAACAATCGGAATTCGGCTGTTCCAGAAAGAACTTGACTACTTGAGCACACCAGAGATTGACCCTCAGACTTAAACCCAAAATTTCATTGTTGTCATTAACTTGAATTTCTAGTAATCAAACATGAAGGCCTAAATTCTCAGGAGACGTCACCAAATAGCACCTAAAGCTATACAAGAGTTCAAGCCTTTGCAATTGAAAATTTTCCCACTTAATTGCCGAAACACGTCACCTACTGGCACAACCAATTTAAGAACTGTATATCAGCATCATTAACAATGATGTACTTTCCTATGCACCCAATGGCATCATCAGTGTGTCCTACTAATCTAGGTATATTCAGTCCCCTAATGGTTGCATTATGTTTACCGCAACCACTGCTATTATGTCACAGAGTTGTCCGCAACAGAAAACCTCTAAATTAGCATCATTAACAATGATGTACTACTTTTAGTTCCTATGCACCCAATGGCGCCATCGATGTATTATTACTAATCTAGGTATATTCAGTCCCCTCATGGTTGCATTATGTTTACTGCAACCACTGCTATTTCGTCAATATCCTCAGATATCTTGACCTCTATGAAAATCCTAGCCTTGAGTGGGGATCCCGCCATCATTTCTCACCTAACACCTCCCTCGTTCCCCTTATTTACTAAGGATAAAAGAAACCTAAGTAGCAAAAATTCAAATAATGCAATCTAATTCCACAATGTACTTTGTATTTCCAAATAATATGCAAGGAAATCTAGAATTACGAAGTTGACCACGAAAGGAATCGCGATCAGATGCAAGAAAACTAAGAGTTCACTAAAACACACTTGTTGACCAGATGACAAATTACACCACGCATTTCGACAGTTCCTAATCAATAATAACAAATTACAACCTAAACCTCATTCGAAAAGACAAACCAAAATCACTGTTTCAAAAGGCACCGTAAGAAGAACGCATTTGAATCCAACTGCTGCTTTTCCAGGCAAAAATGCAAAGTTTCGGGACCATGAATCACAGCACAATACCAAAATTTCTTGAAAAAATAATCCAAATTTCACAGTTAGCATGGCACCAAAGTAAACAAGTCAGGAAGCTAATACGAGGATTAAGAAACAAGCATGCTAGCAATTGATCTGTCGATCCATCAAGAGCTAGTTAGAATTTACCATGAGGCGATGGCAGAGGGGGAGGAAATCAATGGCGCTGGAGGCGGAAGAAGCGGCGGTCGACGCGATCGAAGCAGCAGCGGCAGCGGCCGCCTCCCCGTTAGGGTTCGCCGCCCGGGGGCGAAGCGCGAGGATCCTCGGGCCGCCACCGTTGCCTCCGAGCTTCGGCGATCGGGGGCCGAGGAGAGAGCGGTAATCGGCAAAGGAGAGGGGCGATTTCACCACCATAGATTTGGATCAACCCGTAATGTCCTCTCATTTTATTTATTTTTTTTATTATTATTTTTTGCATGCTATGCGCTTTCAAAAATCTTATTCGCAAAACACGTGCTCTTTCTTAGCAATAAAATCAAATTTTGAGTTGTGTTCCTAAATTAAAGAAAATATCAATTTTAAGAGGATATTTTGAATTAGTTTGTGGAACAAACAAAATTTTAACAGTATAGATAATCAAATCGCTCTTATCTCTAAAAGACTTGATTCGCCAATCGGAGTTTGATAGACAAAAGACAATAGCATCAAATCTGTAGAAATCTTATAGTATTCAGATGTAATCGGTATCAAAAAAAGTCCCGATTGTATTAGGAGAATTGGATTGTAACACCGATTAGATGATAATTATACTATTCTGATAGGATTAAAATAGTAACACTATATATATTTGTTTATGTGATATGAGAGACTTTGTTATTACAGAGATATTTGTATCTTTTCTTGTAATTTTTTTCCCCATTTTATGAACTAAGATCGAACCAACCATACCACAAAAATAAAAATAAAAAAAGCCCACTAATCTGTGTTTCAAGATTCTAAAACACCAAGTGCATGAACACTTCAACATACAAAGGTCTCTTGATAGAAAATCAAGAGAACAAAACTAACAACGTTCTTCAAAATAAAAAATAAAAAATAAAACAGCACCAGTTCATTACTTTTACACCAAATTTCTAGTGCCACGGATCAACGCTTCCAACCACTACGCAGCCTCGTCGTCGTCGCCGTCGACGTTATTAACTCGCTCGCACTCATCAATCCACTCGGAGTAGATGTCGATGGGCTCCGTAAGAGAGTGGACAGCAGTGCTGAAACTCTCCTGGCAAACCCAGCAGATGGCTTCGCCAATCGAGTTCTTCAAGTCGATGATGCACTCGACACTGTCCCTGTGGTTGCAGAAGGGGCAATCGAAGGAGACTTCGAGCTTGGGCATCTTCTTCTTTGGTGCCGGCTTCGCCCTCGACTTCCTCTTGCCCATGGCTCAACAACTGCACGTTGAAAATATTAAAGAGACCCTCAAGTTGAGGGATATTTATAGATAGGGCAACTGGAGTTTGAATAGGAGTGGGACTCCGAGTTAGTCTCCAAGTCGGGAATATCTAAAAGAGCACACCATTTTTACTGATGCGCGCACTTATGAAGTTGCACTTATGAAGTTGATTAATATTACAAGTTTGCAATTATTTTTTTTGGACATAATTACCTTTGTCTTCAACTTTTTTTCTCCTTCTCTATTTCTACCTATTCAGTTAAAAAAGGAAAAAAAAAAAAAAAAAAGAATCTTTAGACCCATATCCACTTTATCTCCTATATTGAAATAGCTAATAAATTAAAGTCAAAAAATAACTTTATTAATTCTTTGTTTTCTCGTAAATCCTAAAGAATATGGTGGGTTAAAGAATATGGTGGGGTGTAGGTGATAAGAATTAGTAAGGGCTTTTTTGGGATGAGGAGTGTGCTCACGAAAAAACCATTTCTTTTGTTGAAAAGAGAGAGTGCTCACTAGGAAAAGTGATGTGCTCATTAAGAAACTCCCCTCCTAGTCCTATACTGCATAAGATTCCTTAAAAGGAAACTATTTTTTAAAAAACAAAATAGAAAATCCAAGAATCTACAAATCAATAATTATTTTTTTTCTTTTGTATTTTTCTCCTTTTTAAAAATTAGGAAGGAAAATACAACACTTGGTGCAATGTGAGAAAAGTACTCTAGTTGAGCTTGTAGTTCACGTAGAAATTACAACAATAAATGATAAAAAGAATTAAAACTTAAAAGAAAGAAACTTGGATCTGTTGTTGACTTTGGAGATGTTTTTACTGTGCAATAGAAATTAATCGAACAAATAATACCGAGATGTCATGAGAAAAAAAATGCTCAGTAACAATATTCAGTGGGCTTATGGCAAAGAAACAAAAAATTCATAGTTAGAAGTATCCTTTATGGCAATTGCGCGGAACATCTGATTGAAAGAAATAGAAGATTATTGAATAATACTCATTTAAATATTTGTGCTACAATTGAAGATAATATAGCTCTCTAGAACAGATAGTACGGATAATGAATCAGACAACATTTCCTCTAGTAGATTCAAAAGTAGGAAAGCACGAAAGATGCTTTGAGGTCACATTTAGGGAACCAGCAAAAAGCGGAACAAGAGGAAGATGGAGGAGCAAGAGAGGCGGAATAAGATTAACGAAGTGGAAGCAAAAAAAAGAAGGAAAGAGATAAGAGAGAGGCATGTGAGGACCATTATACCTTGTACATGTAATAATTTATGGAACTTGAGGTAATAATCTATCGAACTTGAGGACCTCCATTAGGTTGGGTCTTATTTGTACTAGATTATCGATGTAAATACTAAGCTACTTCGTTAATCACTAATTAATGAAACACAAGGGGCTATGTTGCTCACTGTTTATACTTAAAAAAAAAACACAATATGCAGTGGGCTAGTTTTTTACATGCCATCTAGAATTTGGAAAATGGAAGTACAGAAGTTTCAGTTGTATGAACCAGAACATCAGGGCAAAAAGATCATCTACAAGCAAAATTTTAACAAATCAAGAGCTCACCAAAAAATTAAAAAAAAAAATTGCAGAATAAGCTTCCACTCCTATGAACTGGGATTGATGGATTCAGAGATAGAATAAATACCCACAACCAGAAGCACAGAAAAAGGTTTATAGAGAACTTAGGTAAGCCACAAAAAAAAAAAAAAAAAAAAGGAATAAACTTCGATTTCTTTACGATTATAGAGCTTTATGCCATGAGTATTACATTGTGCTTTATGAGGATATAAACCCTGTCGCTTTCCATGCTCTCCTGAATACCTACGGAACGTCACGTCACATCAATTTCTATTTATGTCAAGCAAAAATCCATTTCTGATATGGACCTGACTGACATGAAAATGGAGGAGTCTGTCCTAAGTCAGCAAATAGGCCGGTTGTTGCCAATGGAAATCCCCCATTCCGAAAGGGGAAGGAACTGGCTGTTAGGTCCAACACTTGCATATTACAACTGTGATGCCGATAGATTCACTACTTCAGCGCCTTCCTCGGACATTGCAGGCATTAGCTTTTATTTTTCGTATATCACTCCAAACCAAGAAGACATACGTGTACCCCTAGCACCAACGACAAATGGAACCATAGGCTCCTATGCTGGAAGCATTTCGGGATATAAGTCGGAACACCTAAACTTCCCATTTCTGACATACTATAGATCTTATAGTCTCTCGACGACGAGAATGGGAGATTACCAGTAAACCAAATGCTTCGCAAACCACCGGTACATTTCGTTGCACTTAAACCACCCTCATGAAGAGGTGCACTACGATACCATTGATGTCCAATAGATTTTATAACTCTGAGCACCCTTCGCTCTCCCCTTTACCAATTGTAGGTCAGGAGACTCTATATGCACTTCAATAAGCAGCTCAAAACGTGTGGTCTCTGAGCTACTTGTTAACAGTTTTCAGCTCAGCACTCTGCCAATGATCTGGTGATTACTAATCTCTCTCTCGGATGGCTATGACAAGGCAGGATCTAAACCTTCCGTCAGAGACAATCCTCTTCGCTTTGATTTTTTTAAAAAACAAAGAGTTACACCTGTTTTCCTAACGTTTTATTCCTCCTCGCTCGCTATCACCTCTGCTGCCCACATCCTCCCCAGATCTGTCTGAAATTTGCCTGCACGGTGGAAAGTTGGAGCAAAAATATATGAGGGGCTGCATACATCTAAGCTTTAGCTATGTTTTCCGATCAGAGTGATAATTTGGTGGTACCTGCTGTAGAAAGAAAGAACTCATCCAAAACCTTTCCATGTTCTGCAAGAAATTCAAGTTGATTGATGTAAGTAAAGATTAAGATGGACCATAGCGTGAGATTTATTGGTATGCTTAGAAACTATAATTTAACACAGATTGGTTAAGTGCACCTACTTCTAAGAGTTCTCAGGTTTTATGGGAGATTTAACATTTCCATTATCAATGTATTTCACAATTCAAACAACTCATGTTTAACAGGGGAGGTTATTATTATTTTAGAGAATGCATGGTGGAATAGGCTAAACAAACCAGTGGAAGAGAGAGTAGACCCAAACAACAAGTCCAAAATCAGGATCCTCTGCTAAGACTAAAATGCTTTACTCAACTAACAACCTTCAGACATTCTCATAAAAATCACATAGGAGGGATTGCTTCAAAAACCACCTCATATGCCTAAGATTCTATGAATAAGGATGAAGACAAGAGCAAGTATTACAACTATCACCAGTGCCGAAGACTACAAAGAGATATTGAATAACTAGTTAAGAAAAGTCATCTCAAGTTTATAGCTCCGGACAGTTATGAGGATCAAGCTGTAGAGGCATGGGTGAGTAGACCTTCTTACTTTAAGAGCTGGTAAGGTGCTTTTTTAAGTCATTTATGATCCTTTACTATGAAGTCACAAGAAACAAATATTTTGTACTACTTAAGTTAAATGATCTATTTCATCAACCTTTCAAACATTTTCCCACCTCGAAAAAGTCTTGGCTACACAGCAAGCAAACAAAAGTTTCGACTTTGGACCAAACAACTCAAAGTCTTGGCTACGCACCAAACAACGTAAACCCTTAGTTCGCAGCTATTGAACAGAGTGTTGGTTATGCACGAAGCAAACAAAGACTTGGTATCACACCAAGCAAATAAAGCCTTGATACCGTGCCAAGCAACTCAAGCTTTGGTTATGTGCCATGCAACTAAAATCTTGGTCACACACCTAACAACTCAAGCCTTTGTTCTGTGCCAAGCAACCCAACCCTTGGTTATGCAAGCAATACTCTTAAGACTAAGATAGATACCATTTTACAATCTCGCGAGCCTAAGGCCATATGTCCACTCTAGCAGTTCCAAAGTCTAAGCCAGACGCCCATTTTCTGGACTCACGAATCTAAGGTATTGCACATACTCCTAAGATCCTATACCCATTTTGGATACACGCTCTTAAAAATTTCCTGCAAAACACATTAAAAAATTCTCATCATACAATGCGCATGCTAAAAACGTGCACTTAATAATTTTCTGTTGCACAAAACGTGCACTCATAAAATTCGTTAAGCGCTCATAAAGTTATTCTTTGTGCAATGCACATGCTAAAAAATTCTCAACAAGAAATGTGCGCGTGCAAAAAAATTTTTACGTTTTTACTGTGCAATACATGCTCTTAAAAGTTTCTCCACGAGGACTTAAAAAATTCTAAGTGCACAATGCACGTTCTCAAAAAAATGCCGTGCTCAACACATGCACTCATGAAATTCTCAGCACAGCGCGCATTCTCAAAAACATTTGTATGCACAAAAGCGGGTTAAAAATTCTAATCACACAATGCACACTCACAAATATTAACTATTATTTTTGAGAATGCATGGTGGAATAGGAATAGGCCAAATAAAAATGGACTGAGACACAATTAGAAAGTCAAATTTGGTATATGGTGTATATGTGGAAAATCATTAACACGTGCTCCATGACATTTTACTCTATTAGCAAGCACACATTAATGCAAAAGTTACAATTTCCAAGATAGGTGACCATCCAATTGCCATGGTAAGAACACATTCACAGTCTATTTGATATCAAACCTTAGCACAACTAGAAGAGGACATATAGTCTATTTGATAGCAAACTCCGTAGCGTAACGATTGAAATTGTATAAAATTATAAAGAAATTGATGCCAAGTCGGTTTAGGGGCTCTATCTAAATATTAACTTTTGTCGGCAAAGCTAATGGTTTGGAAGGAGCAAGAGTTCTCGAAAGGCAATCATAATTATTCATATTGCTGGGGTGTTATTGGAAAAGATTTTCATCGCCTGGGCACGGCAGCAATTATCAGCATCACTGGGCGTTTCGAAGTTAAACTCAAGGTGACAAATGCAGATAACAAAAAGGACACTCACAAATACCAGCAGCTTAGGGGTGTTTCACCTAGTGTAGTGGGGATGTGAACAAATATAAATAATCGGATCCATATTCAGATCCGTATCCATATTTTGAAAAAAAAAAAGGGTATTTGTATCACCTCCATTTAAAAATATGGTATTTTAAATGTGGTATGAATATGGATAGTGCTTAGTATATCCGACATATTCGAATAGACATCTAAAAATCCAAATAAAATCAAATTCACAAAACTATTAATGACTATATAAAGAATAAAATTAATTTAAGTTTTTGTAACGTATTAAGAAATAATTGTTCTATGGTAAATATATAGTTATTGAGATTTGGTAGCATTTTCTTTCAAAACTATTGTCATAAATAATAAGATATCCGCATTAGTATCAGGATCCGATCCAAATTCATTCTCAAAAAATTTTCTTTTTTCGTCTAAGAAGTTCTGCATTGCGTGTGTTCGGGGTAGAAGTTTTGTATAAATGTATAGCCGTGTTATTAAGTATTTTGCTTTAAGTTCTTTTCTCTATAAGAGGTGGAATAGAATAACCCGGTTGAAGCGTAATGATCATACGTCTGTAATGCATTGTATGTCCCATAATAGGTCCCATTCTTCTACCCTTTCCTGGGAGTCGATGACTATTCATAGCTATTACCTTGACACCAAAGAACTATTATTTTTTTTGGTTGGTCAGAAATTACAAATAATAACTATTGATTGTTAAGAATCATTCTTTGTTTTAAACTAAGAATATGGTTTAGCGATGCCCTGTTAAGCATCCATGGCTGAATGGTTAAAACACCCAACTCATAATTGGCAAATTCGTAGGTTCAATTTCTGCTGGCTTGGAGGGAGATCTTTCATATCTTTCGAGATCCACCTTACAATATGGGGTCAAAAAGTCAAAATAAGTGATTTTTAAACCTCTTTCACACTCATGTCACGTCGAGGTACTGCAGAAGAAAAAACTGCAAAATTGGTTGACAATAAGTTTAGTATGGCTCGAGAGGAAATACAAGTCTCTTGTATTTTATTCATCTTACCATTTAATAACTTTGAAAAGACAGATTTCCTATCTTTTCTTTCACCTCGAGGGAAATACGAGGGGGGGGGGGGGGGCTAATTCGAATCCCTCGGGTAAAATAAGAACAGCCCCTACATTCAAAGTCCCTTTTTTACCATTAGCAAGAACTTGTTTCAGTTGCATATCATAAGGAATTCGAACAACTGCTTCAAATACAGTATCAGGAAGTACATTGTCAAATATAAAATATAGATAGTAAATTTAGTATCTAAGCAATATCCTTATTCGTACTTGTATCCAGACAAGCAAAACAAATAAAAATATGGTAACACCAATTCCACTCCATTTCATCCTTATACTGTAGATAATAGATATAAGAGTTAAGTGAAAATATTCTTCAAGTTCAGATGAACTATTGATAGGGATAGAAAATAGCACTACAGGAAGAGAAAAGAATCAAATAAATCGTGTGTCAGTTACTACCTAAGTAAAATGTCTAGTTAATAGAATAGGGGCATGCAGTTCCAGGACCCTTGAACAAGAGAATATGTTATAGAACAAGCATCCACAAAAGAAAAAGACCACGGGACCATCAAGGTGTAACAAGATGATTGAAGGCACAGAGATAGATCCAGAAAAGTAATGACCTTAAAGCCCAATTCATATACGCATTTATGGGGGAAAAAGATTATCCAATATCTATCCACATTGTGCTAAAATATGAATGTAAATTAAGGTGGTGCTTACAGATACTATAGGTGGTTCCAGTATTCCGAAAGTATTTAGAATTATATGAAACAACGGATAAACCCACAATCAAAAATACAAATACCAACTAGGATCTTAAACTTAAGTGTCTATACAGGAAGCCGAGAACATGTAAATATGCAGTCCAAGAGCAATAAGTAGCTTATTTGTTTTATATTGTTTCAATTTTTTTCTCCATCTTAGGAAGGGGTTTTAAACTAAAAGGTTAAGCACATATTCTCTTTAATGTTTTTGTGACGTTCAGATATATCTGATCAGCATCTTTGTTCAATAGGTATCCGTATTTAGTAAATATTAATATCAAGTTCCTCATTTGTACGTTTACAATTTCACATAATGTATCCATATCCGCCAAAAGATGAGAATTACAAGCAAACAATGCTTATATCCAATAGTACCCCGATATCCAATATCACTGATTTTTGGTGTGCTTCCAGCAATTGGGATCAGGTAAATTATAACATAAAAAATAATGACAAAGACTCCCTTTTGCCTTTTTCTATAGCCAGTAAACAAAGATGCATGCAAAAGAAGAATATAAATTTCAAAAAGAAAAAAAAGAAGAATATCTATAGAACAAATATGGGCTCCAATTTGTTACTAATAGTTAATAATATATATGACACAACGTAGCAAGACAGTGTTATAAATCACAATATGAGAAGAACACATACCCATTTCATATTCCAAAGCTTGAAGAATCAATTCCACCTGAATTTATGACCAACCTCAGTAACTTTCCAACTCTATAATACAAAGCATGTACATAGCTAAGCAGGCAAAAAAATATAAATATGATAGCTTCGAATGAATTAAAAAAAATTTAAAAATAAAATAAAACGACAATATTAGAGAAAAATTAAGAAATAAATGAAAGGGTAAGGAATAAGAGTAAACCTTTCTCTATTTACACTAGGCAGATCTCCAGCGATCAGAGCCATCAATGACATACAATACATGTGATAGAAATCGACTCAGGTCCCTCAATTCCATGGTTAATCCAACCCTTCCTTTTCGTTGTCTAAGAATGAAACAATTATAACATAAAAATTTAACAAATTAAAAAGTCAAAAGAGAATTATAAACCATGTTATCAGTGCTGGAGAGTAAGGACACATGCAGTACAGGCATGGACCTGTATGCTTAGTATACAGTTCTAGTCTTGTACACAATAGAAGTGATGGAAAGGTGTACTAAACTAAACTCACCACAAATAACTACTAACTAGGTACTGCAAAGTGGTTTAGAAAAGGGGAACCTCTATCTGCCTCTCTCAAACTATGGTTTATTCCGAGGGAGACATCTTCAGTGCCGGTTTCCTGTCAATCTACAAAATCAAAAGGTAAAGCTTGACTCCATTTCTAACCAAAAATTTCACTTCCAGTCAACTCTAAGTTCTGCCAACTAGAAAGCTACCATTCATTTCTATTTATATGACAGATAATTAGTGAATCTAAAAATAAGTACATCCATACACAACTGATCTAGAGATCTGATGAACAATCGGAATTCGGCTGTTCCAGAAAGAACTTGACTACTTGAGCACTCCAGAGATTGACCCCCACCCTCAGACTTAAACCCAAAATTTCATTGTTGTCATTAACTTGAATTTCTAGTAATCAAATATGAAGGCCTAAATTCTCAGGAGATGTCACCAAATAGCACCTAAAGCTATACAAGAGTTCAAGCCTTTGCAATTGAAAATTTTCCCACTTAATTGCCGAAACACGGCACCTACTGGCACAACCAATTTAAGTACTGTATATCAGCATCATTAACAATGATGTACTTTCCTATGCACCCAATGGCATCATCAGTGTGTCCTACTAATCTAGGTATATTCAGTCCCCTAATGGTTGCATTATGTTTCCCGCAACCACTGCTATTATGTCACATAGTTGTCCGCAACAGAAAACCTCTAAATTAGCATCATTAACAATGATGTACTACTTTTAGTTCCTATGCACCCAATGGCGCCATCGATGTATTATTACTAATCTAGGTATATTCAGTCCCCTCATGGTTGCATTATGTTTACTGCAACCACTGCTATTTCGTCAATATCCTCAGATATCTTGACCTCTATGTAAATCCTAGCCTTGAGTGGGGGTCTCGCCATCATTTCTCACCTAACATCTCCCTCGTTCCCCTTATTTACCAAGGATAAAAGAAACCTAAGTAGCAAAAATTCAAAAAATGCAATCTAATTCCACAACGTACTTGGTATTTCCAAATAATATGCAAGGAAATCTAGAATTACCAACTTGACCACGAAAGGATTAGCAATCAGATGCAAGTAAACTAAGAGTTCACTAAAACACTCTTGTTGACCAGATGACAAATTACAGCAGTTCCCAATCAATAATAACAAATTACAACCTAAACCTCATCCGAAAAGACAAACCAAAATCACTGTTTCAAAAGGCAGCGTAAGAAGAACGCATTTGAATCCAACTGCTGCTTTTCCAGGCAAAAATGCAAAGTTTCGGAACCATGAATCACAGCACAATACCAAAATTTCTTGAAAAAATAATCCAAATTTCACAGTTAGCATGGCACCAATGTAAACAAGTCAGGAAGCTAATATGAGGATTCAGAAACAAGCATGCTAGCAATTGATCTGTCGATCCATCAAGAGCTAGTTAGAATTTACCTTGAGGCGGTGGCAGAGGGTGAGGAAATCAATGGCGCTGGAGGCGGGAGAAGCGGCGGTCGACGCGATCGAAGCAGCAGCAGCAGCGGCCGCCTCCCCGTTAGGGTTCGCCGCCCGGGGGCGAAGCGCGAGGATCCTCGGGCCGTCACCGTTGCCTCCGAGCTTCGGCGATCGGGGGCCGAGGAGAGAGCGGGAAGAGGCAAAGGAGAGGGGCGATTTCACCGCCATTGATTTGGATCAATCGAAGGTGGGAGTTTCCAAAGGAGCACACCAATTTTTTGTCCGGGCTTTTGAGCCTGGATAATTATAAAGTGCGCGAACCAGGAAATATGGTGTGCTCTTTTGGAAACTCCCTCAAAGGGGTGAGTTTTTAGATGGGCACAATATTTTTTTTTTTTAATCAACCTACTTATAATTTTCTATCAAAGTACAATTTTGTTATTGAATATATTTGATGAACATTAATTTGAAGTAACTACTCTCAAATATTTAGAGCAACACAACTCCTTGTAAAATTTTCAATACTTAACGGATGCTCTAAAAACTTTTTTTTATGCGTAACGCATACTCTTAAAAAATGCTCGACATGTAATGTCCTCTCAATTATTTTAAATTTTTTTTATTATTATTTTTTGCATGCAATAGGCTTTCAAAAACTTTCTTCGCAAAACAAGTGATCTTTCTTAACAATAAAATCAAATTTTGAGATGTGTTGCTAAATTAAAGAAAATATCAATTTTAAGATGATATATTGAATTAGTTAGTGTAACAAACAAAATTTGAACAGTATACGTAATCTAACCGTTCCTATTTCTAAAAGACCTGATTCGCTAATCGGAGCTTAATAGACAAAAGACAATAGCATCAAATCTGTAGAAATCTTATAGTATTCAGATGTAATCGGAGATTACAGAAAATCCCAATTGGACTTGGATTAGACTAGCATCTTAATTGGATTGTAACATCGATTAGATGATAATTATACTATTCTGATAGCATTAAAATAGTAGCACTATGTATATCTCTTTATGTGATATGAGAGAAAGACTTTGTTATTACGAGAGATATTTTAATCTTTTCTTGTAATTTTTTTCCTCATTCCGTGAATGTTGATCGAACTTAGTTGATCGTAGCACAAAAATAAAAATAAAAGAGGCCCACTAATCTTTGATTCAAGATTCTAAAACACTAAGTGCATGAGCACTTCAACATGCCAGGGTCTCTTGAACAAGAATCATGAGAACAGAACTAACAACGTTCTTCAAAATTAAAAAAAAAAAAAAAAACAGCACCAGTTCATTTCTTTTACACCAAATTTCTAGTGCTATGGATCAACACTTCCAACAACTACGCAGCCTCGTCGTCATCGCCGTCGACGTTGTTGACTCGCTCGCACTCATCAATCCACTCAGAGTAGATGTCGATGGGCTCCGTAAGAGAATGGACAGCAGTGCTGAAACTCTCTTGGCAAACACAGCAGATGGCTTCGGCAATCAAGTTCTTCAAGTCGATGATGCACTCGACGCTGTCCCTGTGGTTGCAGAAGGGGCAATCGAAGGAGACTTCGAGCTTGGGCATCTTCTTCTTTGGTGTCGGCCTCGCCCTCGACTTCCTCTTGCCCATAGCTCAACAACTGCACTTTGAAAATATTGAAAAGACCCTCGAGTTGAGGAATATTTATAGATAGGGTAACTGGAGTTTGAATAGGAGTGGGACTCCGAATTAGTCTCCTAGTCGGGAATATCTAAAGGAGCACACCATTTTTACTAGTGAGCACACTTGTGAAGTTGATTAATATTACAAGTTTGCCATTATTATTTTTTTTGGACATGATTGTTATTATCTTCAACATCTCTTCTCCTTCCCTATTTCTACCTAGCAAAGTTGTTCAGTTAAAAAAGAAAAAAAGAAAAAGAAAAATTAGAATCTTTAGACTCATATACACTTTATCTCAGGTTTTCTTATATTGAAAAACCTAACAAATTAAAATCGAAAGTTAACTTTATTCATTTTTTGTTTACTCATAAATATTAAAGAATATGGTAGATTGTGGGTGAGAAGAGTTAGAAAGGGCTTTTTTTGGGATGAAGAGTATCTGGTTACATTGCTTTGTAACATTGCTAAAATAGTTCGCCTACTGCTAAATTTACTGCATATCATATATTATTTACAACTATAAACTACTTTTATATAACTAAATAGAGGAGCTATTGTATGATACTTCACATGGTACAAAACACGACTTCGATAACAAGGAAAGCGTTCATGGCACAGCTCAATTTGAAAACGCAGCCAACAAGGTAGCCAGATTCAGACCAAGACTTTAAAGCAAAAAAATTACTAAAGATGGATCAGTTAGGAGGTGACACAGGCGAAACTTCCATTTTAGATTTACACGTATTAGAAACTTATGCAGTATTGGTAGTAGATATTGTTTTTGTTTGATGGACACTTCCGAGTGTACTGTCCCTTTATTCAAACCGTAACAAATGACTATCAATAAAATGTGTTTAAAAAACCCCAATGCCCCCCAACCCAACCACCCTCCCCCCAAAAATCCAGACAGCAAGAACATGTTCAACAGCTTCTCTCCCTTTTAAATAAAATATTTCTCTCAGGAATCTATACATGCTGTTTTTCTTGTCAAAATGTCCATAGCACATTTGACTGCAAAACAATAGTAGAGCTCCAAGCAGTAGAAGGTCATAAGATCAAGATGAGATGGTATCCTATGCATTTATGGAAAGTTGGGCGAACAGAACGTGACATGCACTACACTGAACACAATTGCTTGTTGATATATTAAATTATATGGGTACTAACATGTCCATATTTTTCATCTTCCTTCTTATGCTTGTATGACTTTTGCTTAGTTATCATTATTTCGACCATGTAGATTTACATCCACAAAAAACAATGTAGGCTTCCAGACGGGCTTTAATCAATTATCAGATAAGCAAATTTATCAGTCAGTATAAACAAAAAAAAAAAACACAAGAAGATGGCACAATAATCAGCACATATCGGACCCATCATTGCACGTCTGAACTCTAAAGCATGTAAGAAATGATGCTTTGGAAATCCCATCAAAAAACAAATCTGGCAATAGCTGAAGATGTTCATCTTTCGACTAGTGTTTTTTTTTTTTTTTTTTTTTACCTTAAACAGCGGGATGTAGCCCTCCGCGTTCCATTAAAGAGAAAATAACATAACAAGAGTTTTCAGGGTCCACAAATGGAGTGGCCCAAAGATAAGTTTACAATGCAAAGATTAAAAAATCACTAACAAGGGAAGAAGCAAAACAAAATAAAACTATAGGGCTCCAGCCAAGGAGAAGTACTATGATCGGTCCATCCTCTTTCGCATCTCTGGAATAGGTCCCTACTCCTCATCTGGCGGAGTGTCATCAGTATCATTTCCTCAAGAACCACTAGATAAGTGAAGTCGCTCCCCGTCCGAGGGAACACCTATCCACAAAATGAAATCATGAGCGGTGAGTCTCGCACAATACTCAATAGAATGATATTTATCATTAAATAATCTACTATTTTGCTCTCTCCATATATTTCAGCAAAATGCCGCAATCACACTTCTAAGCTTCTCGCTATCATTGTTTCTCCTATCAAGTCTCCTCCAGATATTTCATCTAAGGCAATACTGATGTACAATCCCAATGTCCTAGTACACTCCTCCCATGTATTTTTAGAAAAAGAGCAATTACGTATAATGTGTTCGCCTGATTCCGCATCCCTCTTGCATAATATACATATGTTGGGGCCACACCAACCTCTTTTCTGTAACTTTGGCCAAGTCAGGAGAGTATCTTTACAAGCTAACCAAAGAAACAGTCTGACCTTCTGAGGGCATTTAACTCTCCAAATCCATGCAGTACTTGCACAGCTGATTCCGCCGTTTATGAAGTGTCGGTATGTGGCTCTTACCGTGAAGTTATCATTCTTCTCCCATCTCCAGATCGGTCTATCATCTTCTGATGAAGAGGGGGTTAACTCACTCAAGAACTGTTTAAGCAGTCTTATTCTAAGAAAATCCTGTCCAGATAATACCGTTAAATTCCATCTCCATCTTGAGCGACCCCAATATTCACACACCTTGGCGTTTTTATCATTGACTTTTTGATAGAGGTCTGGATATAATGTCTTTAGAGGGAGTTGCGAACACCATCTGTCATGCCAAAAGGCTATCTTGTTCCCTTTTCCCAACTTGTATTCCAGACTGTGGCAAATTAGATGTCTTACGCTTAACAACCCTTTCCAGAAAGCCGATGTATTATGCTTTTTCTTTGCTTCCCCATATAACATGCCTCCCTTCGGGTCATACTTGCTGATTAATAACTTCTGAAGCGAGCCCTAATTCCTCGTAATTAAATGCCACCACCATTTGGTCATCAGGTACATGTTAAAAGTCTTGAGATCAACGACCCCTAAACCTTCCGCCTCTTGTGGCCTACACACTTGTCCCCATGGAATTAGGTGAAATTTTTTAGATGAAGCATCAACTCCATTCCAAAGAAATCTCTTCCTTATCCAGTCAATTTCCTCTCGCACCCATCTTGGCATTATGTAAAAGGACATTAAATATAACGAGAGTAAGGAGAGTACTGCGTTGAGCATTACAATCTTCCCACATAGTGACAGGTATTTTCCTTTCCATCCTTCCAACTTTTTCTCAAAGCAATCAAAGAGGGGGAGCCAATTCTTTATCAAAGGTTTTCCAAACTTCACCGGTATTCCTAAATATGTGATCGGGAGATGTCCCTCCTTACAGCAAAATACCTCCCTAATTAGTTGCATGGACAAATTTCTCATTTCCAAACAAATTAACGAACTCTTAGCAAAGTTTATCTTTAGTTCCGACCACGCCTCGTAACAGCAAAGGGCCCATTTTAAGGTTATAGCCTCTCGCATGCTACCCCTTCCAAAAATCAGCGTATCATTTGCATATTATAAATTGACAAAGGGTATGTTGGGAGCCCCTGGGAGGCCTGCTTTCTCTCCCTTCTTCTTCAACTTCTGAAGCATAAGATTTAAACCATCTGCTATCAAAACAAATAATAGCAGAGAGAGGGGATCACCTTGCCTCAGGCCCCTTTTCAGAAGAATTTCTTTTCCCACTGTGTCGTTTATGTTTATCTATGTTTTTCCGGAATACAACCAAGCTTCAATCCATATTCTCCATTTCTCCCCAAAACCCCTATGTCTGAGAGTCCCCATCAGGCAGTCCCAATTCACCATATCATATGCTTTTTCGAAGTCAAGCTTCAACATAAAACCATTTATTTTGGATTCTTGCACTGGTGGATAACTTCATATGTCGTAGCCACCCCTTCTAAGATGTTTCTGCCTGCGATAAAACCCGTTTGATAGTCCTTTACCAGGGACTGTAATTTCGGTGTTAATCTATTAGCCAGTACTTTTGACACTATCTTCTATTCAAAAGTGCAATCGGTCTGTAATTCCCAATTTGACCCGGCGAACATTTCTTTGGTATTAGGGTAATGACCGAGTAGTTGATTCTATCCAATGTACTTATCCCCTGAAATACCTCTTCCATTAGCCAAACTAGATCACTCTTAACGTCTTCCCAAAATAATTTAAAAAAGAATAGCGAAAATCCATCAGGACCTGGTGCCTTATCCTGGCCTAGTTCCCATACCGCTCTTTTAATCTCCTCCTCCCGAAACTCTTCTTCAAGATCTGAGAGCTCCACCTCCTTATCCCAAACTTCTTCTTTCATCTGAACACGAAATGTGTTCGCCCTGCCAAACAGTCGCTTAAAATGTTGATACACATGATCCTGCAGTGCATCCCCGCTAACCTGTCTATCTTTTACCGTTAGCTGATGTATTTTGTTCATTCTATGCCTCATATTTGCCCATCTATGAAAAAAGACAGTATTTGCATCCCTTTCCTTCAGCCACGTAGCATGAGTTCTCTGTCTCCTTCTTAACTCCTCCCTCTTATATAATTCTTCAAGTTTTCTTCTTAGACTTAGTAGTCTTCTGTTCTCATCCAGTGATAAGTTGCGACTCTCTTCTAGTTTTTCTAAAATGTCCATCTCCTTCAAAATGTCCTCATTCTCGCTCCTCACTTCTCTTCTGAGGCACCTTTCCCATCTCCATAATACCTTTCGTAAACGCCGCAGTTTAATACAAATATTTGTTGCTGCATCTCTTGCTCCTGTATCATGACCCAAACTCTCTCTAATCAGGCCGTGCACTTCCTGATATTCAAGCCACCATTTCTCTAAATGGAAACGCTTATGAATTTTCTGTACTTTCTCCCCACTAGTAAGCATGATTGGAGTGTGATCTGACGTCGGTCGCGGAAGGGAACAAATCTCTGCGAGAGGAAATTTCGCTTCCCGGGGAAGGGAACAAATCTCTTTCGACTAGTGTTTTTGGAGCTAAATCTTTTGAGTGTTGCCCATGCAAAGTAAAATGAATTGCAAAAATCAAAATACATATAAACATAACTTATTGCCCACCAACACATGTTTATACATTCAAATACATAGGAGATATAAGCCAATAAGCAAATACTTCAAACTCAACATAGTGCATTTTGCTTTAAAAGAAATTCTAAGTTTGTAAGGTTCAAAGGATACTTTGTTAAAATCCTTCACAAGTCTGGCCTCCATTGAAGCATTGTTCTCATAGTCTAGCCAAAATTCCTTTACTTCTTCAGCTGCATAAAAAATCAAGCACACTCAGTAATGATTGTTTTAATGATGCCCTCATTCATATAAATTAATCCTCCACCAAGGACTTAGCACATTTCATTCAGAGCTTTCTGCTCAAGCCTACTCTTGTCTTCTTTTGGAATGCCATCCGAGGGTGTAATATCACCAACAATAGATATCAAATCAAAAGCCTAGCGAGCACACAAACAAAATAGGCATGAATATAAATATGTGTGCATGCATATAATAATTGGCATGTTATTTGACGACATTAAGCATGGGAAGACACCAAACCAGCTAATGCATTGAAACTGAAGTTAATTACCTTCAGCAATGTCGTGTACGATTGCAGTCTTGACACACCTGGTTTATGAGAAAGATGTGATTGGTCAACTTAAAATAAAAAACTTCGCAACAACTAAATTCATTAACTGTTGATGCAAAATCAAAGCAATAAAATACAGTTGTGATGATCATTGAGGAATCTCATAAATGAAAAACACCTAATTCTTACATATGAAAGCACTATAAAATTATGATAGCAAGAAATAGAAATATGTCAATGTGGTATAAAGAATCTCAGAAAATTTTTTGTAAACCACTTAACGTGTTCAAAGCTATAAACACGCATACTTCATCCTTCATAAGCCTAGCTTCCTCCTAGATGAAGTGGCCAAAAAAAAATATTTAGAGACTGAAGTACAATACAAGGCATCCCAAAGCAAGGGTTTTTATTTTTTCCTAACAAAATAGCATTCTTTGCGAATCAATCAAACCCAAGTTTACTTAAATTAGATGACTGGGTAGAAATGGAGAATTTTTATAGGGAAAACTCATTAGAAAAACATAGATTGACATAAATATGTGATTTATCAACGTTAAAGACAGACATGGAATTACAAACATGACAATATATAAATGGAGCCATTTGGTCAGGTTCAATAGATTATAAATGTAAAACCATTGAAACATGTCCTCTCAATTTATTATTGATGGATTGCAAATTTCTTGAGGAAGTATATATAAAAATTTTCATACCTTTAAGAAACGAAAAAAACTGAAAGCAGAAATAGAGGTAATAAATGATACCTGGCAAAAAAATATAAATATGATAGCTTCGAATGAATTAAAATTTTTTTTAAATAAAATAAAATGACAAGATTAGAGAAAAATTAAGAAATAAATGAAAGGGTAAGGAATAAGAGTAAACCTTTCTCTATTTACACCAGGCAGATCTCCAGCGATCAGAGCCATCAATGACATACAATACATGTGATAGCAATCGACTCAGGTCCCTTAATTCCATGGCTAATCCATCCCTTCCCTTTCGTTGTCTAAGAATGAAACAATTATAACATATAAATTTAACAAATTAAAAAGTCAAAAGAGAATTATAAACCATGTAATCAGTGTTGGAGAGTAAGGGCACATGCAGTACAGGCATGGACCTGTATGCTTAGTATACAGTTCTAGTCTTGTACACAATAGAAGTGATGGAAAGGTGCACTAAACTAGAACTCACCACAAATAACCACTAACTAGGTACTGCAAAGTGGTTTAGAAAAGGGGAACCTCTATCTGCCTCTCTCAAACTATGGTTTATTCCGAGGGACACATCTTCAGTCCGGTTTCCTCTCAATCGACAAAATCAAAAGGCAAAGCTTGATTCCATTTCTAACAATGATGTACTTTCCTATGCACTCAATGGCATCATCAGTGTGTCCTACTAATTTAGGTATATTCAGTCCCCTAATGGTTGCATTATGTTTACCGCAACCACTGCTATTATGTCACAGAGTTGTCCGCAACAGAATACCTATAAATTAGCATCATTAAGAATGATGTACTACTTTTCGTTCCTATGCACCCAATGGCGCCATCGATGTATTATTACTAATCTAGGTATATTCAGTTCCCTCATGGTTGCATTATGTTTACTGCAACCACTGCTATTTCGTCAATATCCTCAGATATCTTGACCTCTATGAAAATCCTAGCCTTGAGTGGGGATCCCGCCATCATTTCTCACCTAACACCTCCCTCGTTCCCCTTATTTACTAAGGATAAAAGAAACCTAAGTAGCAAAAATTCAAATAATGCAATCTAATTCCACAATGTACTTTGTATTTCCAAATAATATGCAAGGAAATCTAGAATTACGAAGTTGACCACGAAAGGATTCGCGATCAGATGCAAGTAAACTAAGAGTTCACTAAAACACACTTGTTGACCAGATGACAAATTACACCACGCATTTCGACAGTTCCTAATCAATAATAACAAATTACAACCTAAACCTCATTCGAAAAGACAAACCAAAATCACTGTTTCAAAAGGCACCGTAAGAAGAACGCATTTGAATCCAACTGCTGCTTTTCCAGGCAAAAATGCACAGTTTCGGGACCATGAATCACAGCACAATACCAAATTTTCTTGAAAAAATAATCCAAATTTCACAGTTAGCATGGCACCAAGGTAAACAAGTCAGGAAGCTAATACGAGGATTCAGAAACAAGCATGCTAGCAATTGATCTCTCGATCCATCAAGAGCTAGTTAGAATTTACCTTGAGGCGATGGCAGAGGGTGAAGAAATCAATGGCGCTGGAGGCGGGAGAAGCGGCGGTCGACGCGATCGAAGCAGCAGTAGCAGCGGCCGCCCCCCCGTTAGGGTTCGCCGCCCGGGGGCAAAGCGCGAGGATCCTCGGGCCGTCACCGTTGCCTCCGAGCTTCGGCGATCGGGGGCCGAGGAGAGAGCGGGAAGGGGCAAAGGAGAGGGACGATCTCACCGCCATAGATTTGGATCAATCGAAGGTGGGAGTTTCCAAAGGAGCACACCAATTTTTTGTCCGGGCGCACAATTATAAAGTGCGCTTACCAGGAAATATGGTGTGCTCTTTAGGAAACTCTGTCGAAAGGGGAGTTTTCAGATGGGCACAGCATTTTTCTTAGTGGGCCTACTTAAAAATTTCCATCACATTTTATTAAAAATTTTAGATCAAAATATTCTTGTCTAAAATTCAAAAGAAATAAAGAAAGAGTATTAGTGTCGGTGTTATCTGGACCGGCGATAGCAAAAGCGACGGCGACGAGCAAAAGGAAGAAAAGAGAGGTCCGATAGTGTTGGGTTTAGAGAATAGAAAAGGAATGAGGAATTGGGTAATTGGGTTAGAGAAGATTTTTTGAAAGAGAAGAAAAGAGGAAAGAGGAAGAGGAGGAGAAGATGAGAAAAAGAGAAGAGAAGAAACTGTTTAATGAGAGATAAATAAAAGAATGACAAAAAGTTAAAATTTTTGGATTAACAGTTCCGGATCAGTCATGTGTGATCCGAACTAGACAATCCGAATCAACCAATTAGATCCAGACTAACAATCCCGAATTACTTCAAATTGATTCGGAATTATTAGCTCGGATCAAAGACGTGAAAGAAAGGTGGAGATGGAATCATGGAAAGGTATTGTGAAAATATTGGTGTGCTCATTAGGAAAATCTCTCTTTTCAAAAGAGATAGTGTGTTCACTAGAAAAAATGGACTCGCTAATATTCTCACAATACCTTTCCATCTCCTCCTTTCTTATTATATTAAAGCAAAAAAAAAAATTATTTAACTAATCCCTTTTGACTTATTAAAGCAAAAAAAATATTTTAACAAATCCAAACTCTCTTTTTTGCACTTCTAAATTCCGATGAGAATTATATTTAGATTAGGGTTTCATAATAAATTTTTAAAAAAAGTAAAGGACAGTATTTAAAATTGAGATAGAGAAAAAAAGAGATTTTTATATCAAAATTAAGTAGGAGTATTATGTACAAATAGCTTACTACTGGGAAGAAGAATGTAACTTAGTCCACAATTTAATATTACAAACTTGTAGCATGGTTTCTAAATGATATACTTAGTATTTATAAATGTATTTTAGATCCAAGGACTAATTAGTCCCTTAATTCAAACAGGTCTCTTTTCTTATTTACAATAAATAATAGCATAATATTTTTGGCAAATGGAACAAGTCCCAACAAATGAGATAATAATCGGCCCTTAAAGTAGGTATTTACTAATAGTATATTGAATATTAATATTAATATCTAAGATTGGAAGCATCTAAAAATCTCATCTTTCTTGTCTAACAAAATGTGATTTGAGAAAAAAGATAAGTGAGGACAAATCAACCCATTAACTCATAATTTTAATTTTTTTATTTTTTCTAGTGTAACATAAAATCTTGTTAAATTTATTAGGGTAGATACAAGAGTCAATATTTGACCTACTCTATTTAAAATTTAAATTAAAAAAGTTTTTTTTTATATTTTTATTTAATATTTTGAATACCACAGAAAAAATATAATATTAAAAAATTTCAAAACTTACGAAAGTGATGGGGGTTTAGTGACAATTCTTTTATTTTTCTTTTTTTTTTATTATGGAGAAATTCAAAATGTGCATCACTTTCCTCCTAGTGAGCACCAAATGATAAGTTTCCAAAAATTTCAAATTTGTCCTTTTATTTTTTGGACCAAAAAAATATATGGCTTCTTTTTACTAAGTATCACCTCTCTAAAATCCATCTCTAACCCATTTACAAATGCTTTTCTGCCACGCAACCAAATAAAAAAAAGAAAACAATAGAGTAAATCCTAAATCTCTGCTTCGTCTTCGCTAGGGATTTGGGAGAGTTTTCGACCGGACCTGAAAAAAAGAGGAGAGGGGAAGAAGGGAAGAGAAAAATAGGGAGTGGTGTGCTCACTAAGAAAAACTGTTGAAGAGGAGAAGATATAGGTTGAGATAATGGGTGGTGCTAACTAAGAAAAAACCAGCTAGTTTTTAAGTTATATGGTTCATTAATTAAGAGGAAAGTGGTGCCCATTTGGAAACTGTTGAAGTGTTTCTTGAGTTCAAAAACTTAAAAAATGAATACTTGCCATTTTAAGTATTTGAATGCAGAATGATAAAAAATATAGAGAAGCTAAGGACGGGTAGTTGCTCCCATAGATGCATGGAGCTACTTTTAATTACTCATTCTGCTCATATGTATTCTTAACACGTGGAGATTCTAAAAGCATGCGCCCCACATTTTACTAGTGAGCACCACATACTATAATAGTAAAGTGATTTACAACATAGGGAAAAATGGTGCTCACTAGTAAAATATGGTGCTCATTTAGAATTTCCCTTAACACATCATCCACAATGGTGGCACTATAATTGATCAGTGTGTTGTGGACTGGACCCCGTGGTGGGTGTGGTAGCGGGGGAAGCTGCGGACACCACATTGCAGCACTATACTATTATTTACTGGACACCACATTGCTGATTTATTTTCCCATGCCAATTTACACCGTTACTAGATAGTTTCTATTGTTGAATCTGCTGATATATACATTTTTTAATTTTATTTTAACTCTTCTATATATATATATATATATATATATATATATATATATATATATATATTTGCTAAAACATAATCTCAACCGACTGCAATCAATCTCTCATAACAGAATCAAGAGACAACCTTCGTTACAAGCTCTAGTAACCGTCAAGAAAAATTCTCCTACCAAACAACCTTAATAACCAACATATGTTTCTCATTCGCTGCAAAATCAGCATATATATATTCGTTTTCCTCCATTTGTCATGAACATTAACTTGATGTAACTACTCTCAAATATTTAGAGCAATACAAATCCTTGTAAAATTCTCAACACGTAACGGGTGCTCTAGAAAGTTTTTCTACGGTAACGCATAGTCTTAAGAAATGCTCAACACGTAATGTCCTCTCAATTTTTTTTAATTTTTTTAAATTATTTTTTGCATGCTATGAGCTTTCAAAAATTTTCTTCGCAAAAACACGGTGCTCTTTCTTAACAATAAATCAAATTTTGAGATGTATTGCTAAATTAAAGAAAATATCAATTTTAAGAGGATATATTGAATTAGTTAGTGTAACAAACAAAATTTGAACAATATAGGTAACCAAACCGTACCTATCTCCAAAAGACCTGATTCGCCAATCGGAGTTTGATAGACAAAAGACAATAGCATCAAATCTGTAGAAATTATATAGTATTCAGATATAATCTGGGATCACAAAAAGTCTCAATTGTACTTGGATTAGACGACATCCTAATTGGATTGTAACACCGATCAGATGTTGATTGTGCTATTCTGATAGGATTAAAATAGTAACACTATGTATATCTCTTTGTGTGATATGAGAGAGAGACTTTGTTATTACTAGAGATATTTGGATTTTTTTTTATAATTTTTTTTTTCCCGTTCCATAAACTTAGATCGAAGTTGCTTGACTCGTAGCACAAAAATAATAAATTAAAAAAAGCCCACTAATCTGTGATTCAAGATTCTAAAACACCAAGTGCATGAGCACTTCAACATGACAGGGTCTCTCGAACAAGAATCAAGAATTAGAAAGAAAAAAAAAGCACCAGTTCATTACTTTTACGCCAAATTTCTAGTGCCGCGGATCAACACTTCCAACCACTATGCAGCCTCATCGTCGTCGCCATCGACGTTATTGACTCGCTCGCACTCATCAATCCACTCGGAGTAGATGTCGATGGGCTCCGTAAGAGAGTGGGCAGCAGTGCTGAAACTCTCCTGGCAAACCCAGCAGATGGCTTCGCCAATCGAGTTTTTCAAGTCGATGATGCACTCGACGCTTTCCCTGTGGTTGCAGAAGGGGCAATCAAAGGAGACTTCGAGCTTGGGCATCTTCTTCTTTGGTGCCGGCTTCGCCCTTGACTTCCTCTTGCCCATGGCTCAATAACAACACTTTGAAAATATTGAAGAGACCCTCGAGTTGAGGAATATTTATAGATAGGGCAACTGGAGTTTGAATAGGAGTGGGACTCCTAGTTAGTTTCCAAGTCGGAAATATCTAAAGGAGCACACCATTTTTCGTTGTGAGCACACTTATGAAGTTGATTAATATTATAAATTCGCCATTATTCTTTTTTAGACATGATTATCCTTGTCCTCAACCTCTCTTCTCCTTCCCTATTTCTACCCAGCAAGGTTGTTCAGCTAAAAAAAAAGAAAAAGAAAAAGAAATTAAATCTTTAAACTCACATCTACTTTATCTCAGATTTTCCTTTATTGAAATACCTCACAAATTAAAGTCGAAAATTAACTTTATTCATTATTTGTTTGCTCATAAATCCTAAAGAATATGGTGGGTTGTGGGTGAGAAGAGTGAGAAAGAGTTTTTTTGAGATGAGATGTGTGCTCACCTGAAAAAACCCTTTCTTTTGAAAAGAGAAGATGTACTCACTAGGAAAAATAGTGTGCTCCTTTAGAAACGCCCCTCCTAGTCATATACTATATAAGTTTCCTTAAAAGGAAACTATTTTTTAAAAAAAAAAATAGAAAATCCAAGAATCTACGAATCAATAATTATTTTTTCTTTTGTATTTTTCTCCTTTTTAAAAATTAAGAAGGAAAATACAACACTTGGTGCAATGTGAGGAAAGTACTCTAGTACTAGAGTTTGTAGTTCAGGAAGAAATTACGACAATAAATGATAAAAAGAATTAAAACCAAAATAAAGGATCTTGGATCGACTTTGAAGATGTTTTTACTCTGAAACAGAAATTAATCGAACAAATAATATTGAGATACCATGAGAAAAAGATGCTCAGTAACAATATTAAGATGCTCAATAACAATATTCAGTGGGCTTATGGCCGAAGAACAAAAAAATTTCGAAGTGTCCTTATGGCAATTGTGTGGAATATCTAGTGTCCTTATGGCAATTGTGTGGAATATCTAGTTGGAAAGAAATAGAAGATTATTTAATAATACTCATTTAAATATTACATTGCTTTGTACTAAAATTAAAGATAACATAGCTCTCTCCACATATAATGCAGGTGATAAATCAGTCAACACTTCCTCTATTAGACCCACAAGTAGGAAAGTACGAATGATGCTGAATCTGAAGCCATATTTAGAAAACCAGTAAGAAGCGGAACAAGAGGAGGATGGAGGAGCAAGAGAAGCAGAATAGGATTAACAAAGAGGAAACAAAGAAGGAGAGAGAGAGAGATGGAGACAGGGATGTCAGGACCATTTTATCTTTGTATATGTAATAATATATGGAACTTGAGGACCACCTGATATCTTATTTGTAGTAGGTTATCTATGTAAATACTAAACTGCTTCGTTAATCACAAATTAATGGAACACAAAAAGCTAGGTTGCTCACTGTTTATGGTTAAAAAAAAAAAAAAAAAAAACAATACTCGGTGGGCTAGTTTTTTTACATGCCATCTAGAATTTGGAAAATGGAAGTACAGAAGTTTCAGTTGTATGAACCAGAACATCAGTGCAAAAAGATCATCTACAAGAAAAATTTTAGCAAATCCAGAGCTCACCAAAAAATTAAAGAAAAAAATTGCAGAATAAGCATCCACTCCTATGAACTGGGATTGATGGATTCAGAGATAGAATAAATACCCACAACCAGAAGCACAGAAAAAAATTTATAGAGGAAAAAAAGGAATTAACTTTGATTCTTTACGATTATAGAGCTTTACGCCATGAGTATTACATTGTGCTTTATGAAGATATAAACTCTTGTCGCTTACCATGCTCCCCGTAGGTCACATCGACCGTTTACTTCAAGCAAAAAATATTTCTGGCATTGACCTCACTGACAGGAAAAGGAAGGGGTTTGTCCTACGTCGGCAAATAGGCTGGGTGTTGCCAATGGAGATCCCCCATTCCAAAAGTGGAAGGGACTGGCCGTTAGATCCGATAGTTGTATGCCAATGCTGTGGTACCGATAGATTCACTATTTCAGTGCCTTCCTCGGACATTGCAGGCGCCAGTATTTATTTTTGGTATATTGCTCCACACCGAGAAGAGGTATGTGTACCTCCAGCAACAACGACAAATGGAACCCTAGGCTCCTATGCTGGGAGCATTTCAAGGTAGAGGTGGGAACACCTAAACTTCCCATTTCTAGCATTCTATAGTTCTTATAGTCTCTCGACGACAGGTATGGAAGATTACCGGTAGACCAAAAGCTTCGCGAACCACTAATACATTTCGTTGCACTTAAACCGCCCTCGTGAAGAGGTGCACTCCGATACCATTGATGTCCAATAGCTTTCATAACTCTGAGCACCTCTCTCCCCTTTCCCAATTGTAGGTCAGGAGACACTCTATATGCACTTCAATAAGCTGTTCAAAATGTGAGGTCTCTGAGCTACTTGTTCACAGTTTTCAGCTTCGCACGCTATCAATGATCTGGTGATTATTAATCTCTCTCGGATGGCTATGACAAGGCAGGATCTAAACCTTCTATCAGATAATCCTCTTTGCTTCGATTTTTGAAAAAACATCGAGTTAGGCCTGTTTTCCTAACCCTCTATTCCTCCTCGACGTTACCTCCGCTGCCCACATCCTCCCCAGATCTGTCTGAAATTTGCCTGCACGGTGGAAAGTTGGAGCAAAAATATATGAGGGGCTGCATACATCTGAGCTTTAGCTATGTTTTCCGATCAGAGTGATAGTTTGGTGGTACCTGCTGTAGAAAGAAAGAACTCATCCAAAACCTTTCCATGTTCTGCAAGAAATTCAAGTTGATTGATATAAGTAGAGATTAAGATGGACCATAGCGTGAGATCTATTGGTATGCTTAGAAACTATAATTTAACACAGATTGGTTAAGTGCACCTACTTCTAAGAGCTCTCAGGTTTTAGGGGAGATTTAACATTTCTATTATCAGTGTATTTCACAATTCAAACAACTCATGTTTAACAGGGGAAGTTATTATTATTTTAGAGAATGCATGGTGGAATAGGCTAAACAAACAAGTGGAAGTAGGGATGATAATCGACGCGTCCACGGGCTAAATTTTGGTCCGTCCTATACAAAATTTTGAATTAAAAATAAAATTTTCATTTTTCTAATTCAAAACTTTGTATAGAAAGGATCAAAAATTGGCCCGTGGACGCGTCCACTACCATCCCTAAGTGGAAGAGAGAGTAGACCCAAACAACAAGTCCAAAATCTAGATCCTCTACTAAGACTAAAATGCTTTACTCAACTAACAACCTTCAGACATTCTCATAAAAATCACATAGGAGGGATTGTTTCAAAAACCACCTCATATGCCTAAGATTTCATGAATAAGGATGAAGACAAGAGCAAATATTACAACTATCACCAGTGCCAAAGACTACAAAGAGACATTGAATAACTAGTTAAGAAAAGTTATCTCAAGTTTATAGCTCCAGACATTTATGAGGATCAAGCTGTAGAGGCATGGGTGAGTAGACATTCTTACTTCAAGAGCTGGTAAGGTGCTTTTTAAGTCATTTATGATCATTTACTATGAAGTCACATGAAACAAATATTTTGTACTACTTAAGTTAAATGATCTATTTCATCAACCTTGCAAACATTTTCCCACCTCGGAAAAGTCTTGGCTACGCACCAAACAACTTAACCCTTAGTTCGCAGGTATTGAACAGAGTGTTGGTTATGCACGAAGCAAACAAAGACTTGGCATCACACCAAACAAACAAAGCCTTGATACCGTGCCAAGCAACTCAAGCTTTGGTTATGTGACATGCAACTAAAATCTTGATCACACACCTAACAACTCAAGCCTTTGTTCTGCGCCAAGCAACCCAATCCTTGGTTATGCAAGCAATACTCTTAAGACCAAGATAGATACCATTTTACCACCTCGCGAGCCTAAGGCCATATGTTCACTCTAATGGTTCCAGAGTCTAAGCAAAACGCCCATTTTCTGGACTCACAAATCTAAGATATTGCACATACTCCTAAGATCCTGTATCCATTTTGGATGCACGCTCTTAAAAATTTCCTCCAAAACACATTAAAAAATTCTCATCATACAATGCACGTTCTCAAAAAATTGCCGTGCTCAACACATGCACTCATGAAATTCTCAGCACGACGCGCATTCTCAAAAATATTTGTATGCACAAAAGCGGGTTAAAAATTCTAATCACACAATGCACACTCACAAATATTAACTATTATTTTTGAGAATGCATGGTGGAATAGGAATAGGCCAGATAAAAATGGACTGCGACACAATTAGAAAGTCAAATTTGGTATATGATGTATATGTGGAAAATCATTAATACGTGATCCATGACATTTTACTCTATTAGCAAGCACACATTAATGCAAAAGTTACAATTTCCAAGATAGGTGACCATCCAATTGCCATGGTAAGAACACATACACAGTCTATTTGATACACAGTCAATTTGAAATCAAACCTTAGCACAACTAGAAGAGGACATATAGTCTATTTGATACCAAACTGCGTAGCGTAACAATTGAAATTGTATAAAATTATAAAGAAATTGATGCCAAGTCGGTTTAGGGGCTCTATCTAAATATTAACTTTTGTCGGCAAAGCTAATGGTTTGGAAGGAGCCAGAGTTCTCGTAATTATTCATATTGCTAGGGTGTTATTGGAAAAGATTTTCATCGTCTGGGCCCGGCTGCAATTATCAGCATCACCGAACGTTTCGAAGTTAAACTCAAGGTGACAAATGCAGATAACAAAAAGGACACTTGCAAATACCAACAGCTAAGGGTGTTTCAGCTAGTGTAGTAGGCATGTAAACAAATATAAATAATCGGATCCTTATTCAGATCCATATCCATATTTTGAAAAAAAATGGATATTTGTATCCCCTCCAATTAAAAATATGGTATGAATATGGATAGTGCTTACCATATCCGACATATTCGAATAGACATCCGAAAATCCAAATAAAATCAAATTCACAACACTATTAATGACAATATAAAGAATAAAATTAATTTAAATTTTTGTAACGTATTAAGAAATAATTGTTCTATGGTAAAGATAAAGTTATTGAGATTCGGTAGCATTCTTTTTCAAAACTATTGTCATAAATATAAGGTATCCGCATTAGTATCAGGATTCAATCCAAATTCATTCTCAGTTTGACAAATATAAAATATAGATAGTAAATTTAGTATCCAAGCAATATCCTTATTCGTACTTGTATCCAAACAAGCAAAACAAATAAAAATATGGTAATACCAATTCCACTCCATTTCATCCTTATACTGTAGACAATAGATATAAGAGTTAAGTGAAAATATTCTCCAAGTTCAGATGAACTAGTGATAGGGATAGAAAATAGCACTACAGGAAGAGAAAAGAATCAAATAAATCGTGTGTCAGTTACTACCTAAGTAAAATGTCTAGTTAATATAATAGGTTCATGCAGTTCCATGACCCTTGAACAAGGGAATATGTTATAGAACGAGCATCCATAAAAGAAAAAGACCACGTGACCATCAAGGTGTAACAAGACGATTGAAGGCACAGAGATGGATCCAGAAAAGTAATGACCTAAAACCCAATTCATATACGCATTTATGAGGGAAAAAGATTATCAAATATCTATCCACATTGTGCTAAAATATGAATATAAATTAAGGTGGTGCTTACAGATACTATAGGTGGTTCCAGTATTCCGAAAGTATTTAGAATTATATGAAACAACGGATAAACCCACAATCAAAAATACAAATACCAACTAGGATCTTCAACTTAAGTGTCTATACAGGAAGCCTTGAATATGTAAATATGCAGTCCAAGAGCATTAAGTAGCTTATTTGTTTTATATTGTTTCCAATTTTTTCTCCATCTTAGGAAGGGGTTTTAAACTAAAAGGTTAAGCATATATTCTCTTTAATGTTTTTGTCATATTCAGATATATCTGATCAGTATCTTTGTTCAATAGGTATCCTTATTTAGCAAATATTAATATCAAGTTCATTATTTGTACGTTTACAATTTCACATAATGTATCCATATCCGCCAAAAGATGAGAATTACAAGCAAAACAATGCTTACATCCAATAGTACCCCTATATCCAATATCACTGATTTTTGGTGTGCTTCCAGCAATTGGGATCAGGTAAATTATAACATAAGAAATAATGACAAAGACTCCCTTTTGCCTTTTTCTATAGCCAGCAAACAAAGATGTATGCAAAAGAAGAATATAATTTCAAAAAGAAAAAAAAGAAGAATATCTATAGAACAAATATGGGCTCCAATTTGTTACTAATAGTTAATAATATATGACACAATGTAGCAAGACAGGGTTATAAATCACAATATGAGAAGAACACATACCCATTTCATATTCCAAAGCTTGAAGAATCAATTCCACCTGAAGTTATGACCAACCTCAATAACTTTCCAAATCTATAATACAAAGCATGTACATAGCTAAGCAGACAATGATAACTTATGCAGGTGTTAATGTTAACACAATGTGCTAGAAGTAAAGCAGAAAGAGGGCATAAGGCACCCACATAGAGTTCATACATGCATCATATGTAAACACATAATTCAAAGAAAAGTGTTCATGGAACAGCTCAATTTGAAAATGCAGCCAACAAGGTAGCCAGATTCAGACCAAGACGTTAAAGCAAAAAAATTACTAAAGATGGATCAGTTAGGAGGTGACACAGGTGAAAATTCAATTTTTGATTTTCACATATTAGAAACTTTTGCAGTAGTCCAGACAGCAACAACATGTTCATCAGCTTCTATCCCTTTTAAATAAAATATTTCTCTCAGGAATCCACTATACATGCTGTTTTTCTTGCCAAAATGTCCATAGCTCATTTGCAAAACAATAGTAGAGCTCCAAGCAGTAGAGGGTCATAAGATCAAGATGAGATGGTAACCTATGCATTTATGGAAAGTTGGGCCAATGGAACGTGACATGCACTACACTGAACGCAATTGCTTGTTGATATATTAAATTTTATGGGTACTAACATGTCCATATTTTTCATCTTCCTTCTTATGTTCGTATGACGTTTGCTTAGTTATCATTATGTCAACCATGTATATTTACATCCAGAAAAAAAAATGCAGGCTTCCAGACAGGCTTTAATCAATTACCAGATAAGCAAATTTATCAGTCAGTATAAACAAAAAAAACACAAGAAGTGGCACAATAATCAGCACATATCGGATCCATCATTCCACCTCTGAACTCTGAAGCATGTAAGAAATGATGCTTTGGACATCCCACCAAAAAACGAAATCTGGCAATAGTATTGCCGAAGATGTTCATCTTTCGACTAGTGTTTTTGGAGCTAAATCTTTTGAGTGTTGCTCATGCATAGTTAAATGAATTACAAAAATCAAAATACCTATAAACATAACTTATTGCCCACCAACACACGTTTATACTTTCTAATACATAGGAGATATAAGCCAATATGCAAATACTTCAAACTCAACATGGTGCATTTTGCTTTGAAAGAAATTCTAAGTGTGTAAGGTTCAAAGGATACTTTGTCAAAATCCTTCACAAGACTGGCCTCCTCCATTGAAGCATTAGTCTCATAGTCTAGCCAAAGTTCCTTTATTTCATCAGCTGCATAAAAAATCAAGCACATTCAGTAATGATTGTTTTAATGATGCCCTCATGCATATAAATTAATCCTCCACCAAGGACTTCGCACATTTCATTCAGAGCTTTCTGCTCTTTTCTTCTTTTGGAATGCCATCCAAGGGCGTAATATCACCAACAATAGCTATCAAATCAAAAGCCTAGCGAGCACACAAACAAAATAGGCATGAATATGAATATGCGTGCATACATATAATAATTGGCATGTTATTTGACGACATTAAGCATGGGAAGAAACCAAACCAGCTAATGCATAGAAACTGAAGTTAATTACCTTCAGCAATGTCATGTACGATTGCAGTCTTGATACACCTGGTTTATGAGAAAGATGTGATTGGTCAACTTAAAATAAACAACTTTGCAACAACTAGATTCATTAACTGTTGATGCAAAATCAAAGCAATAAAATACAGTTGTGATGATCATTGAGGAATCTCATAAATGAAAAACACCTAATTCTTACATATGAAAGCACTATAAAATTATGGTAGCAAGAAATAGAAATATGCCAATGTGGTATAAAGAATCTCAGAAATTTTTTTGTAAACCACTTAATGTGTTCAAAGCTATAAACACGTATACTTCATCCTTCATAAACCTAGCTTCCTCCTAGATGAAGTGGCCAAAAAAAAAAAATATTTAGAGACTGAAGTACACTACAAGGCATCCCAAAGCAAGGGTTTTTAATTTTTCCTAACAAAATAGCTATCTTTGCGAATCAATAAAACCCAAGTTTACTTAAATTAGATGACTGGGTAGAAATGGAGAATTTTTAAAGGGAAAACTCATTAGAAAAACATAGATTGACATAAATATGTGATTTATCAACGTTAAAGACAGACATGGAATTACAAACATGACAATATATAAATGGAGCCATTTGGTCGGGTTCAATAGATTGTAAATGTAAAACCGTTGAAACATGTCCTCTCAATTTATTATTGATGGAAAATTGCAAATTTCTTGAGGAAGTATATATCAAAATTTTCATACCTTTAAGAAACGAAAAAAACTGAAAGCAGAAATAGAGGTAATAAATGATACCTGGCAAAAAAATACAAATATGATAGCTTCGAATGAATTAAAAAAAATAATAATAAAAATAAAACGACAAGATTAGAGAAAAATTAAGAAATAAATGAAAGGGTAAGGAATAAGAGTAAACCTTTCTCTATTTACACCAGGCAGATCTCCAGCGATCAGAGCCATCAATGACATACAATACATGTGATAACTCAGGTCCCTTAATTCCATGGTTAATCCATCCCTTCCTTTTCGTTGTCTAAGAATGAAACAATTATAACATATAAATTTAACAAATTAGAAAGTCAAAAGAGAATTATAAACCATGTTATCAGTGCTGGAGAGTAAGGACACATGCAGTACAGGCATGGACCTGTATGCTTAGTATACAGTTCTAGTCTTGTACACAATAGAAGTGATGGAAAGGTGTATTAAACTAGAACTCACCACAAATAACCACAAACTAGGTACTGCAAAGTGGTTTAGAAAAGAGGAACCTCTATCTGCCTCTCTCAAACTATGGTTTATTCCAAGGAAGACATCTTCAGTGCCGGTTTCCTGTCAACCTACAAAATCAAAAGCAGTGTTCTAAAAAACGCCCTATGCGGGCGCATAGGCATTTTCGCCACCGAAACACGTAGAAAAAGAAGAATGCGTCCAATTATGCAGACAAACAGGTTATCGGATTTCGAACGTTAAAAATTCGCCCGACCCGCATCCAAAACCCGACCCGTACCCGCAACCCATTACTTATTTCTCTTCCTCTTCGATTCGATGATTCCAAAATTCTCCCGAATCGAAGCTCTTGAGCCCAGCGGGGAAAAAAAATCCCTAATTCTCTTATCGCCCCTTCCCCCCTCCATTCTCACTGGCGACCCGACGACATCTCCTCCGGCGGCTGCGGTCCTCAAGGCGAGCTCTCCGGCGGCAGCGATAGCGCAGATAAATTTTTTTTTTCAGTTAAAATTTTGGATCTCTTTAGGGTTTTGATGGTTTTTTTTTTATATTATTCTTCTTGAATATTTTTTATGATTATTTTGAGTAAACTGAGTTGATTTTAGGGTTTGAATTTTTTGGTGAAAGAAAATATTCAGAAAAATTAGGGCTAGGGTTTCATTTGGGGAAAATGAGTTGAGACAATTTTTGTGTTAACTATTAACTGAGTAGAATTAAGGATTTAAGTTAATTTGAAAAAAGGGGAGAACCAGCCACTGCATTATTTTGATTCTTCATCTCCATTAGCTGATTTTTTGTTTTTTGTTCTTCACCTTCATCGATGACCACACCACTTCTGCAGCACAGACATCAATAATTTAAAATAATAGCTGAATTCTTTTGAAATAATTCTGCAGTACAATCTTCTAGGGGAGTTTCTTTTGATAAAGAAGTTGAATCTTGCTTAAAATTTATTGGATTTAGTTACTGATGAGTAATGTACAGTTTAGTGACTTGATTAGCAATTTAATTTCTATTTGTACTTGATTATTAGTATGTATGTGCAGTAATTGCCGAACAATTTAGAAAGTTTTTTTCAAATTTATGTGAACACAAGCTTTTTTTATCAATTTTAATTTCTTTAATTTGATTATTTCTATATCCAAACCGTACATGCATCTTGAATTTTTGGAATTTCACAAGTCCCCGAACTGAAACTTATCATACACATATCTTGTATTAGCAATATGTGGATTATTGTCATATTTTCATTGTAATTTGTAATTTTGTACATGCATCTTATAATTTTGTAATTTGTAATTGGATTATAACCAATTTATCTTCATTTTACATCATTACAGTTATTATTTATATTTTTTTAGAGTTTTATAGCACTTAATATATCCATTTTTATAATTATTATATTAATATATATTAAAATATTAATATTCCGCATAATTCCGCATAATCGGCGCATAATCCGATCATACGTTATGCAGTCCTCGATCGCACGCATACTGAAAACGCATTTTAGAACATTGATCAAAAGGTAAAGCTTGATTCCATTTCTAAGCAAAAATTTCACTTCCAGTCACCTCTAAGTTCTGCCAACTAGAAAGCTACCATTCATTTCTATTTATATTACAGATAATTAGTGAATCTAAAAATAAGTACATCCATGCCCAACTGATCTAGAGATCTGATGGCAATCGGAATTCGGCTGTTCCAGAAAGAACTTGACTACTTGAGCACACCAGAGATTGACCCTCAGACTTAAACCCAAAATTTCATTGTTGTCATCAACTTGAATTTCTAGTAATCAAACATGAAGGCCTAAATTCTCAGGAGACGTCACCAAATAGCACCTAAAGCTATACAAGAGTTCAAGCCTTTGCAATTGAAAATTTTCCCACTTAATTGCCGAAACACATCACCTACTGGCACAACCGTTTTAAGAACTGTATATCAGCATCATTAACAATGATGTACTTTCCTATGCACCCAATGGCATCATCAGTGTGTCCTACTAATCTAGGTATATTCAGTCTCCTAATGGTTGCATTATGTTTACCGCAACCACTGCTATTATGTCACAGAGTTGTCCGCAACAGAAAACCTCTAAATTAGCATCATTAACAATGATGTACTACTTTTAGTTCCTATGCACCCAATGGCGCCATCGATGTATTATTACTAATCTAGGTATATTGACGCAGGACGGAAGCGGAATTAGGGTTAGGATTTTGAAAATTAGGGTTTTTCTAGTGGAATTGGGGAAGAAAAGATGGATTGGGGAAAAACTTTTGGGATTTGGGAATCCACCCAGGCCCAGGCCCACGCCCACTCTCCACGAATCCACGAAGAAAGATTTTTTACTCAGCGAATTCCACGCCAGAGATTTCTCAAGAAAATTTCTCAAAAATATTATTTATCTTTTTCAATACTCAATACAACCCTATATATAGGGAAATCCTAACAAACAGAATCCTAATAAAATCAAAACTCCTAATCAAATCAAATATCTAATACAATCCCAATCCTAATCAAATCAAATCTAATCTAATAAAATCTAATCCTGATCTCCATCAATTCTCTCTGGCTTCAAAAAATTCATCCCCGATGAATGCGGAGATAAATAATGATAAACACGTCCGGGTTGAACTGATCAACATCCATGAAGTATTCCAATTAGGCCATAGTGGTGGTCGAGGAACCATAGCTTGTGCATCATATCTGAATAAAAGTGGTGGAGGGGGAACTGGCTTCGTTAATGAATTTGTATCGAACCATGGTAGATCTGGAAAGACGTATAATTTCTTCACAATTTCTAGAAGCAACCTCTCAGGAGGAACCAAAACTTTCACTTCATTATCAAGTACAAATTCCTGCAAAATATTATGTGGATATACAACAAATTTGTACTCATCATTGCAAATTACTATCTGTCTAGAGATCTCATCATGCATAACATGCATATCAGGCAAATGCAATGCAATAGACTCAAGTGGTACAACCCCAAAAAATAGATATGTTGGTTCCCTAAAATGACATACATCAATCACCGCAAATGATATAACATCACTACATTGTGTGGAAATTTGATGAATCTCGAAAGGAAACTGCAAACGATCTCTAGAAAATAATATATTAGGATTAACCTGCAAAAATATAGGAATGATGCTCAAAGACTTACCGGTAGCAATATTAGTGTCAACTATTTCATACTCGGTCTCTTCATCTACATTTGACTCCAAAATTGAAGATCCAGTATCATGTGGGGGTGCACTAGACTCTATCAAAACATTCTGAGTATCAGTAGTATTAGTAGTATTCTCTACAGTAGTATGGATTTCAATAGGAATATGAATTTGTATATTAGACTCTTGTGCCTCATTAATAATATCATCATTAAGTATAAAAGGAATATGAGTATCGGCAATAAGAATAGACATGTTCGATTCCAATTGTGATTCAACTACAGTACTTTCCTTAGAAACATGAACCTCAATAACTTCTGAATCGTCAACGTGATTAGGGGGCATGATATCTATGGGTACACTCTTGAGGGAACACTCATAATCGTAATGCCAAGATATGCGACACTTAGAACACTTGGTCATGGTACATTGAAAGGCAGAGTGTCCATATTTGTCGCATTTAGGACACTGTGTTCTAACTTTTAGAGTGAATCTATTTTCCAATTTATCTAAAAGACGAGTTCTATAATACGTAGGAAGATACTCCTCAATAAGAATATCTTTCATCTCTTCCCACGAGTTTATAGGATTCCTATAACGTTCCTCACGATCTATCTCTACTGAAATCCAAAAATTTTTGGCTTGTCCCACTATTCGTCTCTTAGCAAATTGAAATTTACGTTTGCTAGACATTTCATAACAGTCAAAGTAACATTCCATATTCACTAACCAATCAATAAAGTCGTGAATAGAGGAATACCCATCAAATACAGGATCTTTATACCAGAATTTTTCATTTATTATTTCTCTAGCATCACGCAGATCATAAATATAATGGGATTTCTTTGACTCCGAGTGGCGACCAGATCGTGTTGTAAAATGAGACATGCTTAATATAAGGAATGGATCGTGCAATGCAAATTAGTCAAGTATACAGATGATAGTGTAAAATCTAAGACTCAGACAACCCAAATGCATGTATTAAATTAATTTCTCCCAATAAATTAATTGCCAAATGCAAATGAATATGAGATCACTAGAGAGAAACAATTAACCATTCCGTCACAAATTATTGCAATCCAATAATATTTGTAAAGAATTTAGTAGTTGAAATTCAGTTCAAGTTAAGTATCACCTGGAGAGATGAGTAGTTCACGTCCAAATAAACTTTGAATCACCAATTTTTCCTTAGCGGGTCTGCACTGTAAATGGGTCTGCACTGCTATACTGAACTGCACCAAGACTGGAATGGATCTGGATCTGCGGGTCAGATCTGAAGCTTGCGGGTCGGACCCAAAATAAATCCAATTTTCTATTCTTTTGGATATGGGTTTGAATAAGTGGATCCAAATCAAATCAACTCAATAACAAATAAATCCAAAACCCAATAGGTCTCTTCTCCTTTCTCTTGCTGCAGTTGAGGGGGGAAAGGAAGGCGGAATAGGGAGTCGGGGTGGCGCTGCTGCTGCTGTGGGAAGATGTGGGGTTGGGCCCCGACGGTCGAGCTGGTGATGCCGGAGGCAGAGTGTTGAGGATCGGGCGGAGGCTGCGGCGATCGAAGAGGAGTCGGAGGACCGGTGGTCGAGGATGCTGCCGGAGCTGCTGACGGAGATCGTGAAGCTGGTGGAGGCAAGCGAGGATCGCTGAGGCTGCGGCGAGCGGAGGCGGAAGCGGTGGAGAGGGCGGTGGACCTGGTGGATCTGGTGGCTGACTGAGACGGGGTTGAGGACAGCGGAGATGGGGGGTTTGGGCGGCGTCGGCAGTGGGCGGGCGGCGGCGGCTAGGGTTTAGGGGATGTTAGGGGGATCGGAGCGGATAGGGTTTAGGGGATGGTCTGTTGCGAAGAAAAGGAGGAGGTAGATAGTTTGTGGTGGTTGGTTAGGGGGTCGGCAGGCGTTGCTGGTGCGGGTGGGCGGCGGCTAGGGGATCGGGTGGAGTTGGTCGGGGTAGAAACAAAGGAAAAGAGGAGGAGATAGTTTGGGTTCCTACTTGGCGGTGGAGAGCAGGTTGGGAGGATGAAGAGGGATTTTTGTTTTTTTTTTTATCTATCTCTCTACAGATCTGATTTTTCTCCTCTTTTTTTTTTTCTGAATTTTTTTCTCACTTTTTGTTTTTTTTTTTTTTTTTTTTTCTGATCTGTGAGTTTTTTTTTTTTTTTGCTGGTTGATGGAGGGTGAGGATGAGGGTGGCTGGGTCAAGTGGAGGAGGATCAGGTGGAGGAGGAGAAAATAATTTTAGGCTCTGATACCAATTTGACGCAGGACGGAAGCGGAATTAGGGTTAGGGTTTTGAAAATTAAGGTTTTTCTAGTGGAATTGGGAAAGAAAAGATGGATTGGGGAAAAACTTTTGGGATTTGGGAATTCATCCAGGCCCACGCCCACTCTCCACAAATCCACGAAGAAAGATTTTTACTCAGCGAATTCTACGCCAGAGATTTCTCAAGAAAATTTCTCAAAAATATTATTCATCTTTTTCAATACTCAATACAACCCTATATATAGGGAAACCCTAACAAACAGAATCCTAATAAAATCAAAACTCCTAATCAAATCAAATATCTAATACAATCCCAATCCTAATCAAATCAAATCTAATCTAATAAAATCTAATCCTGATCTCCATCATATATTCAGCCCCCTCATGGTTGCATTATGTTTACTGCAACCACTGCTATTTCGTCAATATCCTCAGATATCTTGACCTCTATGAAAATCCTAGCCTTGAGTGGGGATCCCGCCATCATTTCTCACCTAACACCTCCCTCGTTCCCCTTATTTACCAAGGATAAAAGAAACCTAAGTAGCAAAAATTCAAAAAATGCAATCTAATTCCACAATGTACTTTGTATTTCCAAATAATATGCAAGGAAATCTAGAATTACCAAGTTGACCACGAAAGGATTCGCGCTCAGATGCAAGTAAATAAAGAGTTCTTGAAAAAATAATCCAAATTTCACAGTTAGCATGGCACCAAAGTAAACAAGTCAGGAAGCTAATACGAGGATTAAGAAACAAGCATGCTAGCAATTGATCTGTCCATCCATCAAGAGCTAGTTTGAATTTACCATGAGGCAATGGCAGAGGGGGAGGAAATCAATGGCGCTGGAGGCGGAAGAAGCGGCGGTCGACGCGATCGAAGCAGCAGCGGCGGCGGCCGCCTCCCCGTTAGGGTTCGCCGCCCGGGGGCGAAGCGCGAGGATCCTCGGGCCGCCACCGTTGCCTCCGAGCTTCGGCGATCGGGGGCCGAGGAGAGATCGGTAAGCGGCAAAGGAGAGGGGCGATTTCACCGCCATAGATTTGGATCAACCCGTAATGTCCTCTCATTTTATTTATTTTATTATTACTATTTTTTGCATGCTATGCGCTTTCAAAAATCTTATTCGCAAAACACGTGCACTTTCTTAGCAATAAAATCAAATTTTGAGTTGTGTTCCTAAATTAAAGAAAATATCAATTTTAAGAGGATATTTTGAATTAGTTTGTGGAACAAACAAAATTTTAACAGTATAGATAATCAAATCGCTTTTATCTCTAAAAGACTTGATTCGCCAATCAGAACTTGATAGACAAAAGACAATAGCATCAAATCTGTAGAAATTTTATAGTATTCAGATGTAATCGGGTATCAAAAAAAGTCCCGATTGTATTTGGAGAATTGGATTGTAACACCGATTAGATGATAATTATACTATTCTGATAGGATTAAAATAGTAACACTATATATATTTGTTTATGTGATATGAGAGACTTTGTTATTACGAGAGATATTTGTATCTTTTCTTGTAATTTTTTTCCCCATTTTATGAACTAAGATCGAAACAACCATACCACAAAAATAAAAATAAAAAAAGCCCACTAATCTGTGTTTCAAGATTCTAAAACACCAAGTGCATGAACACTTCAACATACAAAGGTCTCTTGATAGAGAATCAAGAGAACAAAACGTTCTTCAAAATAAAAAATAAAAAATAAAACAGCACCAGTTCATTACTACACCAAATTTCTAGTGCCACGGATCAGCACTTCCAACCACTATGCAGCCTCATCATCGTCGCCGTCGACGTTATTGACTCGCTCGCACTCATCAATCCACTCGGAGTAGATGTCGATGGGCTCCGTAAGAGAGTGGACAGCAGTGCTGAAACTCTCCTGGCAAACCCAGCAGATGGCTTCGCCAATCGAGTTCTTCAAGTCGATGATGCACTCGACGCTGTCCCTGTGGTTGCAGAAGGGGCAATCGAAGGAGACTTCGAGCTTGGGCATCTTCTTCTTTGGTGCCGGCTTCGCCCTTGACTTCCTCTTGCCCATGGCTCAACAACTGCACTTTGAAAATATTAAAGAGACTCTCGAGTTGAGGGATATTTATAGACAGGGCAACTGGAGTTTGAATAGGAGTGGGACTCCGAGTTAGTCTCCAAGTCGGAAATATCTAAAAGAGCACACCATTTTTACTGATGCGCGCACTTATGAAGTTGATTAATATTACAAGTTTGCAATTATTTTTTTTGGACATAATTACCCTTGTTTTCAACCTCTTTTCTCCTTCTCTATTTCTACCTAGCAAAGTTATTCAGTTAAAAAAGGAAAAGAAAAAAAAAATCTTTAGACCCATATCCACTTTATCTCCCATTTTTCTATATTGAAATACCTCACAAATTAAAGTCAAAAATTAACTTTATTCATTCTTTATTTGCTCATAAACCCTAAGGAATACGGTAGGTTTTCTTTATTTGCTCATAAACCCTAAGGAATATGGTAGGCTGAGGGTGTGCTCACTTTTCCAGTGATGTGCTCCTTTAGAAACTTCCCTACTAGTCCTACACTGCATAAGTTTCCTTAAAAGGAAACTATTTTTAAAAAAAAAAAATTGAAAATCCAAGAATCTACAAATCAATAATTATTTTTTCTTTCGTATTTTTCTCCTTTTTAAAAATTAGGAAGGAAAATACAGCACTTGGTGCCTCACAGTTTATGTTCAAAAAAAAAAAAAAAATACAGCACTTGGTGCCTCACAGTTTATGTTCAAAAAAAAAAATCAATATTCAGTGGGCTAGTTTTTTTACATGCCGTCTAGAATTTGGAAAATGGAAGTACAAAAGTTTAAAACATCAGTGCAAGAAGATCATCTACAAGCAAAATTTTAACAAATCAAGAGCTCACCAAAAGAAAAAGAAAAAATATTGCAGAATAAGCATCCAGCCCTATGAACTGGGATTGATGGATTCAGAGATAGAACAAATACCCACAACCAGAACAAATACCCACAACCAGAAGCACAGAAAAAGATTTACAAAGAACTTAGGTAAGCAAAAAAAAAAAAAAAAACGGAATAAACTTCGATTTCTTTACGATTATAGAGCTTTACGCCACGAGTATTACATTGTGCTTTATAAGGATATAAACACTGTCGCATGCTCTCCCGAATACCTGCGGAACGTCACATCAATTTCTATTTATGTCAAGCAAAAATCCATTTCTGGCATGGACCTGGCTAACATGAAAATGGAGGAGTCTGCCCTACATCAGCAAATAGGCCGGTTGTTGCCAATGGGAATCCCCCATTCCGAAAGGGAAAGAGACTGGCTGTTAGATCCGACACTTGTATATTACTGCTGTGGTGCCGATAGATTCACTATTTCAGCGCCTTCCTCGGACATTGTGGGCATTAGCTTTTATTTATTGTATATCGCTCCACACCAAGAAGAGGTATGTGTACCTCCAGCAACAACGACAAATAGAACCATAGGCTCCTATGCTGGGAGCATTTCGGGATATAGGTCGGAATACCTAAACTTTCCATTTCTGACATACTATAGTTCTTATAGTCTTTCGACGATGAGAATGGGAGATTACCAGTAAACCAGATGCTTCGCGAACCACCGGTACATTTCGTTGCACATAAACCACCCTCGTGAAGAGGCGCACTCCGATATCATTGATGTCCAATAGCTTTTATAACTCTGAGCACCCTTCTCCCTCCTCATTCCCAATTGTAGGTCAGGAGACACTCTATATGCACTTCAATAAGCAGTTCAAAACGTGTGGTCTCTGAGCTACTTGTTAACAATTTTCAGCTCAGCACTCGGTCAATGATCTGGTGATTACTAATCTCTCTCTTGGATGGCTATCACAAGGCAGGATCTAAACCTGCTGTCAGATAATACTCTTCGCTTTGATTTTTTAAAAAAACAAAGAGTTAGGCCTGTTTTCCTAGCGTTTTATTCCTCCTCACTCGCCATCACCTCTGCTGCCCACATCTTCCCCAGATCTGTCTGAATTTTGCCTGCAAGGTGGAAAGTTGGAGCAAAAACATATGAGGGGCTGCATACATCTAAGCTTTAGCTATGTTTTCCGATCAGAGTGATAGTTTGGTGGTACCTGCTGTAGAAAGAAAGAACTCATCCAAAACCTTTCCATGTTCTGCAAGAAATTCAAGTTGATTGATGTAAGTAAAGATTAAGATGGTTCATAGCGTGAGATTTATTGGTATGCTTAGAAACTATAATTTAACACAGATTGGTTAAGTGCACCTACTTCTAAGAGTTCTCAGGTTTTAGGGGAGATTTAACATTTCCATTATCAATGTATTTCACAATTCAAACAACTCATGTTTAACAGGGGAGGTTATTATTATTTTAGAGAATGCATGGTGGAATAGGCTAAACAAACCAGTGGAAGAGAGAGTAGACCCAAACAACAAGTCCAAAATCAAGATCCTCTACTAAGACTAAAATGCTTTACTCAACTAACAACCTTCAGACATTCTCATAAAAATCACATAGGAGGGATTGCTTCAAAAACCACCTCATATGCCTAAGATTCTATGAATAAGGATGAAGACAAGAGCAAGTATTACAACTATCACGAGTGCAGTGCCAAAGACTACAAAGAGATATTGAATAACTAGTTAAGAAAAGTTATCTCAAGTTTATAGCTCCGGACAGTTATGAGGATCAAGCTGTAGAGAGGCATGGGTGAGTAGACCTTCCTACTTCAAGAGCTGGTAAGGTGCCTTTTTAAGTCATTTATGATCATTTACTATGAAGTCACAAGAAACAAATATTTTGTACTGCTTAAGTTAAATGATCTATTTCATCAACCTTTCAAACATTTTCCCACCTCGGAAAAGTCTTGGCTACGCAGCAAGCAAACAAAAGTTTCGACTTTGGACCAAACAACTCAAAGTCTTGGCTACGCACCAAACAACTTAAACCCTTAGTTCGCAACTATTGAACAGAGTGTTGGTTATGCACGAAGCAAACAAAGACTTGGTATCACACCAAGCAAACAAAGCCTTGATACCGTGCCAAGCAACTCAAGCTTTGGTTATGTGCCATGCAACTAAAATCTTGGTCACACGCCTAACAACTCAAGCCTTTGTTCTGCACCAAGCAACCCAACCATTGGTTATGCAAGCAATACTCTTAAGACTAAGGTAGATGCCATTTTACAACCTCGCGAGCCTAAGGCCATATGCAATGTTTAAAATAGCGAGAACGGTAACGTAACGTTTTGCCTTTGTTAGGTTATGTTGCAAATAGCGTAACGCATAACGTAGATTATGCAATTTTCTATTTATTTAATAAAAATAAATATAAAACCATATAAAATAATTTTAATAAATTGAAAAAAAAATTAAATATCTAAAAAATATAAAATTATTTTGTAATACATAATCTATTCAAATGTTATATTAAGTTTTACAATAATTTTCATATATCTTCATAAATTATATTAAGTCTGCAACCGTGATTTCACTCATCATTTAAATAAAAAAACAAGATTCCAATTTTTTATTTCGATTCCAATTATTATCATTGTTGTAATTTATATTTTGTAATATTCAATTTATCTTATTTATGATTGTTGATTTCAGTTCAATCAAAAATTCAATAAAATCAACAAGTAAAATATTTTAACAACCGGACGAGAAATAAAACAAATGAACAAGGAAATAAACTTAAATTATCAAGTTAGAAATTCCAAAAGCAATCAACAAACAAGTCAACAATTAATTAAGTAAGAAAATTATAGCAATTCACTAATAATCAAAATAATAATCAACAACAATATATAAATTAAAAAAAAAAATAATTGTAAATAACGTAGCATAACGTAATTTAACGTAACGTTATGTAATATAACGTAAAAAACGTACTGTTACGGTGCACTGAGTTATTTCTAGTTGTTACGTAGCGTTGGGATTCCGTTAGGTTACGTAACGCAATATAACGGGTTTCATAACACGTTATTTTCAACAATGGCCATATGTCCACTCTCACGGTCCCAGAGTCTAAGCCAGACGCCCATATTCTGGACTCACGAATCTAAGGTATTGTACCTACTCCTAAGATCCTATGCCCATTCTGGATACACGCTCTTAAAAATCGGGGTGTTTCAGCTAGTGTAGCGGGGATGTAAACAAATATAAATAATCGGATCCATATTCAGATCTGTATCCATATTTTGAAAAAAATGGATATTTGTATCCGCTCCATTTAAAAATATGGTATGAATATGGATAGTGCTTACTATATCCGACATATTCGAATAGACATCTGAAAATCCAAATAAAATCAAATTCACAAAACTATTAATGACAATATAAAGAATAAAATTAATTTAAATTTTTGTAACGTATTAAGAAATAATTGTTCTATGGTAAAGATATAGTTATTGAGATTCGGTAGCATTCTTTTTCAAAACTATTGTCATAAATAATAAGATATCCGCATTAGTATCAGGATCCGATCCAAATTCATTCTCAGTTTGTCAAATATAAAATATAGATAGTAATTTTAGTATCCGAGCAATATCCTTATTTGTACTTGTATCCAGACAAGCAAAACAAATAAAAATATGGTAATACTAATTCCACTCCATTTCATCCTTATACTGTAGATAATAGATATAAGAGTTAAGTGAAAATATTCTCCAAGTTCAGATGAACTATTGATAGGGATAGAAAATAGCACTACAGGAAGAGAAAAGAATCAAATAAATCGTATGTCAGTTACTACCTAAGTAAAATGTCTAGTTAATAGAATAGGGTCATGCAGTTCCATGACCCTTGAACAAGGGAATATGTTATAGAACAAGCATATCCATAAAAGAAAAAGACCACGTGACCATCAAGGTGTAACAAGACGATTGAAGGCACAAAGATAGATCCAGAAAAGTAATGACCTCAAAGCCCAATTCATATACGCATTTATGGGGGAAAAAGATTATCCAATATCTATCCACATTGTGCTAAAATATGAATGTAAATTAACGGGTGCTTACAGATACTATAGGTGGTTCCAGTATTCCAAAAGTATTTAGAATTATATGAAACAACGGATAAACCCACAATCAAAAATACAAATACCAACTAGGATCTTCAACTTAAGTGTCTATACAGGAAGCCTAGAACATGTAAATATGCAGTCCAAGAGCATTAAGTAGCTTATTTGTTTTATATTGTTTCCAATTTTTTCTCCATCTTAGGAAGGGGTTTTAAACTAAAACGTTAAGCACATATTCTCTTTAATGTTTTTGTCATATTCAGATATATCTGATCAGTATCTTTGTTCAATAGGTATCCTTATTTAGCAAATATTAATATCAAGTTCATTATTTGTACATTTACAATTTCACATAATGTATCCATATCCGCCAAAAGATGAGAATTACAAGCAAAACAATGCTTATATCCAATAGTACCCCCATATCCAATATCACTGATTTTTGGTGCTTCCAGCAATTGGGATCAGGTAAACTATAACATAAAAAATAATGACAAAGACTCCCTTTTGCCTTTTTCTATAGCCAGTAAACAAAGATGTATGCAAAGAAGAATATAAATTTCAAAAAGAAAAAAAAGAAGAATATCTATAGAACAAATATGGGCTCCAATTTGTTACTAATAGTTAATAATATATATGACCCAACGTAGCAAGACAGGGTTATAAATCACAATATGAGAAGAACACATACCCATTTCATATTCCAAAGCTTGAAGAATCAATTCCACCCGAATTTATGACCAACCTCAGTAACTTTCCAAATCTATAATACAAAGCATGTACGTAGCTAAGCAGACAATGATAACTTATGCAAGTGTTAATGTTAGCACAATGTGCTACGAAGTAAAGCAGAAAGAGGGCATAAGGCACCCACATAGAGTTCATACATGCATCATATGTAAACACATAATTCAAAGTTGCAACATAAAACGTGATTACTTAATTGTTCAAATAGTTCGCCTACTGCTAAAATTTACTGCATATCATACATTATTTACAATTATAAACTACTTTTATATAACTACATAGATAAGCTACTGTATGATACTTCACATGGTACAAAACACGAGTTCGATAACAAGGAAAGCGTTCATGGCACAACTCAATTTGAAAACGCAGCCAACAAGGTAGCCAGATTCAGACCAAGACGTTAAAGCAAAAAAATTACTAAAGATAGATCAGTTAGGAGGTGACACAGGCGAAACTTCCATTTTAGATTTACACGTATTAGAAACTTATGCAGTAGTTGGTAGTAGATATTGTTTTCGTTTGATGGACACTTCCGAGCATACTGTCCCTTTATTCAAACTGTAACAAATGACTATCAATAAAACGTGTTAAAAAAACCCCATCGCCCCCCAACCCAACCACCCTCCCCCCAAAAATCCAAACAGCAAGAACATGTTCAACAGCTTCTCTCCCTTTTAAATAAAATATTTCTCTCAGGAATCTATACATGCAGTTTTTCTTGTCAAAATGTCCATAGCACATTTGACTGCAAAACAATAGTAGAGCTCCAAGCAGTAGAAGGTCATAAGATCAAGATGAGATGGTATCCTATGCATTTATGGAAAGTTGGGCGAACAGAACGTGACATGCACTACACTGAACACAATTGCTTGTTGATATATTAAATTATATGGGTACTAACATGTCCATATTTTTCATCTTCCTTCTTATGCTTGTATGACTTTTGCTTAGTTATCATTATTTCGACCATGTAGATTTACATCCAAAAAAAAAAATGTAGGCTTCCAGACGGGCTTTAATCAATTATCAGATAAGCAAATTTATCAGTCAGTATAAACAAAAAAAAAAACACAAGAAGATGGCACAATAATCAGCACATATCGGACCCATCATTGCACGTCTGAACTCTAAAGCATGTAAGAAATGATGCTTTGGAAATCCCATCAAAAAACAAATCTGGCAATAGCTGAAGATGTTCATCTTTCGACTAGTGTTTTTTTTTTTTTTTTTTTTTTTTACCTTAAACAGCGGGATGTAGCCCTCCGCGTTCCATTAAAGAGAAAATAACATAACAAGAGTTTTCAGGGTCCACAAATGGAGTGGCCCAAAGATAAGTTTACAATGCAAAGATTAAAAAATCACTAACAAGGGAAGAAGCAAAACAAAATAAAACTATAGGGCTCCAGCCAAGGAGAAGTACTATGATCAGTCCATCCTCTTTCGCATCTCTGGAATAGGTCCCTACTCCTCATCTGGCGGAGTGTCATCAGTATCATTTCCTCAAGAACCACTAGATAAGTGAAGTCGCTCCTCGTCCGAGGGAACACCTATCCACAAAATGAAATCATGAGCGGTGAGTCTCGCACAATACTCAATAGAATGATATTTATCATTAAATAATCTACTATTTTGCTCTCTCCATATATTTCAGCAAAATGCCGCAATCACACTTCTAAGCTTCTCGCTATCATTGTTTCTCCTATCAAGTCTCCTCCAGATATTTTCATCTAAGGCAATACTGATGTACAATCCCAATGTCCTAGTACACTCCTCCCATGTATTTTTAGAAAAAGAGCAATTACGTATAATGTGTTCGCCTGATTCCGCATCCCTCTTGCATAATATACATATGTTGGGGCCACACCAACCTCTTTTCTGTAACTTTGGCCAAGTCAGGAGAGTATCTTTACAAGCTAACCAAAGAAACAGTCTGACCTTCTGAGGGCATTTAACTCTCCAAATCCATGCAGTACTTGCACAGCTGATTCCACCGTTTATGAAGTGTCGGTATGTGGCTCTTACCGTGAAGTTACCATTCTTCTCCCATCTCCAGATCAGTCTATCATCTTCTGATGAAGAGGGGGTTAACTCACTCAAGAACTGTTTAAGCAGTCTTATTCTAAGAAAATCCTGTCCAGATAATACCGTTAAATTCCATCTCCATCTTGAGCGACCCCAATATTCACACACCTTGGCGTTTTTATCATTGACTTTTTGATAGAGGTCTGGATATAATGTCTTTAGAGGGAGTTGCGAACACCATCTGTCATGCCAAAACGCTATCTTGTTCCCTTTTCCCAACTTGTATTCCAGACTGTGGCAAATTAGATGTCTTACGCTTAACAACCCTTTCCAGAAAGCCGATGTATTATGCTTTTTCTTTGCTTCCCCATATAACATGCCTCCCTTCGGGTCATACTTGCTGATTAATAACTTCTGAAGCGAGCCCTAATTCCTCGTAATTAAATGCCACCACCATTTGGTCATCAGGTACATGTTAAAAGTCTTGAGATCAACGACCCCTAAACCTTCCGCCTCTTGTGGCCTACACACTTGTCCCCATGGAATTAGGTGAAATTTTTTAGATGAAGTATCAACTCCATTCCAAAGAAATCTCTTCCTTATCCGGTCAATTTCCTCTCGCACCCATCTTGGCATTATGAAAAAGGGAATTAAATATAACGAGAGTAAGGAGAGTACTGCGTTGAGCATTACAATCTTCCCACATAGTGACAGGTATTTTTCTTTCCATCCTTCCAACTTTTTCTCAAAGCAATCAAAGAGGGGGAGCCAATTCTTTATCAAAGGTTTTCCAAACTTCACCGGTATTCCTAAATATGTGATCGGGAGATGTCCCTCCTTACAGCAAAATACCTCCCTAATTAGTTGCATGGACAAATTTCTCATTCCCAAACAAATTAACGAACTCTTAACAAAGTTTATCTTTAGTTCCGACCACGCCTCGTAACAGCAAAGGGCCCATTTTAAGGTTATAGCCTCTCGCATGCTACCCCTTCCAAAAATCAGCGTATCATTTGCATATTATAAATTGACAAAGGGTATGTTGGGAGCCCCTGGGAGGCCTGCTTTCTCTCCCTTCTTCTTCAACTTCTGAAGCATAAGATTTAAACCATCTGCTATCAAAACAAATAATAGCAGAGAGAGGGGATCACCTTGCCTCAGGCCCCTTTTCAGAAGAATTTCTTTTCCCACTGTGTCGTTTATGTTTATCTATGTTTTTCCGGAATACAACCAAGCTTCAATCCATATTCTCCATTTCTCCCCAAAACCCCTATGTCTGAGAGTTCCCATCAGGCAGTCCCAATTCACCATATCATATGCTTTTTCGAAGTCAAGCTTCAACATAAAACCATTTATTTTGGATTTCTTGCACTGGTGGATAACTTCATATGTCGTAGCCACCCCTTCTAAGATGTTTCTGCCTGCGATAAAACCCGTTTGATAGTCCTTTACCAGGGACTGTAATTTCGGTGTTAATCTATTAGCCAGTACTTTTGACACTATCTTCTATTCAAAAGTGCAATCGGTCTGTAATTCCCAATTTGACCCGGCGAACATTTCTTTGGTATTAGGGTAATGACCGAGTAGTTGATTCTATCCAATGTACTTATCCCCTGAAATACCTCTTCCATTAGCCAAACTAGATCACTCTTAACGTCTTCCCAAAATAATTTAAAAAAGAATAGCGAAAATCCATCAGGACCTGGTGCCTTATCCTGGCCTAGTTCCCATACCGCTCTTTTAATCTCCTCCTCCCGAAACTCTTCTTCAAGATCTGAGAGCTCCACCTCCTTATCCCAAACTTCTTGTTTCATCTGAACACGAAATGTGTTCGCCCTGCCAAACAGTCGCTTAAAATGTTGATACACATGATCCTGCAGTGCATCCCCGCTAACCTGTCTATCTTTTACCGTTAGCTGATGTATTTTGTTCATTCTATGCCTCATATTTGCCCATCTATGAAAAAAGACAGTATTTGCATCCCTTTCCTTCAGCCACGTAGCATGAGTTCTCTGTCTCCTTCTTAACTCCTCCCTCTTATATAATTCTTCAAGTTTTCTTCTTAGACTTAGTAGTCTTCTGTTATCATCCAGTGATAAGTTGCGACTCTCTTCTAGTTTTTCTAAAATGTCCATCTCCTTCAAAATGTCCTCCTTCTCGCTCCTCACTTCTCTTCTGAGGCACCTTTCCCATCTCCATAATACCTTTCGTAAACGCCGCAGTTTAATACAAATATTTGCTGCTGCATCTCTTGCTCCTGTATCATGACCCAAACTCTCTCTAATCAGGCCGTGCACTTCCTGATATTCAAGCCACCATTTCTCTAAATGGAAACGCTTATGAATTTTCTGTACTTTCTCCCCACTAGTAAGCATGATTGGAGTGTGATCTGACGTCGGTCGCGGAAGGGAACAAATCTCTGCGAGAGGAAATTTCGCTTCCCGGGGAAGGGAACAAATCTCTTTCGACTAGTGTTTTTGGAGCTAAATCTTTTGAGTGTTGCCCATGCAAAGTAAAATGAATTGCAAAAATCAAAATACATATAAACATAACTTATTGCCCACCAACACATGTTTATACATTCAAATACATAGGAGATATAAGCCAATAAGCAAATACTTCAAACTCAACATAGTGCATTTTGCTTTAAAAGAAATTCTAAGTTTGTAAGGTTCAAAGGATACTTTGTTAAAATCCTTCACAAGTCTGGCCTCCATTGAAGCATTGTTCTCATAGTCTAGCCAAAATTCCTTTACTTCTTCAGCTGCATAAAAAATCAAGCACACTCAGTAATGATTGTTTTAATGATGCCCTCATTCATATAAATTAATCCTCCACCAAGGACTTAGCACATTTCATTCAGAGCTTTCTGCTCAAGCCTACTCTTGTCTTCTTTTGGAATGCCATCCGAGGGTGTAATATCACCAACAATAGATATCAAATCAAAAGCCTAGCGAGCACACAAACAAAATAGGCATGAATATAAATATGTGTGCATGCATATAATAATTGGCATGTTATTTGACGACATTAAGCATGGGAAGAAACCAAACCAGCTAATGCGTTGAAACTGAAGTTAATTACCTTCAGCAATGTCGTGTACGATTGCAGTCTTGACACACCTGGTTTATGAGAAAGATGTGATTGGTCAACTTAAAATAAAAAACTTCGCAACAACTAAATTCATTAACTGTTGATGCAAAATCAAAGCAATAAAATACAGTTGTGATGATCATTGAGGAATCTCATAAATGAAAAACACCTAATTCTTACATATGAAAGCACTATAAAATTATGATAGCAAGAAATAGAAATATGTCAATGTGGTATAAAGAATCTCAGAAAATTTTTTGTAAACCACTTAACGTGTTCAAAGCTATAAACACGCATACTTCATCCTTCATAAGCCTAGCTTCCTCCTAGATGAAGTGGCCAAAAAAAAATATTTAGAGACTGAAGTACAATACAAGGCATCCCAAAGCAAGGGTTTTTATTTTTTCCTAACAAAATAGCATTCTTTGCGAATCAATCAAACCCAAGTTTACTTAAATTAGATGACTGGGTAGAAATGGAGAATTTTTATAGGGAAAACTCATTAGAAAAACATAGATTGACATAAATATGTGATTTATCAACGTTAAAGACAGACATGGAATTACAAACATGACAATATATAAATGGAGCCATTTGGTCAGGTTCAATAGATTATAAATGTAAAACCATTGAAACATGTCCTCTCAATTTATTATTGATGGATTGCAAATTTCTTGAGGAAGTATATATAAAAATTTTCATACCTTTAAGAAACGAAAAAAACTGAAAGCAGAAATAGAGGTAATAAATGATACCTGGCAAAAAAATATAAATATGATAGCTTCGAATGAATTAAAAAAAATTTTAAATAAAATAAAATGACAAGATTAGAGAAAAATTAAGAAATAAATGAAAGGGTAAGGAATAAGAGTAAACCTTTCTCTATTTACACCAGGCAGATCTCCAGCGATCAGAGCCATCAATGACATACAATACATGTGATAGCAATCGACTCAGGTCCCTTAATTCCATGGCTAATCCAACCCTTCCTTTTCGTTGTCTAAGAATGAAACAATTATAACATATAAATTTAACAAATTAAAAAGTCAAAAGAGAATTATAAACCATGTAATCAGTGTTGGAGAGTAAGGGCACATGCAGTACAGGCATGGACCTGTATGCTTAGTATACAGTTCTAGTCTTGTACACAATAGAAGTGATGGAAAGGTGCACTAAACTAGAACTCACCACAAATAACCACTAACTGGTACTGCAAAGTGGTTTAGAAAAGGGGAACCTCTATCTGCCTCTCTCAAACTATGGTTTATTCCGAGGGACACATCTTCAGTCCGGTTTCCTCTCAATCGACAAAATCAAAAGGCAAAGCTTGATTCCATTTCTAACAATGATGTACTTTCCTATGCACTCAATGGCATCATCAGTGTGTCCTACTAATTTAGGTATATTCAGTCCCCTAATGGTTGCATTATGTTTACCGCAACCACTGCTATTATGTCACAGAGTTGTCCGCAACAGAATACCTATAAATTAGCATCATTAAGAATGATGTACTACTTTTCGTTCCTATGCACCCAATGGCGCCATCGATGTATTATTACTAATCTAGGTATATTCAGTTCCCTCATGGTTGCATTATGTTTACTGCAACCACTGCTATTTCGTCAATATCCTCAGATATCTTGACCTCTATGAAAATCCTAGCCTTGAGTGGGGATCCCGCCATCATTTCTCACCTAACACCTCCCTCGTTCCCCTTATTTACTAAGGATAAAAGAAACCTAAGTAGCAAAAATTCAAATAATGCAATCTAATTCCACAATGTACTTTGTATTTCCAAATAATATGCAAGGAAATCTAGAATTACGAAGTTGACCACGAAAGGATTCGCGATCAGATGCAAGTAAACTAAGAGTTCACTAAAACACACTTGTTGACCAGATGACAAATTACACCACGCATTTCGACAGTTCCTAATCAATAATAACAAATTACAACCTAAACCTCATTCGAAAAGACAAACCAAAATCACTGTTTCAAAAGGCACCGTAAGAAGAACGCATTTGAATCCAACTGCTGCTTTTCCAGGCAAAAATGCACAGTTTCGGGACCATGAATCACAGCACAATACCAAATTTTCTTGAAAAAATAATCCAAATTTCACAGTTAGCATGGCACCAAGGTAAACAAGTCAGGAAGCTAATACGAGGATTCAGAAACAAGCATGCTAGCAATTGATCTCTCGATCCATCAAGAGCTAGTTAGAATTTACCTTGAGGCGATGGCAGAGGGTGAAGAAATCAATGGCGCTGGAGGCGGGAGAAGCGGCGGTCGACGCGATCGAAGCAGCAGTAGCAGCGGCCGCCCCCCCGTTAGGGTTCGCCGCCCGGGGGCAAAGCGCGAGGATCCTCGGGCCGTCACCGTTGCCTCCGAGCTTCGGCGATCGGGGGCCGAGGAGAGAGCGGGAAGGGGCAAAGGAGAGGGACGATCTCACCGCCATAGATTTGGATCAATCGAAGGTGGGAGTTTCCAAAGGAGCACACCAATTTTTTGTCCGGGCGCACAATTATAAAGTGCGCTTACCAGGAAATATGGTGTGCTCTTTAGGAAACTCTGTCGAAAGGGGAGTTTTCAGATGGGCACAGCATTTTTCTTAGTGGGCCTACTTAAAAATTTCCATCACATTTTATTAAAAATTTTAGATCAAAATATTCTTGTCTAAAATTCAAAAGAAATAAAGAAAGAGTATTAGTGTCGGTGTTATCTGGACCGGCGATAGCAAAAGCGACGGCGACGAGCAAAAGGAAGAAAAGAGAGGTCCGATAGTGTTGGGTTTAGAGAATAGAAAAGGAATGAGGAATTGGGTAATTGGGTTAGAGAAGATTTTTTGAAAGAGAAGAAAAGAGGAAAGAGGAAGAGGAGGAGAAGATGAGAAAAAGAGAAGAGAAGAAACTGTTTAATGAGAGATAAATGAAAGAATGACAAAAAGTTAAAATTTTTGGATTAACAGTTCCGGATCAGTCATGTGTGATCCGAACTAGACAATCCGAATCAACCAATTAGATCCAGACTAACAATCCCGAATTACTTCAAATTGATTCGGAATTATTAGCTCGGATCAAAGACGTGAAAGAAAGGTGGAGATGGAATCATGGAAAGGTATTGTGAAAATATTGGTGTGCTCATTAGGAAAATCTCTCTTTTCAAAAGAGATAGTGTGTTCACTAGAAAAAATGGACTCGCTAATATTCTCACAATACCTTTCCATCTCCTCCTTTCTTATTATATTAAAGCAAAAAAAAAAATTATTTAACTAATCCCTTTTGACTTATTAAAGCAAAAAAAATATTTTAACAAATCCAAACTCTCTTTTTTGCACTTCTAAATTCCGATGAGAATTATATTTAGATTAGGGTTTCATAATAAATTTTTAAAAAACGTAAAGGACAGTATTTAAAATTGAGATAGAGAAAAAAAGAGATTTTTATATCAAAATTAAGTAGGAGTATTATGTACAAATAGCTTACTACTGGGAAGAAGAATGTAACTTAGTCCACAATTTAATATTACAAACTTGTAGCATGGTTTCTAAATGATATACTTAGTATTTATAAATGTATTTTAGATCCAAGGACTAATTAGTCCCTTAATTCAAACAGGTCTCTTTTCTTATTTACAATAAATAATAGCATAATATTTTTGGCAAATGGAACAAGTCCCAACAAATGAGATAATAATCGGCCCTTAAAGTAGGTATTTACTAATAGTATATTGAATATTAATATTAATATCTAAGATTGGAAGCATCTAAAAATCTCATCTTTCTTGTCTAACAAAATGTGATTTGAGAAAAAAGATAAGTGAGGACAAATCAACCCATTAACTCATAATTTTAATTTTTTTATTTTTTCTAGTGTAACATAAAATCTTGTTAAATTTATTAGGGTAGATACAAGAGTCAATATTTGACCTACTCTATTTAAAATTTAAATTAAAAAAGTTTTTTTTTATATTTTTATTTAATATTTTGAATACCACAGAAAAAATATAATATTAAAAAATTTCAAAACTTACGAAAGTGATGGGGGTTTAGTGACAATTCTTTTATTTTTCTTTTTTTTTTATTATGGAGAAATTCAAAATGTGCATCACTTTCCTCCTAGTGAGCACCAAATGATAAGTTTCCAAAAATTTCAAATTTGTCCTTTTATTTTTTGGACCAAAAAAATATATGGCTTCTTTTTACTGAGTATCATCTCTCTAAAATCCATCTCTAACCCATTTACAAACGCTTTTCTCCCGCGCAACCAAATAAAAAAAAAGAAAATAATAGAGTAAATCCTAAATCTCAGCTTCGTCTTCGTTAGGGATTTGGGAGAGTTTTCGACCGGACCTGGAAAAAAGAGGGGTGGGGAAGAAGGAGGAGAAAAATAGAGTGGTGTGCTCACTAAGACAAACTATCGGAGAGGAGAAGATATAGGCTGAGATAATGGGTGGTGCTCACTCCATCTAGTTTTTAAGTTATATGGGTTCATTAATTAAGAGGAAAGTGGTGCCCATTTGGAAACTGTGAAGCGTCTCTTAAGTTCAAAACTTTAAAAATGAGTACCTGCCCTTTTAAGTATTTGAATGCAGAATGATCAAAAATATAGAGAAACTAAGGACGGGTAGTTGCTCCCAGATTATAGATGCATGGAGCTACTTTTAATTGCTCATATGTTTTCTTAACACGTGGGAGATTCTAAATGCATGCGCACCACATGTTACTAGTGAGCACCACATACTATCTCATACTATAAGTGATTTACAACATAGGGAAAAATGGTGCTCACTAGTAAAATATGGTGCTCATTTAGAATTTCCCTTAACACATCATCTGCAATGGCGGCACTATAATTGATCAGTGTGCTGTGGACTGGACCCTGTGGTGGGTGTGTGGTAGTGGGGGAAGCTGCGGACACCACATTGCAGCACTATACTATTACTTACTGGACACCACATTGCTGTTTTATTTTCCCACGCCAATTTACACCGTTACTAGATAGTTTCTATTGTTGAATCTGCTGATATATACAATTTTTAATTTTATTTTAACCCTTCTATATAAATATATATATTTGCTAAAACATAATCTCAACCGACTGCAATCAATATCTCATAACAGAATCCAGAGATATGAGCTCTAGTAATCGTCGAGGAAAATTCTCCTGCCAAACAATCTTAGTGACCAGTATATTTTCCTCACTCGCTGCAAAATTAACATGCATATTTGCTTTCCTCCACATGTGATGAACATTAACTTGAAGTAACTACTTTCAAATATTTAGAGCAACACAAGCTCTTGTAAAATTCTCTTGGTCTAGAAAGATTTTTTTACGTGTAACACATACTCAATGCTCAACCCGTAATGTCCTCTCAATTTTTTTTATAATTTTCTTCACAAAACAGGTGCTTTTTCTTAACAATAAAATCAAATTTTGAGATGTGTTGCTAAATTAAAGAAAATATCAATTTTAAGAGAATGTTTTGAATTAGTTAGTGGAACAAACAAAATTTGAACAGTATAGGTAACCAAACCGCTCCTATCTCTAAAAGATCTGATTCGCCAATCAGAGCTTGATAGACAAAAGTCAATAGCATCAAATCTGTAGAAATCTTATAGTATTCAGATGTAATCGGGGATCACAAAAAGTTCCAATTGGATTTTGGTTAGACGAGCATTCTAATTGGATTGTAATACCGATTATATGATAATTGTGCTATTCTGATAGGATTAAAATAGTAACACTATGTATATCTATTTATGTTATATGAGAGAGGTGACAATTGATAAGAGAGAGACTTTGTCATTACGAGAGATATTTGGATCTCTTTTTGTAATTTTTTTTTTCCATTCCATGAACTTAGACCGGACTTGGCTGATCGTAACACAAAAATAAAAATAAACAAAGCCCACTAATCTGTGATTCAAGATTCTAAAACACTAAGTGCATGAGCACTTCAACATGCCAGGGTCTCTCGAACAAGAATCAAGAGAACAGAACTAACAACGTTCTTCAAAATTAAAAAAATAAAATAATAAAACAGCACGAGTTCATTACTTTTACACCAAATTTCTAGTGCCACGGATCAACACTTCCAACCACTACGCAGCCTCGTCGCCGTCGACGTTATTGACTCGCTCGCACTCATCAATCCACTCGGAGTAGATGTCGATGGGCTCCGTAAGAGAGTGGGCAGCAGTGCTGAAACTCTCTTGGCAAACCCAGCAGATGGCTTCGCCAATCGAGTTCTTCAAGTCGATGATGCACTCGACGCTGTCCCTGTGGTTGCAGAAGGGGCAATCGAAGGAGACTTCGAGCTTGGGCATCTTCTTCTTTGGTGCCGGCTTCGCCCTCGACTTCCTCTTGCCCATGGCTCAACAACTGCACTTTGAAAATATTGAAAGGACCCTCGAGTTGAGAGGGATATTTATAGATAGGGCAACAGGAGTTTGAATAGGAGTGGGACTCCGAGTTGGTCTCCTAGTTGGGAATATCTAAAGGAGCACACCTTCTTTACTAATGACCGCCCTTATGAAGTTAGTTGATGAATATTACAAGTTTACTATTATTCTTTTATAGATAGGATTTGTTATGGACTAAACGAGTGGGAAAATAGCAAATGACCAGAAAAATGGAGACACAAAGATTTACGTGGAAAACCCCTTCTTGGGTAAAAACCACGGACAAGACAGCAGAATTTATTACTATACAAAAGTAATAATTTACAAAGGGAGAGGAGATTGGGACAAGAATTAAGGGAGGGGGAGAGGCTCCTTTTATAGCCTCTCCCTCTCATTGCCTCAAGTCCCACTACCGATGTGGGACTAAAGGTATAACATTCTCCCACTTGAAGATTTAATTGAGTTTCAATTAATCTTCACACCATTCTTTCTGCCTTGTCATCATGTTGCTTACGTCTCTGCCAGGCCACAAGAGGATCGACACCAAATGAACTTGTCCGTGTTGACTCCTTTTGTCAAAAAATCTGCTAGGTTCTCTTTAGTGTGTATTTTCTGTACATCCACCGTTCCTTCTTCCACTTTCTCACGAACGAAGTGATACTGAACTCGGATATGCTTGGTTCTTGAATGAAAGGCTGGATTCTTTGCAAGGTGCAAAGCGCTCTGACTGTCACAAAACAAAGAAATCTTCTCTTGTTTGTGCCCGAACTCCTCCATCACCAACTTCAACCATATCGCCTCTTTGCTGGCTTGTGTAGCTGCTACATATTCTGCTTCTGTAGTTGAGGTTGCAACAACAGACTGCAATTTTGAAACCCAGCTTACAGCTCCACCTGCAAGAATGAACACATATCCAGTAGTGGATTTACTTTTGTCAAGATCACCTGCATAATCAGAGTCAACATATCCATGAACAATTACATCTGATCCTCCATAACATAATGCAACATTTGAGGTTCCTTTCACATATCGTAGAATCCTCTTTACTGTATTCCAATGCTCTTTACCAGGATTTGCCATGTATCGACTAACCACTCTCACTGCATGTGCAATGTCTGGTCTTGTACAGATCATAGCAAACATTAAACTCCCCACTGCTGATGCATACGGTGCTCGAGACATCTCCATCCTCTCTTCTTCATTGCTAGGACACATACTTGAGGATAACTTGAAATTAACAGGAAGAGGGGTAGAAACTGACTTACAATCCTGCATATTGAACCTTCGAAGAATTTTCTTCAAATAGTTTTTCTGAGTAAGCCAAATCTTCCTATTACTTCTGTCTCGGTGAATTTGCATCCCTAGAATCTTGTTTGCTGGTCCCAAGTCCTTCATCTCAAACTCCCTAGCCAACTGAGCCTTTAATTCTTGAATCTGACCTTTGTTAGGGCCTGCAACTAACATGTCATCTACATACAATAGCAATATAACAAAGTTGTTATCATCAAACCTCTTGAAATATGCACAAGGGTCTGCATAGAGTCTATTGTATTCCAGGCTCATGATGAAAGAATCAAATCTCTTATACCAACATCTCGGCGCCTGCTTTAATCCGTATAGAGATTTGTTCAACCTGCAAACCAAGTTCTTCTTTTCTTTTTCTTCAAAACCTTCTGGTTGGAGCATATAAATTTCTTCTTCAAGATCACCATGAAGAAGTGCTGTCTTTACATCTAATTGCTCTAGATGTAAATCAGAGATAGCACATATAGCCAGGACTACTCGAACTGTATAAAGTTTAACCACAGGAGAAAATATATCATTAAAATCAATACCTTCCTTCTGAGCGTAGCCTTTGACCACCAATCTTGCACGATAACGCTCCAGTTGATCATCACTGTTCCTTTTGATTTTGTAAACCCTTTTGTTGCCAATGGGTTTTCTTCCCGATGGTAGTTGCACAAGATCCCAAGTCTTGTTTTTATGAAGAGCTTCGATCTCCTCCTGCATTGCTGTCATCCACTGATATGCATTTGAACTGGTCAATGCTTCTTGGAAAGTTGATGGCTCTCCATATTCAGTTAAAAGGCAGTATGCAACATTACTATCCACATCATAGTCAGCATGCTAAACTGGAGTTTTTCTGTCTCGGCCTGATCGTCTGATCTCTTGCACACCAGAATCAACAGTTTCTGAAATCTGGTTCTCTTCAACTGCTTCAGAGGAATTATCTTTCGCCTGTATCACTGCAGTCTCTGCTTTTGAAGAAGTGCTATCATCTTGGATCTTCTTTTCTGTAAAGATGACATCTCTGCTGATGACAATTTTGTGGGTAGTGGGCTCCCACAAACGATACCCCTTTTACACCATCAGTATACCCTAAGAAAATACACTTTCTGGACTTTGGATCCAACTTAGTAGTTTTCTTGGGAATTATGCATCACATATACAGAAAATTCCAAAAACATGAAGATTTAGAGTAATCGACTGGTTTACCTGTCCACATCTTCATCGGCGTTTTCAACTCAAATGCTGTTGATGGAGTCCGATTGATCACATCACAGGCGGTGTTGCCTGCTTCAGCCCAGAAAGATTTTTCTAAGCCTGCTGCTCCCAACATTGCTCTTGTACATTCAAGCAACGTTTCATCCGCTCTGCCACTCCATTCTGTTGAGGGGTGTACGCCGTCATGAACTGTTTTTTGATACCTTCTTACTTGCAGAAGTTATCAAATCATCACCAGTGTATTCTCCTCTTACAAGCGCGCCTTGTACAATCTTCATGATCCCCTTCTCATCTTCAATCTTGCACCCGAGGTCGTCAAGCTGCCCTAAAGACAGCAAGTTTTTCTTTATTCCCTCCACATGTCGCACTTCTTGGATGGTGCGAACTGTCCCGTCAAACATCTTCAATTTGATGGATCCTCTTCCAACAATCTTTAAAGCATGATCATTACAGCTGTAAACCATCCCCTCAGAGACTGGTTCATAGTGATGAAACCATTCTATGTGAGAAGTCATGTTGCTCCATAATCGAACAACCATACATCCTGTAATCTTTTTCTGCTTTCATGTGATGTTGCTGCCTCACATACTAGGGCATTTCCATCATTTGAGCTGTTTGCCACATTTCCTTGAGGACCGGAATTTTGTTTCAAATTCCAACAATCTCTTCTGTAGTGACCCGTCTTGCCACAATTGTAGCATTTGACATTCTTACTCTGTGATTTGGATCTACCGCGACCTTGACTCCCACTGGGGCCAGGTTCCATTGGTCTTCCTCTCGTCACCGTCAAAACTTCTGCTTGGTGTGAACTTGCTTGCCTATCTTCTTTGTTTTTGCGCCGCTTCTCTTCATCTAGGACTGCAGCTGCAATATCACCGAAGTCGAGGCGATCTTCAGCCAAGTTGCTTGTTTTGTTGATGATGAGTTGATCATATGAATCCGGTAGACTTTGGAGTAGAATTTCAGCACGTTCACCCATTTTTATATCATAACCCAAATTCTTGAGTTGTGAAAATAAAGTGTTGAGGGTGTTTATGTGCTCCGTCACTGCAGTGGATTCTGACATCCGAATGGTGTACAACTTCCTCAAAAAAAAAATTTATTGTGGAGAGATTTTACCTCGTACAGTTTGATGAGATGATCCCAAATCTCCTTTGCTGTCTTCCTTTTTTTTTTTTTTTTTTCTTTTAATGTTGGACAATGTATCATCTCCTAATCCGAGATGGAGATCAGCCTCAGCATCTATCTCCAACCATTTCTCGTCTGAGATATTCTCTGGCCTTTCACCGATGGCAGGAAGGCACTTATCTTTTACCAAGATAGCCCTCATCTTCATCTTCCAGAGACCAAAATTGCCTCCGTTGAATTTTTCAATCTCAAATTTGTGTGTCATTGCTATATCCCAACTCCAACACAACTCCCACTATTCAAAACAAGTGGACGAAAGTGGGCCCCACGAGAACACTATTCACGGAAGTGGGCCCCACAAGAATACTATTCAAGGAAGTGGGCCCCACAAGAATACTATTCACGAAAGTAGGCCCTACCAGAACACTATTCACTGAAGTGGGCCCCACAAGAACACTATTCAAGAAAGTGGGCCCTACCAGAACACTATTCACTGAAGTGGGCCCCACAAGAACACTATTCACGAAAGTGGGCCCTACCAGAACAAGTGGGAGAACCAGCGGAAGAAAGTGGGTCCCACAAGAACAAGAACAAGTGGGTGGACCCCGCAAGTGTACCGAGTAGGTTCCACAAAGAAGCAAATACTTATTTTCTGATGTGGAGGGTGGCAACCACAAATGTGGAGGATCCACTTACAGCCACAGAGCATACGATAAGTACCACGACTTTATTGACCTTACTCACACAAGAACAACAACAAGTGGGTGGACTCCGCAAGTATACCGAGTAGTCCCACAAATAAGCAAATACTTATTTTCTGATGTGCAGGGTGGCAACCACAAATGTGGAGGATCCACTTACAACCACAGAGCATACTATAAGTACCACAACCTTGCTGACCTTGCTCTGATACCACTGTTATGGACTAAACGAGTGGGAAAATAGCAAATGACCAGAAAAATGGAGACACAAAGATTTACGTGGAAAACCCCTTCTTGGGTAAAAACCACGGACAAGACAGCAGAATTTATTACTATACAAAAGTAATAATTTACAAAGGGAGAGGAGATTGGGACAAGAATTAAGGGAGGGGGAGAGGCTCCTTTTATAGCCTCTCCCTCTCATTGCCTCAAGTCCCACTACCGATGTGGGACTAAAGGTATAACAGGATTGCCCTGGTCTTCAACCTCTCTTCTCTCTCTTTATTTCTACCTAGTAAAGTTGTTCAGTTTAAAAAGGAAAAAAAAAAAATTAGAATCTTTAGACCTACGTTCACTTTATCTCAGATTTTCATATATTGAAATAGCTCACAAATTAAAATCGAAAATTAACTTGATTAATTCTTTGTTTGCTCATAAATATTAAAGAATATGGTAGATTGTGGGTGAGAAGAGTTATAAAGGGCTTTTTTTTTGGAATGAGGAGTGTACTTACCGAAAAAACCCTCTCTTTTGAAAAGTGAGGATGTGCTCACTACGAAAAGTGTTTGAAAAGTGAGGATGTGCTCACTACGAAAAGTGGTGTGCTTTTTTTGAAACTCCCCTCCTAGTCCTATACTGCATAAGTTTCCTTAAAAGGAAACTATTTAAAAAAAAATAAAAAATCCAAGAATCTACAAATCAATAATTATTTTTTCTTTTTTATTTTTCTCCTTTTTAAAAATTAGGAAGGAAAATACAACCCTTGGTGCAATGTGAGGAAAATACTCTATTTAAAAATTGATCGAACAAATAATATCGAGATGTCATGAGAAAAAGATGCTCAGTAACAATATTCGGTGGGCTTATGGCAAAAGAACAAAAAAATTCATAGTTAGAAGTATCATTATGGCAACTGTGTGGAATATCTGATTGGAAAGAATTAGAAAATTATTGAATAATGCTCATTTAAATATTACATCGCTTTGTGCTAATTGAAGATAATATAGCTCTCTAGAACAGATAGCGCAGGTGATAAATCAGAAAACATTTCCTCTACTAGATTCATAAGTATTCATAGGTAGAGAAGCACGAAAGATGCTGGTTTGAGGTCATATAGGGAACAAGCAAGAAACGAAACAAGAGGAAGATGGAGGAGCAAGAGCAGCAGAATAAGATTGCTGAAGTGGAAGCAAAAAAAGAAGGAAAGATATAGAAAGAGGGATGTGAAGACCATTATATCATGTACATGTAATAATCCATCGAACTTGAGGACCTCCATTAGGTGGGGTCTTATTTGTACTAGATTATCTATGTAAATGCTAAGCCACTTCGTTAATCACTAATTAATGAAACACAAGGGCTATGTTGCTCACTGTTTATGTTTAAAAAAAACAAAACAATATTCAATGGGCTAGTTTTTTTACATGCCGTCTGGAATTTGGAAAATTAAAGTATAAAAATTTCAGTTGCATGAACTAAAACATCAGTGCAAGGAGATCATCTACAAGCAAAATTTTAACAAATCAAGAGCTCACCAAAAGAAAAAGAAAAAGAAAAAATATTGCAGAATAAGCATCAGCCCTATGAACTGGGATTGATAGATTCCGAGATGAACAAATACCCACAACCAGAAGCACAGAAAAAGGTTTATAGAGAACTTAGAAAAAAAAAAAAGGTATTAACTTTGATTCTTTACGATTATAGAGCTTTACGCCATGAGTATTACATTGTGCTTTACGAGGATATAAACTCTGTCGCTTTCCATGCTCTCCCGGATGCCTACAGAACGTCACGTCATATCGATTTCCGTTTACGTCAAGCAAATAGGCAAGCAAAAAGTTATTTCTGGTATGGACCTGACCGAAAGAAAAAGGAAGGGTCTACCCTCCATTGGCAAATAGGCCGGTTGTTGCCAATAGGAATACCCCATTCCAAAAGGGAAAGTGGCTAGCCATTAGGTCTGATAGTTATATACCACTGCTGTGGTGCCGATAGATTCACTACTTCAGTGCTTTCATCGGACATTGCAGACATCAGCATTTATTTTTTATATATCGCTTTATTTTTTATATATCGCTCCACACCAAGAAGAGATATGTGTACCTCCAGCAACAACCACGAATGGAACCATAGGCTCCTATGCTGGGAGCATTTCGGGGTATTGGTCGGAACACCTAAACTTCCCATTTCTGACATGTTATAGTTCTTATAGTCTCTCGACGACGGGAATGGGAGATTACTGGTAAGCCAGATGCTTCGTGAACTACCGATACATTTCATCGTACTTAAATCACCCTCGTGAAGAGGCACACTGTGATACCATTGATGTCCAATAGCTTTTATAACTCTGAGCACCCTTCTCCCTCCCCATTCCCAATTGTAGGTCAGGAGACACTCTATATGCACTTCAATAAGCAGTTCAAAACGTGTGGTCTCTGAGCTACTTGTTTAACAGTTTTCAGCTCAGCACTCTGTCAATGATCTGGTGATTACTAATCTCTCTCTCGGATGGCTATGACAAGACAGGATCTAAACCTTCTGTCAGATAATCCTCTTTGCTTCGACTTTTAAAAAAACAAAGAGCTAGGCTTGTTTGCCTAGCCTTTTATTCCTCCTCGACGTCACCTCTGCTGCCCACCTCTACTGCCCACATCCTCCCCAGATCTGTCTGAAATTTGCCTGCATGGTGGAAAGTTGGAGCAAATATATGTGAGAGGCTGCATACATCTAAGCTTTAGCTATGTTTTCCGATCAGAGTGATGGTTTGGTGGTACCTGCTGTAGAAAGAAAGAATTCGTCCAAAACCTTTCCATGATCTGCAAGAAATTCAAGTTGAATGATGAAAGTAAAGATTAAGATGGATCATAGCGTGAGATTTATTGGTATGCTTAGAAGCTATAATTTAACAAAGATTGGTTAAGTGCACTAACTTCTTAAGAGCTCTCAGGTTTTAGGGGAGAGTAACATTTCCATTATCAATGTATTTCACAGTTCAAACAACTCATGTTTAACAGGGGAGGTTATTATTATTTTAGAGAATGCATGGTGGAATAGGCTAAACAAACCAGTGGAAGAGAGAGAGCAGACCCAAACAACGAGTCCAAAATCATGATCCTTTACTAAGACCAAAATGCTTTGCTCAACTAACAACCTTCAGACATTCTCATAAAGATCACATAGGAGGGATTGCTTCAAAAAGCACCTCATATGCTTAAGATTCTAAGAATAAGGATGAAGACAAGAGCAAGTATTACAATTATCACCAGTGCCGAAGACTACAAAGAGATATTGAATAACTAGTTAAGAAAAGTAATCTCAAGTTTATAGCTCCGGACGGTTATGAGGATCAAGCTGTAGAGGCATGGGTGAGTAGACCTTCTTACTTCAAGAGCTGGTAAGGTGCTTTTTAAGTCATTTATGATCATTTACTATGAAGTCACAAGAAACAAATATTTTGTACTACTTAAGTTAAATGATCTATTTCATCAACCTTTCAAACATTTTCCCACCTCGGAAAAGTCTTGGCTACGCAGCAAGCAAACAACAGTTTCGACTTTGGACCAAACAACTCAAAGTCTTGACTACGCACCAAACAACTTAAACCCTTAGTTCGCAGCTAGTGAACAGAGTGTTGGTTATGCACGAAGCAAACAAAGACTTGGTATCACACCAAGCAAACAAAGCCTTGATACCGTGCCAAGCAACTCAAGCTTTGATTATGTGCCATGCAACTAAAATCTTGGTCACAAGCCGAACAACTCAAGCCTTTGTTTTGCGCCAAGCAACCCAATGCTTGGTTATGCAAGCAATACTCTTAAGACTATGGTAGATACCATTTTACAACCTCGCAAGCATAAGGCCATATGTCCACTCTAATGGTCCCAGGGTCGATTTTCTGGACTCACGAATCTAAGGTATTGCACCTACTCCTAAAATCCTATTTCCATTTTGGATACATACTCTTAAAAATTTCCTGCAAAACACATTCAAAAATTCTCACAAAACGTGCACTCATAAAATTCGTTAAGCGCTCATAAAGTTATTCTTTGTGCAATGCACATGCCAAAAAACTCTCAACGAGAAATGTGCACGCGCAAAAAAATTTTACGTTTTTACTGTGCAATAAGTGCTCTCAAAAATTTTTCCACGAGGACTTAAAAAATTCTAAGTGCACAATGCACGTTCGCAAAAAATTGCCGTGCTTGACCACGAAAGGATTCACGCTCAGATGCAAGTAAACTAAGGGTTTACTAAAACACACTTGTTGACCAGATGCCAAATTACAGCACGCATTTCGACAGTTCCTAATCAATAATAACAAATTACAACCTAAACCTCAGTCGAAAAGACAAACCAAAATCACTGTTTCAAAAGGCATCGTACGAAGAACGCATTTGAATCCAACTGCTGCATTTCCAGGCAAAAATGCAAAGTTTCAGGACCATGAATCACAGCATAATACCAAAATTTCTTGAAAAAATAATCCAAATTTCACAGTTAGCATGGCACTAAAGTAAACAAGTCAGGAAGCTAATACGATGATTCAGAAACAAGCATGCTAGCAATTGATCTGTCGACCCATCAAGAGCTAGTTAGAATTTACCTTGAGGCGATGGCAGAAGGTGAGGAAATCAATGGCGCTGGAGGCGGGAGAAGCGGCGGTCGACGCGATCGAAGCAGCAGCGCCGCCTCCCCGTTAGGGGAAGCGCGAGGATCCTCGGGCCGTCACTGTTGCCTCCGAGCTTCGGCGATCAGGGGCCGAGGAGAGAGCTGGAAGGGGCAAAGGAGAGGGCACCCTCTCTTTAAAAAAGAGACGGTTTTCCTAGTGAGCACACCAAAATTACTAATCAACCCCTCTCTCATTTTTGCTGTTGCTTCTTCTTCTTCCAATATATATGTGGGCCTTAACAGATTAAAAGGCAATTAATTTCAAGACTTTTATGGAATGATCAAAAGCAGATTTTTTTTTTTTTAAATAAAAAAAAAATATAAAAAGTAACAGCAAAGTGGAAGTGTGATACTTGGGCCTGTATGAGTTTTAGAGTAGGCAACTTGATTCTTTCATTTTTAGTTCATATATACGACAAAAATACTTGTTCTTCTTCTTCTTCTTCTGCTTCTTCTTCTTCTTCTTCTTCTTTTCATCTTCATCTTCATCTTCATTTTCATTTTCATGGCAAAAATTAAATATACAAAGCAAGGGGAGTAATTCAACATAACAAGATAATAAAAAAGAGAAGAAATGAAAATTGTGCATCCAGAGAATCAAACTTTGGTCAATTCCATAGGAGGGAAATATGATACCACTACACCAGTTGCACATATTATGAAAATTTAATTTTTTTTTATTTCTCATCCCTCATCCGGGCTAACCAGCCCGGACTTATGCTCCCTGTCCGGGGCTGATAGCCCGGATGGGGAGGCTTCATCCGGGCTGGTTAGCCCGGATCAGACTTCTAGATTTCTGATCAAGAAGGAAAGGTATTTGTGACCCAAAAAAATAATGGCAAAGTGGTAAATAAAACGTTCTTTTTAAGTGGGCTCACTAGGAAATATGCTGTGCCCATCTAGAAACTCCCCGATCTCACCGCCATAGATTTGGATACATCGAAGGTCGGTGCGCTTGATTCCGGATTTTTTTTTTTTTAAAGGGAAAATGAGAATGGGAAAGTCTAAATGTGCACATCACTTGACTTAGTGAGCACCATTTTTACTTGTGCTGCTCATCACTTTATTATAGGATGTGGTGTTCACTATCAAGTGTGGTGCGCACCAAACTTGACTTCGCGAGCACCATTTTTCCTCACGTACCAAAATCACCATACTGGTGAAATGCATTATGGGAAATTATAAATGGGCCCACCTTTTTTTTCCCCTCAATATGGGAACTTCCAAAGGGGCACAACTTTTTTTCCTAGTGAGTCCAGATTTCCTAGTGAACCCACTTAGAGTTTAGTAAAAGAGAGAATTTCTTAGTGAGCGCGATTAGTATTCCGAAAATACCCTTGAGCTATATATTCCTCATCTTCCACTTCTCTCTTCATTTTTCCTCTAACCCCCTAACCCAAAACGCTAGCTTCCTCTTTCCTCTTTTCCCTCCACTTCCCCTCATCTTCTCTATCCTTTTCTCTACCTCCTTCTTCTTCCAAATCTCCTTTCTCTCTTCCATTTGTACACCCGACGCTGCTGTGCTCGCCGGCGAGGAAGAGACGCCGCCGCCGCTGACCCCGCCGCCGCCTTCCCTCCATTAGTAGGTGAGTTTTCCTAATTTAGCAATATTTATTTTAAAATTTAAATTTTTTTATTTTTGGATCAAACAACTCTTCATTTTGATTTTGTTGGGATGGAAAGGAGGAGTTCTAGCAATTTTTTTGTTAACTTTTATTTTTAATATGTAGATTATAATTATTAAGAAAATTTAATATTGTAATCCTAGTTGTAAAATATGCGAAATTTAGTTATTTTTCTAATCATGGACGTTAATATTAAAATTTATTAGTTAATTTTGAAGTTTGATGGTATTGTCCTAATGGTTGATTAAGTAGCAAAAAATTATTTCAGTGTCTTTAAACTTTAATATTACACTATCTTGCAGCAAAAAAATATAGATAAAATATGATATTTGTAGTAAATTTTACTTTGTAATTACTTACTTACACATAGAGAAGTTACTCTTTTGATAAAAAAATCATTTATGAATGAAATATCTTTATATTCCATAGATGGATCCGGCAAAATCTTCTCGTGGTTGATCTTTTTTACTGTAGGTTTTTAAACTGGTTTTTTAACTAAATAGAATTAGGTGCAAATTTATATTTGTGATTTCGTGTTTACTACTATTAATTATTATGTATAGAGGTTCTTAATTGTGCAATTTTGGTTACTTAGGTTTATGTGTCAATTACTGGTTTGGTTTGAGTTTCTTTCTAGGAATTTTTAAACTTTGAGATTTGATTTCTAGTGTTTTTTTCCTTCCTATTATTAAGATTCGTATCTCTCTTTTGTGATTTGGACTGTCTTTTGTAAAGTTGGACAGCGTGGAGCTTTGGGACGTCTAATTATCTCATTATAGTGGCCTAATAATTTCTTCTCTTTTTAGTTTTTTATGTTATGCTTTTGGATTATGCAATTAAGTGCATACAATATTTTCTCATCTCAGCGTGATATCTCATGTTCTCATGTTATTTCATTGCTAAAATTGTGTATAATTTCTAACTATTTTTCTTTTGCACTTTGGGATATGTTTAAATTTTATGTGTTAACACTTTACATTGCTTTAATCAGATCTTGTGCAGAAGACTTTGAGTCAGGTGCCTTCTCAAGTAGCCTTTACATTTATAAAATAAGCTCATTTCTCTTATACTCATCTGAACTTTTTTGATGTATTGAATTAAATGTATTTCTCTCAAATATGTTTATCCTAATTGAATTCCCCTCCAAACACCAAATTGTTGATTATATGCAGGCATGGATTCATACAAGGATTTCCGCCTGGTATGAGGCTCACCAAGAATTTTTGACCCCAACTAAAGGACCGGCGGCGGATGGAAAAGAGAGCCAATTTTTTTTCCTTTTTTATTTTTTATCTTTTGAATTTATTTGGATTTATTTGTGTATTGATGAAATTTGTAGTCGGAAAGCATAAACTTCATGTATAAGTTCTATGATCTCAGTCGGTTAATTATATCTTTCTTAAACTCCGAATTAATAATAAATTACGTGATTTTATTTACCATATGATTGAGCTGGTATATTAGTGTGTTCTGAATCTATTGGTGATTGTTTTTTTTTTTTTTGGTTTTCTGGAATGGGTTGCAAATATTTAATTCTATTTTTCTTATTGTTTATAGTGGTTAACATATGTAAATATTTATCAATTTCAAAAAAACTGAATCGAATAGAAATAGAAACTAAATTGAATAAATTCTGTTTAGTTGGGAGAAAATTTCATTCATTTAAAAAAAATAAAATAAAGTAAAATTTGATTAGATATCATAGTGGTGGTCTAATAAGAAGAAAAATTTATAGCGGTATGTTTTTGTCACAACAACCAAAATGTTAAAAAAATCGCAAGCCAATTTTTTTAAAAAATTAAAAATTTGGTTGCTGTTGCCAAGGATTGATCTTGGATCACCCATGTGACATTGCAAGACTACTAACCACTATGCCACAACAACTTTGTGGATAATAAGATAAAAAAAATACTACTTACCTCCTGTCCGGGGTATACATCCGGACAAAATACTGCTATCCGGACTATGAGTTTTTTTTGGGTTATTAATTTTTATCTATTTGCAATATTTCTAGGATTTTTAAATAAGTAAAAATCTAATAAACTCAATTTTCGAAATTTAATTTGTGAGATTATTTAATATAGAAAAAGATTTGATGGAATAGTTGTACGATTTAGGTTTTTTTTTTTTTTGGTTCACTGAATTGCAGTTTGATTTGAGAAGAGGAAGAGAAAGAGGTTGTAAACAAGGGCAATTCAGTCAAAAAATTAATGACAAACTTGTGATAAAATCGAAATTTTTAATTGGGCTCACTAGGAAAATAGTTGTGCCCTTTAGAAGTTCCCCTCAATATGCCTCCATATTATTATATTAAAGCAAAAAGAAAAATTTAACTAATCCATTTTGACTTATTAAAGCAAAATAATTATTTTAACAAATCCAAACTCTCTTTTCTGCACTTCTAAATTCCGATGAGAATTAATTCCGATGAAAATTATATTTAGATTAGGATTTCAGAATAAATTTGGAAAAAATAAAGGACTTATTTAGCTTGATAGTTAAAATTGATAAATAGAGAGATTTTCATATTAATATTAATATTAAGTATGAGTATTATGTACAAATAGAATATTACTGGAAATAAGAATGTAACTTAGTCCACGATTTAATATTACAAACTTGTAGCATGTTTCTAAATGATATACTTAGTATTTATAAATCTATTTTAGATCCAAAAAAAAATTATGTTTTAATTAAAAAAAATTAATATGAGAGAGAATAATTTTAAACCTCACGAAACTGTTGGAGGTTTAGAGACAATTCTTTATTTCTTTAGGGGTTTTTACAATATCTTAATTCTTTAAAAATTTAATATCGATCACTCGAAACTTTATTTTTTATTTTAGTCTCCAATAATATTTAATTTACACTATTTTAGTTCCTCTGATTCACTTTCATTAACCAAGTTAATTTTTTGATCCGATATACATATTTATACCCCTGAAAAGAGAGGAAAAGTAAGTTATTTTTCTCCCTTCTATTTTTCCCTCTTCCTCCTCTCTTCCTTTTTTTTTTGGTTAGATTACTTGTTAGAAATAAACCATAATCATGCTAGATTATCAAGGATATTTAATGGATAAATACCTGGATCCATCTGTTGGTTGATCACCTTTTGCGATGCGGAATTGGTTGAGAATCTGCTGAAAACAGATAAGAAATAACCGGGTGTGTTCGCAGCAAAAATCTTCTGTTGCTTTCCTTCCATTGAATTAGCTTAAATTACAACGAAAGAGAACAAGAAAAAGAACAAACGAGAGGATTTTATATTGCAATCTCTCTCTTTTACAATAATATGCGTGGGATCTGTGGCGATGGGAACTGTAGCGGCTCCTTTGGACGATCAGTACGTCGAAACTCTTCTCTATCGAAGATGGCGGCCGACTGGTCTCTTCTGTTCTTCACGAATTCAAGGCTCTGTGCGTACTCGAACTCTCTAAGAGGAAGAAATCTCTGAAGAACTTCTGGTGCCAAAAGGAAGACGGATCTTTTCTACTTCAAGGCTCTCTTGCGTACTTGAGTTCTCAAATATCCGAAAAAGAAGAAGAGCTTTCTAGGGTTTCATCAGAAAGGTATTTATACCCCTGGGTTCATGCAAGAGTTTCTATCTAAATAGAATTCTTTTTCATCAAGAATTCCAATCAGATACGAATCTCTTGACTTAAAATCCTGATTGGACTTAATTCGGGTATTTTTGATAAGCCCAAATCATAATCTCAATCAGTTAGATTCTGGTTACTTGCCTACGTGAAGCCAATCACATCCAAAACGCGGCATTAAATAACCACAAACGCGGAGCTAACGCGAAGCTATCAATAGCTTCGCGTTTTTACTCAACGCGGGGCTAAAATTAGCCAAACGCGGGGCTGCGGAGTTAGCTCAGCGTTCTGTTGTGGAAAATCTTTTTAACTTAGAAATTTTCACTGCCAACAGAACCCCTTCCAAAGTTTTCAAAATGGCTTAGAACTTAACAAATTTTGAAATACTTTGGATATTTAAACTGAAACGCGGAGTTAGAATACCAAGTCTTCCTCGCGTTATGCTCGCCTACGCGAAGCTAATCAGTTTCTTTTTCTGTGAAGTGAGTAATTTCTTTATTAATTACTCTGATTTTCCGCGCCGAATACCAAACGACGGAAATGAACGGGCTTTGATCGTGTTTAAATAGAGCTCCTGAGTCGTTTTCTTCTTCATTCCACCCGAAGCTTTTCTGAGAATTCTTAAGAGTTCAGAAATCAGGCGACTCCAGCGATCAGAGCGGCTTTCATTGATGAGTGATCTTCAACTGACCTCCGTCCAATTCTCCATGAATTTTCATTATTAGGATGTGCTTCAGAAGAGTATGGCTTTGTGCACAGTGGCCGGCGTTGACATCAGCGGCCATGGAGGTAAGCGCGAACCAGCCTATGCAGTATTTCCCGAAGGTAAAAATCTCCACTCTTGGTCTTCTAAGAACCATTCTGAGATGTTTTGGCTTGCCATTTGTTTATAATGATCAAAGGAGGAATCAGAGAGAAACTCTGATCTTTCTATACGCGAAGTTATCCCGCCATCCCTGCGCTTAAAACGCAAGGCTATGATGAATAGCGAGGCTATCTTTGATTAGCAGTCGCGATGATTTGCGAGGCTATCTTTGATTAGCAGTCGCGATGATTCGCGAGGCTATCTTTGATTAGCAGTCGAGATGATTCGCGAGGCTATCTTTGATTAGCAGTCGCGATGATTCGCGAGGCTATCTTTGATTAGCAGTCGCGATGATTCGCGAGGCTATCTGTGATTAGCAGTCGAGATGATTGTATGCCCGAAAATTGCATCTTTGATTCCATTGCAAAATTATTTGAATTACAACGAAATTGAGATTACAAAATAATCCGAGAAATTACAAGAACGGGAATATTAATTTATTCCCTTTTTGATGTGGGTTTGGGTGGCGGTGGAGTCTTGCTACTGCCTCCGTTGACCGTCCGACTGGAAGAGATGGCTCTGCTCTTTTTTTTTTTATCTCACGAGCTCACCCGAAATCTTCCCAAAGTCCAAGAATCCAAAAGTCCTCTCTCCGGTTAAATTTCTGCATTTTATAGACCGAAGAGACTTGAAATCCGGCTCGATTCCTCCTGAAAAAGCGGATCACGGGATATCAGAAAAATAAAATAGGAAATAAAACAACGGAAAATAACGAAAAACAACCCGCGGCCCCCGCGGGTTGCCACCCGCGGGAATCCTCCCGCGGGTGGCAACCCGCGGGAATTCTCCCGCGGGTTGCATCCCGCAGGGGCTCCCGCGGGTTGCATCCCGCGGGTGTGCCCACTTAGCAGATTTAGATTTTTTTTTTTTTTGGTATCTACATAACCCCCTCCAAAGTTTTTGAAGTTCTGTATTGAACCGTACTGAATTTTGAAATACTTTGGATTTTTTAATTTTGGTTATAGACCTTTTAAAAGATTTGGTCGATAGGGATAACTGTTAATATATTTATTTATTCCATAACAAGCAGAGGTATGATTTTAACGTACTCATTAGAGGACAAGCAGAGGTATAATGTTAACGTGCTTATTTTAGGTCAAGCAGAGGTATAATATTAACGTGCTTATTTTAATCCTAACTGTTTAGTGACATCTAGTATGACGAATCAGGAAAAGACAGAGGTGACATTAAACGTGTCTTGGAGCTTAACCTATTCAGAGGATCTGGTCGTGATAGGGACAAGCTGACTAAACAGAGGTGATTGTTAACATGTTTAGTTTTGGAATCGGACTATTAGAGGTAACTGTTAACTTGATAGGGAGATGATTTTCTTCAGAGGTGATTTTCAACTTAACGATATCAAAAGCACGTTCATCAGAGGTTGTAATGTTGGACTGGATGAAGTGTGAATTTTCTTTTCTGTCAGAGGTGAAATCTTAGCGTGACAGGGGATCGATTTAATTAGGATTTTATCTCTTTTGATTTTGAATTATGATGTCAGAGGTCTGATTTTAACTTGACAAATATTTTGGAGTGTCGCTTGCTCTGTTAGAGCAAAATGACAAGAAAAGTTTTGCTGTCAGAGGTGAAATCTTAACATGACAGGAGATTTATCTGATTAGGATTTTTAGCAAACCCCAGCTATCAACGGGTTTGATTTGTCTTTACCAACTACCGTTTGAGTCGGGCTAGCCATGCTATTCCCCTCAGCATGGTGAGTTGTCAAGGATTTCGTTTGGGTTTAAATACCAAACTTTTCCTCTTCCCTTTGCCTTAGAAGCTTAGGGCAGTGATGTATTCTTATATTCGGATAAGAATACTGTTGTGACAGATTTGTCGTGGGATTTTTAGCAAACCCCCAGCTATCAACGAGTTTGATTTTGCCTTTACCAACTACCGTTTGAGTTGGGCTAGCCATGCTATTCCCCTCAGCATGGTGAGTTGTCAAGGATTTCGTTTGGGCTTAAATGCCAAACTTTTCCTTTTCCCTTTGCCTTAGCAGCTTAGGGTGATTCATGCCTTTTACCCCCAGCATGGTGGGGTTGGCGATAATTTTATTCTCTTCCCGTAGCCTTGTCGGCGTTGGGTAATTCATACTTATTATCCCCAGTACGGTGGGGTTGGCGAGAAATTTATTCTCTTCCCGTAGCCTTGTCGGCGTTGGGTGATTCATTTTTTTACCCCCAGTATGATGGGGTTGGCGAGAAATTTATTCTCTCTCCATAGCCTTGTCGGCGTTGGGTGGTTCATACTTATTACCCCCAGTATGATGGGATTGGCGAGAAATTTATTCTCTTCCCGTAGCTTTAGCGGCGTTGGGCAATTCATACTTTTTACCCCCAGTATGATGGGGTTGGCGAGAAATTTATTCTCTCCCCGTAGCCTTGTCGGCGTTGGGTGGTTCATACTTATTACCCCCAGTACGGTGGGGTTGGCGAGAAATTTATTCTCTTCCCGTAGCCTTGTCGGCGTTGGGTGATTCATTTTTTTACCCCCAGTATGATGGGGTTGGCGAGAAATTTATTCTCTCTCCGTAGCCTTGTCGGCGTTGGGTGGTTCATACTTATTACCCCCAGTATGATGGGCTTGGCGAGAAATTTATTCTCTTCCCGTAGCTTTAGCGGCGTTGGGCAATTCATACTTTTTACCCCCAGTATGATGGGGTTAGCGAGAAATTTATTCTCTCCCCGTAGCCTTGTCGGCGTTGGGTGGTTCATACTTATTACCCCCAGTATGATGGGGTTGGCGAGAAATTTATTCTCTTCCCGTAGCCTTGTCGGCGTTAGGTGATTCATTATATATATATATATATATATATATATATATATGGGGGTTTAAATTAACCGCCTTGAGCCCATTTTTTGGGAATTATTGTGAGCCCAAGTGGTACGTTTAGACCTCACGCATTAAATGTGTCGGAGTTAGCTCTAACTCCTTTTTTGTTCAGCTTTGAGCTGAACTGCTCCAGCGTCAATCAACGCTTGAATTTTATCTTTTAAGATAAAACAATTTTTTATGGGGTGACCTACAATCCGATGGTACAGGCAGTAATTCGAATCGTTAGTTTTCCCTACTTCTTCAGGTCTCTTGCTCTCCGGCAATTTAAGCATCTTGCGTTTGGTGAGCAGATTGAACATAGTAGCAGTATATTCATCCTTGAACGAATACTGCTTTTGAAGTCTGGGCGACTTTGCTGTGTTGCTTGTAGTTGGCCATGGTTTCTGCTTCAGTGTACTTTCTACCGCCATTGCCGTTATGTCTTTCCCTTTGGAACGGGAAAAATGGAATGGAGATTCGTTTGCACCGTCTCCGGTTGCAGACTGTTGCATTTCGAGACGTCGAAGTATTTCTTCGGCCTGTTCGCCCTGCTTAAGCATATCCTTCCATGACTTGGATTCGACCGAACCCATCTTGTCTAAAATATCGGTCAACAAGTTATGTCTGCAGGTTTCCACAAGCGTATCCTGCGTCATGCCATGTGGGCATCGAACGGAAAGTTCTCGGAACCGCTCGACATAAGTTTTGACCGTTTCGCCTTCTTCTTGCTTCGCTGCTAGCAAAGATAATATGGAGACTTCTATATCATCTTCAAAGAATCGGGCTAGGAACTCACGTTCTACATCAGCCCAAGATTTAATTGTTCCCTGGGGAAGTTGCAAAACCAGGTAAATGCGGGCCCCCGTAAAGTGCTCGCAAATATCCTAGTCATAGTTGGATCATTCCCCATGAGATATCCTGTCTGTGAGAGGAAATAGAAGATGTGTTGCTGCGGCGAACTTTTACCGTCGAATGATTGAAGATTCAACGGTTTATATTTTGCAGGATAGGGTACGGTCTCCCATTCTACGGGATATGGACGGACTACCCCCACCTCTTGTAGCTTTTTGCGATGAAGAAGAGCTTGTAATTGGTTCTCCATCTTCTCTATTTTCTCTGCGTGAGGATTGAGGATAACTTTCACTTCCTCTTCCTCTCTTGAATGAGCAGGCACTTCTTCATCTTCGTCTTCGCTGTCTTCATTTATTTGGACAGGCCGTTTTCCTTTCTGCCGACTAGAAATGGACGGCGATGATTGGTTCTTTCTAGTTTGAGCCAGCAACTCAATCAAAAGTTGTTTCATTTCTTCTATGGTCTCCTCGTGCTGTTCGAGACGTTTTTCTTGTCTCTCAAGCCTTTCAGAGACTTCTTCTAGAAGCGCGCCCTCTGGTTCGATAGAAACTCCTGTTGACCCTGGAGTAATTTCCTTATCCGAAAGGTTGTTTCCGACCACTTTTTTGCCTTTATTAACCATATTTGATGAGGCAGCAGGTAGATCGGTTCCAGAGCACACCCTCTTTATTGTCCGTATTCCTTTGGATTCGGTGATCCGCTCAAAAACGGACCGTCTCGGATGGCACTCGCAGTTTGATAGAACAGTTGAGATTAACTGTTCGCATTGGCATTGAGGAGTATTCTGTGCAGAGTTCTTCTTCCAATTGAGGTATTCTCTCAAGTCTTGAGATACTTCTTTATCCCTATTTGCAACCTGACGCCGCTTGCGTTGCAAACTTGGTTCATAATACTGGAGAGTTTGCAATATTTCGGGGCTGAGCTCTTTTCCAGCATTAGATTGTTCTCCAACCCTTCTGCGGATTCTTCTGGAGTGTGTGCTGGCCTGCGCAGTTGTATGGGCCTCGTACGCATCTGACTTGTTCTTCGGGATTTGGAGGATTCTATCATGAATATGTTCATCCGAAGAGAAATTTGAAGACCTATCCTCAGGTGAGTTCATGAGCCCATCCTTATATTTGTTTGTAGAGGAACGGGATGGTACACCTGGGAGAGTAACCAAAAAGTTAGATGTGCGCTGTGTGCTCACTGCGCGTGTGCCCGAATAGACACCAGAACCAACCCTTGATTTTTCCTGCGAAGTGCAACCCACGGGTTGCAACTTGCGGTGTGCAACCCGCGGTTGGAACCGCAGGTTTGCACCCGCGGTTGCAACCGCGGGGTTGCACCCGCGGGGTGCAACCCACGGTTGGAACCGCGGGTTTCCACCCGCGGTTGCAACCGCGGGGTTGCACCCGTGGGGTGCAACCCGCGGTTGGAACCGCGGGTTTCCACCCGCGGTTGCAACCGCGGGGGGGGTGCAACCCGCGGTTGGAACCGTGGGTTTCCACCCGCGGTTGCAACCTCGGGGTTGCCCCCGTGAGGTGCAACCCGCACTTCTGCCTGCGGATTTTTATTTTTGGAATTTTTCTTCTTTGATGTTTCCTGATCTGGATTTTCTGACCGCAATTTTCCAGAGGCACTGTTGAGGCGGGCCCGCTGGGCCTTACGCCTCAGGTTTCTCTTCTGAGAGCGGGTCAGGGACAGGTTTGACTTTTGGCTTGACTTTGGAATGGGCGATAACGCCGTGTTCTTGACAGACGATGATGTCCTGTCAGTTCGAACGGGCGATGACGCCTCATAAGTTTTCATAGGTGATGACGCCTTTCCGGTGGGCGATGACGCCTCACCTTTTTTCATCGTCACCCGGTGATGACGCCTAGGCTTCGAATCAGAGGAAGAAAGAAATTCCTCATATTTTTGCTGGTCAACTTCTATGACCAGCGTCTGAACCATTGAGCCAATCGGCACCCGGTCGGACTGCGCCACCAGATTCTCTGTCGTAAACAGAGGGGCTCCCACTGTGGTCGCCAGTTCTTGTACGCCCAAAAATTGCATCTTTGATTCCATTGCAAAATTATTTGAATTACAACGAAATTGAGATTACAAAATAATCCGAGAAATTACAAGAACGGGAATATTAATTTATTCCCTTTTTGATGTGTGTTCGGGTGGCGGTGGAGTCTTGCTACTGCCTCCGTTGACCGTCCGACTGGAAGAGATGGCTCTGCTCTTTTTTTTTTTTTATCTCACGAGCTCACCCGAAATCTTTCCAAAGTCCAAGAATCCAAAAGTCCTCTCTCCGGTTAAATTTCTGCATTTTATAGACCGAAGAGACTTGAAATCCGGCTCGATTCCTCCTGAAAAAGCGGATCACGGGATATCAGGAAAATAAAATAGGAAATAAAACAACGAAAAATAACGAAAAACAACCCGCGGGGGCTCCCGCGGGTTGCAACCCGCTGGAATTCTCCCACGGGGGCTCCCGCGGGTTGCAACCCGCGGGTGCTCCCGCGGATTGCATCCCGCGGGTGCTCCCGCGGATTGTGCCCACTTAGCAAATTTAGATTTTTTTTTTTTGGGTATCTACAATGATTCGCGAGGCTATCTTTGATTAGCAGTCGCGATGATTCGCGAGGCTATCTTTGATTAGCAGTCGCGATGATTCGCGAGGCTATCCTTGATTAGCAGTCGCTTTATGCCACAAGGCTTATGGAAAGAAGGAAATAGCAGAGAGAAGCTCTGTCTTCATCCTACGCGAAGCTATCGCGTCATCCTCACGCTTGAAACGCGGGGCTATTTCTTCAACTGTACGCGGAGTTAATTTAGCTCCGCGTTTTCATATAAACTTTTGTTCCTTTTGCAGTAAGTCCAATCCTTTCTGAAGAGGAGTGCATGTGGGTCCATCGATTTTCTTCAATAGAAGGGACTCTAAGGAAGTCAGAAGTATATGCTTTACAACATAGTTGCAGGTTTCAAGCTCTGGCTCCTGGAGATGAATTCTGAAGGAAGAGCTTATGAGCTCAAGTAAGGAGCTGCAGCACTTGCACTGCAGAATTGCAGTACTTGCGCTGCAGAATTGCAACACTTCACTTCAGAATTGCAGTGCTTGCAGCAGCGTCTCTCTTTCCTCTCGTGCTTCATTTTACATGACAGATCCAAATCAGAGGAGATCTTTTGTGTTTGAACCAGGGAACTGAGCTTCAATACCCCATAGAGAAGTCTGGAGTTCTTTTGCATGTGGACCATGGAACTGAGCTTCAACACCCCGTAGAGAAATCTTACTGTTTTTAGATGAATTTCTCATGTATAAGCTTCTGGGAGAGCTATAACCCCTTTTGTAATTTTTTCCTTATTTATAAATAAAGATGAATATTTTTCCTCTCTATCTGTTGGCTTCAAAATCTTGCTTGCTCAACAAACAGATGGCTTATAATTTTGATGAAAATAATCTAAGGCTCTTTTTGCGTAACTTAGATCATTTTTGACTTAGATAGAAGCTCCTGATTGTATTTGCCAAAAATCTAAGTCTTGGTAGAAAAGCGCGAGGCTAACGCTCTCAATTTGACTCAGATGGAAGCGCCCAATTGCACTTACCAAAACTCTAAGTCTTGATAGAAGAACGCGAGGCTAACGCTCTCGCTTTGACTCAGATGGAAGCGCCCAATTGCACTTACCAAAACTCTAAGTCTTGATAGAAGAACGCGAGGCTAACGCTCTCAATTTGACTCAGATGGAAGCGCCCAATTGCACTTACCAAAACTCTAAGCCTTGATAGAGAAACGCGAGGCTAACGCTCTCGCTTTGACTCAGATGGAAGCGCTCAATTGCACTTACCAAAACTCTAAGTCTTGATAGAAGAACGCCAGGCTAATGCTCTTGGGTCATCCTCGCGTTTTGTATTGTTGCATGGAGTAGGTACCTTCGCGTTTTCCATTATTACGCGAGACTAAATAACTTTGCGTCTTGGAGGATAACTGACTAGCCATTTCCTCCGAAATTCGCGCCGAATCCGAAGAGGCGGTTTCTCTCATTTAAATGAAATCTCTATTCCTTATCCTTCTCACTTCATCTTGAGAATTCTCTAGAAACTTTAGAGATTCAGGCGATTGCAGTTCAGGCGACCCAAGCTTTTTCCAACCGAGTCTCCTCTCAACTTCCAGTCGATTCTCTTCAGCAATGGCACCAAAAACTCGTGCTACTTCACGTGCGGCTCCATCATCGGCGACTGGCGCAAGCGGTAGTGGCGGCGGCCAAGGCAGCGACGCGCCAGTCCACATTTCGCCTATTGGGGGTAAGAATCTCTTCATCAAGACTCTTTAGAACATTTTAGAGTGATTTTGGTTTACTTTTTCCTGATCAATCAATTCTTTTACCGGCGAGATCGCCGTACTCCTGCTGTGAGGCTTGGAGAAGAAGAAAAGTCTCTGACTTCCTTCTTACGCGAAGTTATCGCGTCATCCTCGCGTATTGAAGCGCGGGGCTATTTTAAGTAGCAATCGCGCTGAAACGCGAGGCTATTTTAAGTAGCAGTCGCGCTGAAACGCGAGGCTATTTTAAGTAGCAGTCGCGCTGAAACGCGAGGCTATTTTAAGTAGCAGTCGCGCTGAAACGCGAGGCTATTTTGACTTGTGCGCGGTCTAATCTTTAGCTTCGCGCGGCGCTATTCTTAGCTTCGCGCGTTCTAATTTTTAGCTTCGCGCGTCTTTACTTAGAGAATTTTCCTGTCTTATAGAAATTTCTCTAACTCTGGTGCTTCAACTCTTTGCAGTAGGGTATTCAATGGAGGCTCTTCCTCATAAGAATTACTTCGGCTTTGCTGGGGGTTCAGATCCTTCAGGCCAATTTCGCCTCACTACTATCTTGCCTTCATACAAGCCAGATCCGAAGGATCGCATGGAGAAGTTGATTAAATATCACCCCACCACTGCGCGGGAAATTATAACCGATGCAGCTTTTGAAAATGTGGATAGAGAAGCGATGGAGAAACCCGCTTTTCTCTTTGGAGACCAGATGGATCAATCAGATGATGTCCTTCTTGAAGAGGAGTGCGCTTGGTTGTATAACTCAGGCGAAATGTTGATGTTTTTGCCAAGAATGGATCGTGGCTATCCTCTGGTCTATCTTCAGAGGCTGGCAATGCCTCGAGAGTTGAAGTGGGGGCTAACTCAAGAGCAAGACGGCGTTTCCACAGGCAAATTTGGTGCACAGGGAGCCTATCAAGATGGTTCCCCCAGGTGCATTACTGGCTTGCTTCCAGGCCGATTTGGCAAGGAGCTTCCAGTAGGAGAAGTTCCCTCCCGCGCACGAACTTTCTTAAGCGAGTTCCTGGCGAGGAATGGTCAGTACCCGGCTACCGACTTCAGGATGCCTGGCTGGGTCTACTCTTCTGGGAATATGTGGTGGGCTCGCCTTGTCCAATACATGCTGGATTCTCATGAGCCCATTTTAAAGGATATTGGCTTATATAAAGCCATCAGGAACGTCCAGTTCGGATTTCCCCAGAGCGCTTATCATTTCTTCTGCCTCCTGGAGATGTACAATCCTGATACCTGCACTCTCTTTACACCAGTGGGTGAGTTAGGGTTTGCTCTCCACGAGATTTTCGAAGTGTCTGGGCTCTCAATGGGCGAAGTCCCCTATGAGGAATATATCCCCACCACCGAGGAACTAAACATGTTGATGGTGAAGAATGAGCGCATCTATACCACATACTGGGAGATGATGTGCCATTATCGCATTTGTTCTGACCTGACGGGGGTGCGCAATCATGGTGTCGGTCACAAGAAATGGGCCGAATATCTTTTTGCCAATCTGAACTCTAAGGATAGTTCGACAACTATCCATGGCCATCCTCCCATCTCTATCCCAGAGATTGATCAGCGTATAGCTCGGGATCATCATTCATTGTTTTATACTATTGACTCCAATGAGAACGGATATGGTCCTGGCACCTCGTTTAAGAGTTATCACTATCAGGCCCAATTCCCCATCTCCAACAGAGGCCTCATCGCCAGGTTTTTAATGCTATGGCTGAAGAGATGCGTTGTGCCTTCGTTGCCCAAGGAAGCGATTGCGATGACCGTAGTATATCCAGCGGTTCTTCTCGCATATGGCCATCCCATTGGTCTTCTTCCTGCCATGGTGTGCAACTTGCAGCAGGGACTGCGGACGTTCTGTCGTGATTTCCTCCCTGTTGATAAGGTCAAAGGGAAAGGAAAGGGCAAGTTGAAGGAAACTGCCCAGCCGAAGACTCCAAATCCCAGAGTGGAGCTTCCTTACACTTATCTGATGGCGTGGCTCGTTTTGCATTGCCCGTCTCTGATGAGTGCTGCTGTACACCGTCCTGGTGATAAGCGTTACTTCGTGGAGCTTTATGAACGCTCATCATGGAAGCATCATTACATGTCTCAGATCCGGAAGACTCTTCGAAGTCATCAAAATTACGAGATCTTCTGGTGCTTTCCTGACTTCCCTGGTGGTGGGTATGGGATGAAGCTGAAGGATATTGCTGACGCAGATAATTTTACTGCCTTATCCTCAGGAGCGTTCTGGTGGCTCCTCAATATCCGCCCCGGACACTTGGTATATCGTCAAGATGCCAAGTGTCTTATTGAACTCTACACCCCAAGCCGCTTTGCTCGCCAATTCGAGTATTCTCAATTCTATGTAGGCAACCCAGGCGGGCATTTTGCTTTTGAAGGGGATTTATATGAAGGCGCCTGAGGTTGGTTTCATTTTGCTTCTGGCGGGACTGGTGCTGAATTTACCTTACCTCAGAGATCGCCAGAATTAGCCATGACCCTCAGCTTCTGCACCTGGTACAATGTTGCTAATGCGGACGTGCCTCACTTCACTATCAATAGAAGTTGTTGCAAGGAGATTGAGGCTTTCTACATTAGCCGCCAAGGTTCCTCCAGAGTTAGGGTCAAAGGGATGGACGAATTCCTCGGCGCCGCGGCAGAACCATCAGGCGCCAGTGAGCCTAACGATGATGATGATGATGATGATAACCATGCTGACGCTGGGGGTGTCCTTCAATCTGTTGTTGTCGTCCCCAAGGGTTCTACCCTCAAACGTCGCGGCGCCCCAAAGAAAGGGCCTGTTGCAAAGAAGAAGAAGCCGGCTCCGGGTGCTCTGTTAGCTCCTCAAGAAACGGCGGTCAAGTTTGCTTCGGATCTGCTGGCATCAACTCGGCCTCCCGTACCGACAAGGGGGAGTGAACCTACTGTGGTTTCGAGTACTCTTGCGGTTCCTCTCTCTCTGACAGTAGTACCTGTTGAACACCCTGCGATGTTACCTTTGAGTAGTGAGACCGGCACACTCTTAGAAACAACAGCGGCTCCTCCTTCAAGCCCGACAACTGGCCTTGTTTCCCCTGGTATACTTCTTTTAACTTTTATACTCCGTCTCCTATTTATTGTCTTTGTATTCTACATATAACTCTTCCTATCTTGTTCTTCCGAGGCATAGGTGGCCATATTCTCTCGCCGATGCATTCGACTACCAAGGGAGGGTCTGACGAGAGAGTAGACTATTCAGGTACCACAGGCTAGGCGGGTGATCATGGCGGTTCTGTCAATGATATGGATGCGGATCACCCTGCGGCTACTCCTCCACTGGTTCCTTCTTCGGTCCCTTCACTTGATGATGTTGGGAGCGATGAGAGGACGGAAGTAATTATTGAAGCCGCAGTAAGAGAGGCTACACCATCTCCCAGCTTGCCATCCCCGACACCTGCGGCTGGTTCTGAAGAAGCCTTTCCGGTGGTTATCGGTGCGCCATCTGCTCCTCAGCCAGTGGCACCAACATCCTCTACTGCTATGGTTATTGATATATCGATGACTCCTCCGGCCCCGACTCTCCCGACAGTGGGCGACGAAGAGAACCTAAAATCCTCATTCGAAGCCACTTCAGTTGCAGGAGGAACTTCGGGTGAAGGAACATCATCGGCGCCTGCTGCTGGTGACGCTGTCCAGGCGACCCACCCAGACAATGAGTCTCCTCAAGTCCCCAGCTCTGTCCAGTCTGCGTTGGCTTTATTAGCCCCGCATGTCATGAACTTGGTGCAGGGACGGACTTCTTCGTCCCCAAATTTGGCGGATATCACTCCTCCCTCTGGGACTTTCTCTTCCGCGCCGCCTGTTTTAAATGAAGACACCGCGGGCTTTCTTGAGGCGGTCTTTAACCAGAGCGTTAATGATTTCATGCGGCTGCTACAGAGATGGATCGGTCCAATCTCTGTTAATACAGAATTCCTTAACCTCGGTCGTCCCATGTTGCTTAACTACTTAGACAATATTGAGAGAATCGGGGGACATGACCGAGCAGCTCCTTACCGGGCCCGTTTAAATATCTTAGAGGAGCAGGTGAATACGCTTAACACTGTTCGTCAAGCGGACGTGGAAGCGATCACAGAAATAGAGTTGGCGCGGCTTCGGTTGGAACTAGCTGCGCGCCGAGAGGAGTCGACACGACAAGAAGAGGGATGGTCTCGCGAGCTGGCAGAACTTCGGGCTAATCGGGAGTCCATCCTTAAAAATCTGGAGGTGGTGGAGTCCGAGATTGAGGGGAGCCAAACCGCTATCTTTAATGCTCATGAGATCATTACCGAAGCTCGAAAGGCACTAGCGGAAAATGAGCATAAATTAGGGGAGTCTGTAAAGAAGCGGGAGGAACTGATTCCTCAACGGGAGGAGATTGATCAGGAAGAATCCACCAGGAGGCAAGCTATGGAGGAGTCCCGTCAATGGTCGGCCCAGCAATTATCCGTAAGCGAGGACGACCTACGTCAGCAGGCTCAACACTCAGTAACAACGACTCGTCACCGGGTGATCGACGAGGCAGTAAATAAGTTGAAGCGCCTGGAAGACCCATAGCTCTTTTTCTTCCCTTTTTTTTTGTTCGTTTTATAGCTTGATAGAGAATAAAGAAAAAGAATTCTTTTGTAACTTCATTCTTTACTTGATGAATAAAGATAATTCTTCTGATTTCCTTTTATCCGTTGCCTCCAGACTTAGCTTGTTCAACAGATGTTTTGTTTTTGAAGAACTTGGCCGATCCTTATGGGATTTTTAGCAAACCCCCAGCTATCAACGGATTTGATTTGCCTTTACCAACTACCGTTTGAGTTAGGCTAGCCATATTATTTCCCTCAACATGATGAGTTGTCGAGAATTTTGTTCGGATCTAAATGCCAAACTTCTCCTCTTCCCTCTGCTTTATTAGCGTCGGGTTCATGGAGGCGGTCCAAGGCTCTCTCGCGTAACTTGAACTGGGCACACCACATTTAGGTCAGAGGCGCTCAATTGCGCATGCCTAAGAAAGAAACTGGCGGCGGCTCAAACTTGAGAACCGAACATACCAGGTTTAGGTCAGAGGCGCAAAATGCGCATGCCTAAGAAAAGACTGGTGGTGGTTCAAACTTGAGAACCAAACAGGCGGCGGTTCAAGGCTCTCTCGCGTAACTTGAACTGGGCACACCCAATACACCAGGTTTAGGTCAGAGGCGCAAAATGCGCATGCCTAAGAGAAGACTGGGGGTGGTTCAAACTTGAGAACCAAACACACCAGGTTTTAGGTCAGAGGCGCAAAATGCGCATGCCTAAGAAAAGAGACTGGAGGTGGTTCGAACAAGAGAACCAAACACACCAGATTTTAGGTCAGAGGCGCAAAATGCGCATGCCTAAGAGAAGACTGGAGGTGGTTCAAACTTGAGAACCAAACACACCAGGTTTTAGGTCAGAGGCGCAAAATGCGCATGCCTAAGAAAAGAGACTGAAGGTGGTTCGAACAAGAGAACCAAACACACCAGGTTTTAGGTCAGAGGCGCAAAATGCGCATGCCTAAGAGAAGACTGGAGGTGGTTCAAACTTGAGAACCAAACACTCTAGGTTTTAGGTTAGAGGCGCAAAACGCGCATGCCTAAGAAAAGAGACTGGAGGTGGTTCGAAATTGAGAACCAAACACACCAGGTTTTCTGGATTAGAATCACCAGAGTAGAAGGAGTCCAAGTGCTCATCTGCGTAACTTGGATAAATTGGAGGTTTATACTCCCGAAGATGTTAAGCATAGAATTTCTTCAAAAATTTGCCATTGATCGGCATCATCATCCTGTCGCCGTCTTGATTCATTGGCTCCACTGGAGTACACAGTCTCCACAATAAATGGTCCTTTCCACTTGGGTTTAAATTTACCCTTAGTTTTGTGAGTTAGTACCATCGGCCGTTTAATAGCCAAAACCAAGTCTCCTTGTTTAAAGGTCCTTGGCTTAACGTTTTTATTGAACGTTTGTGTAATTCGGGCTTGATACAACTCAATTTGTTGCTGAGCCCTGAGGCGTCTTTCATTTAATGCCTCTAGTTCTTGTAACCTCTGTTGATGGCGCTCTTCTGTCATCATCTTTGTGGCTAAGGCCACTCTTAGTGATGGTATCTGGATTTCGAGGGGCAATACGGCCTCGCTTCCATAGACCAGAGAAAATGGAGTAGCTTTTGTAGGGGTGCGAACGGTGGTGCGATAAGCCCACAGGCACTCTCCTAGCTTCTCATCCCAATCTCGTTTATTGGAGGAGACGAACTTCCGAAGGAGTTTAATGATCGTCTTATTGAAAGCCTCGGCTAAACCATTAGCTGCGGGGTTATAAGGCGTCGAAGCGATGTCCTTGATTCTGAATCTATCGCAGAATCTCGAAAACCTCTCGCTGATAAACTGCGGCCCATTATCATGGATGATCCTTCGGGGAACGCCAAAACGGTAAATGACATGATGCTTGATGAATTTAATCACATCTGTCGTCTTTACCTCTCTCATGGGCACGGCTTCGGCCCATTTTGAAAAATAATCGGTTATTGCCAAGATAAACCGATGTCCTCTGGATGACGGGGGAGTTATAGGCCCCACAATGTCCATTCCCCAGGCCTCAAATGGCCAACTAGCAACAGTATTGTGCAAGTATTCTGAGGGTTGATGGATGAAATTGGCATGTATTTGGCATGCATGGCATCGTTTAGCATATGCCATAGCTTCCGTAATCATGCTCGGCCAGTAATATCCTAGCCTTCTTATACGGTCTCCGAGCTTCGGACCGGGCTGATGAGCTCCACATACTCCATCATGTGCTTCTCTCAGCACTTCTTCTGCTTCCGATTTTGATATGCAGCGTAGCAGCAGACCATCTCTTGACTTTCTATATAAAGTCTGAAGCTTATGGTTATAATAAAATTTCTGGGCTTTCCTCTTTATCGAGGTGGCTTCTTTTGAGTCTTCTGGTAGAATCCCGTGTAAAGCATAATCCACAAAAGAAAATCGCCAATCACGGGGCTCCAGGGCTAAGCCTGCCTGGCATACCTCCTTGGTTTGGAAGACCATATCTGGATGGAGGAGTTTCCTATTACCAATAGTGATGTTTTTAGCTTCACCTGGCGGGACTGCCAAAGTTGCAGCTAACGCGGCAAGAGCATCTGCATAGACATTCTCGTTTCGAGATATGTGATATATGTAAAATTGCTCAAAGTGTCCTGCTAGCTCAATGGCTAGCTGATGATAAGGGATGAGGGCCTCATGTCTGACCTCATACTCTCCCGTCATCTGATTGACGATGAGTTTAGAGTCTCAATAGGCCTCAAGATGGTTCACCCCTAGTTGCAGAGCTATTTTTAAGCCGATAATGAGCGCATTATATTCCGCCACATTATTCGTGCATGGTTCCGTTAATGAGTAACCATTGGGCAGTATGTGTTTATGCCGGGATATTAGCACAACCCCCACTCCAGCAGCAGACTGTCTGGCAGCACCATCAAAGAACATTTGCCATGGTTGTTCTTTGCTAACTGTGTTGGCTTCCGACGTCTGTTTGGATTTGGACCAAATTGGATGGTCCGCTAAGAAATCGGCAATAGCCTGTCCCTTCATAGCTTTTTGAGGGACAAAATGTATGTCATACGGTGACAACAATAGTGCCCATTTTGCCATTCGGCCATTTAAGGATCCTGGTTTCGTCATCAGGATCTTCAAGGGATTAACCCGTGATATAACATGAATTGTTTGCCCTGAAAGGTAGTGTCGCATCTTTTGAACAGCAAACACTAGGGCTAAACATTCTTCAATCGGGGTGTACCGCTGCTCGGCCATGACCATTGTTCTACTTAGATAGTAGAGGGCATGTTCCTGGCCGTGTTCATTATATTGGGCTAGCAGCGCTCCTAGAGCATTATCCATAGCCCTTACATATATAAGGAAGGGCTGCCCAGGAACTGGCGCCATAAGCACAGGAGGCTTAGTGAGATATTCCTTCAAGTCGTCGAATGCTTGTTGGCATGCTTCATCCCATACGAAAGATACCCCCTTCTTCATAAGTTTGGAGAATGGTTGGCACCGTCCGGACAAGTTGGAAATGAAGCGTCGAATATAAGCGAGCTTTCCTTGTAACCCCCTTAATTCTTTTAGATTGCGGGGCGGCGGCATTTCGCTAATCGCCTTCACCTTTTCAGGGTCAAGGAAAATTCCTTTTGAGATTATTATAAACCCAAGGAATTTCCCGCTGGACACCCCCATGAATGACTTAGTTGGATTCATCTTTAAACGATGTTTCCTCATAAGATCGAAGACCACTCTTAAATCATGAAGATGATCTCCTTTGCTCTTGCTTTTGACCGCTAGGTCATCCACGTAGCATTCTACAGTTTTGCGCAGGTGTTCTTTGAATATAACACTCATTGCGCATTGGTAGGTAGCACCGGCGTTTTTCAATCCAAATGGCATTACCGTGTAATAATATACCCCCAGCGGCGTTCTGAAAGCTGTATGCTTTTCATCATCCGGGTGCATTTTAATCTGGTTATACCCCGAGAAGCCATCCATAAAGGACATCCTCTCGTAACCACAAGTATTGTCAATCATTACATCGGTGATGGGGAGTGGAAACTCATCTTTAGGACATGCGGTATTTAGATCTCGAAAGTCAATGCATATTCGGATCTTGCCGTTCTTCTTACGAACAGGCACTATGTTAGCTACCCAATCCGGATGCTGCTCTTCACGAATGAATCCGGATTTTATGAGCTTGTTGACCTCAGCAACTATTGCCTCCATCAATTCCGGTCGAAAACGCCTTTGCTGTTGCTTAACAGGCTTGGCGTCTTCTTTAATATTTAACCGGTGCGTGGCAATTTGAGGGTCTAGCCCCGGCATGTCTTCATAACTCCATGCGAATACATCAATATACTCTTTGATAAGAGATATAAGCTCTTCTTTCTCCAAAGAAGTTAGCGTCTCGCTGATGAAGATGGGTTTTGGATTTTCTTCCGTCCCCATATTGACTTGTATTAATTGGTCCTCCGTGGGCGGATCACGCTGTTCAAAGCGGACGTCCCACAGAGTATCCATATGTTTGGCCCAGAAATCATCTTGAACATCAATTGGTTCCTCGTCGCTTCCTAATGCGGCTGAAACCATATTGGCTGTCAAAGATTGAAACCAATCACCGGTACTTATATCCGAGTCCTGCTCGGGTGAAGATGTTTCTTCTTTAATTGAAGAACTCTCTTCATCTCTTGATGGCGATGAAGGAGGGGTAGATACATAGCCCAACCCCCTGCGGGTCTTCTGATAATAATCCGGACTTTTTCCTCGTGGTCTGAATGAGGGTATAAGATTCCGTCGCCCTTTTCCGAAGTTTAATCCCGGCTTCTGGGTAAAATCATAACCCATCTTTTCCATCATCTCTCGGGATTTTTGTTCATATAAATGAAACTGCGGTGATGTCTGTTCATCACTTTCGCTATCTTGTTTTCGTCGAGGCGATGTTATTACCCTACCAAACATGATCGGATTTTCGGATTTCTGTCGGGAAGGCACTTCGAAGTATTATCCTTCCTCCCTAGTTATTTTAGACCGAGAGAGGAGGGATGACTTAAGTGGCAAATGACATGTTGCCAGAATCTCAACTTCAGATAAGTCATCCACTTCAGTGGAAGTGCAAGACGGCTCCGACTCAGTGGCTACAGCATGCTCATAGATCAACTTGATATTTTCATTAATAACCCAGTCACTATCTATTACATCATCTGTATTATTATTTAGATTAAAATCCAAGTGTGGGTTGATTTCGTAATCAGCCCCATCATCTTCTTCATGAAGTTCATATTCCGTGTCGGCTTCGTTGCCACTGTCGTCAAGCTTTGTAGGCTCGCTCGGCTCATTGTTGGAGACTTCATGGGCTGGCTTGTAAAGTGCAGCATCTGTGAAGTAATTCTCCAATCCCTTGAATGGCTGCCTATCTGCAATTAATATCCGAACTTCTCCTTCTTCATTGCAATATTTCATGCATTGGTGGAGAGTTGATGGAACTATCATGTGAGCATGGATCCAAGGTCGCCCCAGTAACATATTATAGGAGGTGTCGGCATCAATAACATAGCACGTGACCTCCGTCTTCAAATCTCCAATTTGACATCGGAGTCGGATCTTCCCAAGGGGGCTGCTGTTATTGGCGTTAAAACCATATATAGTCGTATTGGTTGGTGCTAGACGATGGAGGGAGATCCCCAACAGCTGCATCAACCTTCTGGGTACGACGCTTAGTGCAGAACCCGGATCTATTTGAATTCGGTCCACTTGGGTGGATCCGACATATCCGGTGAAATATAAAGGTCTATTATGCTTTATATTCCTTACCTGCATGTCCTCCGGAGAGAAAGTGATTTGTGGGATCTGCCTCCTTACCTGGTGACAGTTGGGGCAAGAATCCCGCTCCTCTTCGGCCGGCTCGACAATTTGAGCTAGAAATGACTCAGAGTCTGCCAATGCCTCTCTCAATGCTTCACGGGTTGACTTTGACAACCTCAGTAGCTCATAGAGCGTTACTCGTGCCGGAATATTAGCCAGCTGGGCGATTATATCAAATTTGAAGGTGGTCTCTTTGGCCCCTTCCTCTTCAACAGGATCCTTCTGAAAGCGAAGTCCTTTCTGCTTGGCCGGTTTCGCAAGCTCTGCATATATTCCTCTCGGATCTACTCTGGTGTAGTCACTGAGGTATGTTTTCCCGGATCGAGTGCCGGAAGGGCCCGCCCCATCTTGATGAGTGACCATAGTTTCGGGTTCTTCCTCAGAATCTGTGAGAGCTCCCAAAGCTATATATTCTTCCTTTGTATCTGCAGAAATGGCGTTAACAGTCCGCCTCTTGCCTTGACCTCTGGGAATAGCCCATTGTTCATCTTCCAGCAAATCAGGGTGAACCCATATAACTTCCCCTTTTTGGGTTGTAATGGGGACTAGTCCTTCCTGTGCTTTGTTGTGAGGATCAAGGTTCTTTGTGATCATCTTACCCTTTGGGATTGGGGTCACTCCCGCGGTGAACTCATGGGTTCCAACCACTATGGTTGCCATATTGGCAGTGACCTTCTTCTGCTCTTCCTTAAGCGTCAGAACTCCAGCTTCTATTAATGCTTGGATTTTGTTCTTAAGGGGAAAAAAATCCTTGGTGGGATGCCCAACATTCCAGTAATATAGGCAATAATTGGGATCTTTAGTCTTACCAGCATCTTCTGGCTTCTTATTCTCCGGAAGTTTTAGCATTCCTTTCTTTTGGAGTAAGTGAAAAAGAATATGCGTCTGTTCCGCTTTGAAAGTATAATTTCTTTCTTGCTGCGGTCTGATTTGCCTTGATCCTTGTTGACCTTGAGGCTTCGACTGTGGTGGAGGACCAATTTTCTGAGGAGCAGCCTCTGATGACATTGCCGCCTTCCCCTTATTCTTATTACTGCTGTTTTGGGTGTATGGCTTACTACCCCCAGCATTTCTTGACCCGCGGGACTCTTCAATTCGGCGAATCAAGTCTTCAGCTTGCTCTCCTTGTTTGAGCAGGTCCCTCCATGTCTTAGACTCCACGGCCCCCATTTTTAGGAGCACATTGGTCCTGAGGTTGTGTCGACCAGTTTCAACTAGAGTTTCCTGGATCATTCCGTGCTTGCAATGTACGGACTTCTCCCGGAACCTTTCTATGAATTCTTTAACTGTTTCTTGTTCTCCTTGTCTAGTTGCAAGGAGGGAATGAACCGTAATTTCGGTATCATCCTCGAAGAAACGTGAGAGAAATAGTTTCTCTACATCAAACCAGGCATTAATAGATCCTGGGGGCAACTGCATGAACCACGTGAAGGCAGGTCCTCGCAAAGTACTTGCGAATACTTTTGTCATGATGGGATCATTACCCATCAAATGTCCGGCTTGGGACAAGAAGTAATATATGTGCTGACTGGGCGATCCTTTCCCGTCGTATGGCTCTAACTTGAGCGGCTTATACTTCTGCGGGTATGGTATCGTATCCCATTCAGGATGATACGGTCTTGAGACCCCTGCTTCTTTCAACTCTTTCTTATGCATTAAAGCTTCGAGCTGATTCTGTAGCTTTTCTATCTTCTTCCCATGCAGATCATGGAAGGAGAATCTATCGTCGTCCTCATGCGTCGACTAGGCTTTATCTTCTTTCTGCTCTTCGTTCAGAGTTTCTTTGCCCTTCTTGGAGTTATCTTCGACGAATTTCGAGAGCATCAGTTTGAGGTCTTCGATTGTCTTCTGTTGCTCTCTAATCATTTTCTCTTGAGCTTCAAATCTCTGATTAACATCGTCAGACTTATCCGCCATACATGCTGCTGACTTTTGTAGCCGAGATGACTCTGAGGAACGAGGCGAAGCTATAGCTGAATTGTCACTGTCCTCGTCATAGGAACCCTTTGCAAGCCTCTTATAATTTCGAGGCGGGACGGCACCTGATTTGAGTCGAGTAATACGATGAGGTTCTTCGTCACTCGATTCTAAATCATCATCCGTCTCCACAATCTTCTTTCCCTTCCCTACCATGTTGGAGGTTACAGCTCTCCAATGTTTCAGGGAAGCAGTCCTTGACTTCTTTGTAGGGTTCTTGTCCGATTCAGTCAATCGTTCAAACACAGATACCCTGCTCTTGACGCAGCCACAGTTGTCCATTACAGCGGATACTGCCGTTATGAGCTGCTGACAATGACAAACGGGTTCAGCTTGAAGTTGCTCTATGCTTCTCTTCTTAGAGAGACACTCCCTGAGATCTGCGACTTTAGCCGTGGAGTCAGGAGGTCCATTTAACTCTTGAGAAGGTTTGGGAACCCACTGAAGCTTCTTTGATTGATCAACTCTGATTCTAGGGTTAGACCGATCCTCACGTGGCCTAGGAATAGCCTCGCGGGCCTAAAAAATAGCTCCGCGTTTATCCATACTAGCCTCGCGTTTTTCGCTGGCTTGGTATGTCTTCAGAGATTTGTCTTCTGAAATAATAGCCCCGCGTGAAGGAAAGTTCCTTCGTGCTAGCTTATTGCTGATTATAACTTCGCGCTTAGCACGATTTTTACGACTGACAACTATTTGCCAATCATCCTCGCGTTCCTCGCGAGTATCAGAAGTCTTGCGTTTATTGCAACCGTTACTGGCCTCGCGTCTCTTGCTTGGCTCAGTAATAGCCTCGCGCGGAGAATCACACGCTGGCCTTGAAGAAGAATTTTTATACTCGCGTAACTCGCGATTGTTGGGTATCTTGCGACTAGCGCAACCCTTACTGGCTTCGCATCTCTTGCTAGGGTCAGTAATAGCCTCGCGTGGAGAATCACACGCTGGCTTTGAAGAAGAATTTTTATACTCGCGTAACTCGCGAGTGTTGGGTATCTTGCGACTAGCGCAACCCTTACTGGCTTCGCATCTCTTGCTAGGCTCAGTAATAGCCTCGCGTGGAGAATCACACGCTGGATTTGAAGAAGAATTTTTATACTCGCGTAACTCGCGAGTGTTGGGTATCTTGCGACTAGCGCAACCCTTACTGGCTTCGCATCTCTTGCTAGGCTCAGTAATAGCCTCGCGCAGAGAATCACACGCTGGCTCTTCCTTGCTTTTAAGGCAAGTTGTATCTTCGCGTTTAACGCGGTAGAGACTGGTCTCGCGGGTAGCGCGAGCCAGTTTGCGAGGGACCATAGCCTCGCGTCCTCTTTTGTTAGCTCCGCGTACAAGGCGGGCTTTGAGGGCTTTACGCCTCAGCCTCCGATTCCTATTTCGGAGTTGGGTCCTGGTCAATCCAGTTCCCAGGTCTTCTTTGGCAGTCAGAAGTTCGTCTTCGGGTAGGGTTTCTTGTTCGAGTACTGGCTCTATAGCCGCAGTCTCCAAGGACCCCCGCTTCTCGGTGGGAACTTTTTTACCCGTTACTCGGGTATTGGAGTACTTGCGACGATAGTGCCGCGGCTCATCCAAGTCACCTGATCCTGAGGAGAGGAACTCCTCATACTTCTGCTGGTCGATTTCAAAGACCAGTGTGTCTACGTCGGATCCGATCAAGTCGACGTCTGATTGCGCCACAATCTCTTCATCTGTGAAAGAGATGGCTCCCACTGTGGTAGCCAGTTTGTTCGCAGCAAAAATCTTCTGTTGCTTTCCTTCCATTGAATTAGCTTAAATTACAACGAAAGAGAACAAGAAAAAGAACAAACGAGAGGATTTTATATTGCAATCTCTCTCTTTTACAATAATATGCGTGGGATCTGTGGCGATGGGAACTGTAGCAGCTCCTTTGGACGATCAGTACGTCGAAACTCTTCTCTATCGAAGATGGCGGCCGACTGGTCTCTTCTGTTCTTCACGAATTCAAGGCTCTGTGCATACTCGAACTCTCTAAGAGGAAGAAATCTCCGAAGAACTTCTGGTGCCAAAAGGAAGACGGATCTTTTCTACTTCAAGGCTCTCTTGCGTACTTGAGTTCTCAAAGATCCGAAAAAGAAGAAGAGCTTTCTAGGGTTTCATCAGAAAGGTATTTATACCCCTGGGTTCATGCAAGAGTTTCTATCTAAATAGAATTCTCTTTCATCAAGAATTCCAATCAGATACGAATCTCTTGACTTAAAATCCTGATTGGACTTAATTCGGGTATTTTTGATAAGCCCAAATCATAATCTCAATCAGTTAGATTCTGGTTACTTGCCTACGTGAAGCCAATCGCATCCAAAACGCGGCATTAAATAACCACAAACGCGGAGCTAACGCGAAGCTATCAATAGCTTCGCGTTTTTACTCAACGCGGGGCTAAAATTAGCCAAACGCGGGGCTGCGGAGTTAGCTCCGCGTTCTGTTGTGGAAAATCCTTTCAACTTAGAAATTTTCACTGCCAACAGGGTAGTTTGTGGTCTTCCTCAACTAAATCTCCTTAATTCCTCAATAGGACAGCAGTCACTCTTCCTGATAGGGAGAAGAGAAACTTTTCGTGATTTAGTATATTGGGGACCATAACCTATAGGGTCTATGTATACTGCTCAAGTAGGGTTCCCATAATCCCCTTACTTGGTCAATATGCGGTATCTACTCATTCATCACATATCAATTACACCTCATTAAATCTCATAAATTGCATTGACCCATTACATTCCATAACGGTTCATTTGCATTGACCCATTATATTCCATAACGGTTCATTTAAATAGCTAATATAATTGTATAATAAATATGTTTACCCACTATTATAGGAAATAAAAATATTTCCTAACAATCTCCCACTTGCGCTACATATTGTTCTTGAAATAATTATATCACAAAATTCCTTAAGCGCGCATCCATATGCTATTTATCCTTAGTCTTTTCCTTAAACAATCTGGTCCATCTCATGTATAAATAATGGAACCAACGCGGCTTTTATCACAGTAGAATCGTGACTAAACCACAATAATCACCATATTAATACACTTAATGACATAGATCAAATATGGATGAGTAGCATGGAAATTACATGTAAAGTGATCTTAAGCATGTCTATTTCCAACTGGTCCTTCTTTAGTCTTTAGTGAGATCATAGTTCTTTATGCAACGTAAACATTTGCACATATAAAACATACTTAAGTTCAGATATAGAATCAAAATACCATCAATTTATTCTGCAGAAAATCAAATAGTTCAATATCTGTAACAAAACATAAAACATATATGACTCCCACTAAACCAAGGTATCCTCAGAAATAACACCCATACGAGTAGTGTGCTCATGAAAGACTTTAGGTGTTAAGCCCTTGGTTAATGGGTCTGCTAGCATAGATTCTGTCCTTATATGTTCTATAGAAATCTGTCTATCCTGAACTCTCTCCTTGACAACTAGGAACTTGATATCGATAAACTTCGATTTTGTTGAACTCCTGTTGTTATTGGAGTAAAGCACTGCCGCGGTATTGTCACAGTAAATCTTTAATGGCCTATCAATGCCATCTACCACACGCAGCCCAATGACAAAATTTCGAAACCATATTCCGTGATTAGACGCCTCATAACAAGCTATGAACTCTGCAGCCATGGTCAAAGGAGCTATTAAAGTCTGTTTAACAGACTTCCATGAGATAGCTCCTCCAGCCAATATAAAAATGTATCCTGATGTAGAGCGCCTGCTATCATGACATCCCGCAAAATTACAGTCAGAGTACCCGATGACCTCTAAATTGTCTGATCTCCGATAAGTGAGCATGTAGTCTTTTGTTCTCTTTAAATAACGCATCACGCGTTTGGCTGCCTTCCAATGTTGCAAGCCTGGATCACTCAAATATCTGCCCAGAACTCCCACTATAAATGCTATATCAGGACGAGTACAAACTTGAGCATACATTAGACTCCCTATTGCAGACGCATAAGGAACCTTCTGCATCTCTTTTCTTTCAAAGTCATTATTGGGGCATTATTTGAGACTAAACTTGTCTCCTTTAGCTACGGGTGTATCTCCTAGTTTACTATCTTTCATGCCGAATCTACATAAAACCTTATCGATATACCTCTTTTGTGATAATTTAAGAATACCTTGAGAACGATCTCTTAGTATCTCAATACCTAATACAAAAGAAGCTTCTCCAAGATCCTTCATCTCGAAATTTTTCGTCAGAAATCTCTTGGTTTCATGTAGAAGGCCTACATCGCTACTAGCAAGAAGAATGTCATCAACATATAACACCAGGAAAATATATTTACTCCCACTGAATTTATGATATACACAATCATCAACAGCATTTGTCTCAAAACCATATGAGCAAATTACTTGATGAAACTTGTGATACCATTGACGAGAAGCCTGTTTGAGACCATAGATGGATTTCTTTAACTTACAAACCATAGACTTTGGATCTCCCGAAACAAAGTTTTCTGGTTGAACCATATAAATTGTCTCATCAATGTCTCCATTGAGAAACGCAGTTTTGACATCCATCTGATGTAACTCTAAATCAAAATGAGTCACTAGTGCCATTATTGTTCTAAAAGAGTCTTTCGAAGATACTGGAGAGAAAGTCTCTTTAAAATATATATCTTCTTTCTGAGTGAAACCTTTTGCAACTAGACGAGCCTTATATCTCTCAACATTGCCATTTGAATCCCTTTTGGTTTTAAATATCCATTTACAACCAATGGGCTTCGCACCTTCAGGCAACTTAACGAGATCCCAAACGTCATTGTCTTCCATAAACTTCATCTCATCATTCGTGGCATCAATCCAATTTTGAGAGTTAGGACCACGCATGGCTTGAAACAAGTTATTTGGATCATCCTCTGTCAAGCCAATGCCATCCTCATGTTCTTGAAGAAAGACGATATAATCATCTGGAATCGCACTTCTTCTCTCTCTAGTGGATCTCCTTAATGGCACTTCTTGAGTTTATTGAGTTTGCACAATAGGTTGTTCTTGAGGAAGAATCTCATTGTTGTCTTGGTCCGGAACAATGTCAGGAATAAGAGCCTGTACATTGTTATCTTGTATTGGAACCATATCATGAACAGCGATAGGTATAGTGACATGATCACCTTCAGTGACAGATTCTTCTTCAAAGACAACATTCCTTTTGTTTCCTTCCTCCAAAAACTCAACATCCTCAAGGAATCTCACATTTCCCGTTTCAAAGAAGGATCTTGATGTGGGATTGTAGAATTTGTAGTCTCGAGAGCGTTCAGAGTAACCAACGAAATAACAGCTAACTGTCCTTGAGTCCAGTTTTCTTTCTTGTGGCTTATAAGGTTTAGCCTCAGCTGGACACCCCCAAATGTGCAAGTGCCTTATGCTAGGCCTTTTGCCTGTCCACAGCTCATAAGAGGTTTTGATAACTGCTTTGCTTGGTACTCTATTAAGGATGTATACAGCAGTCTTTAAAGCTTCTCCCCAAAGTGATTCTGGTAAGGAGGAATGACTAATCATACTCCTCACCATATCCTTAAGAGTCCTGTTTCGTCGCTCTGCAACACCATTCATGCTAGGTGTTCCTGGCATGGTGTATTGCGGAACAATTCCACACTCTTTGAGGAAAATTACGAAGGGTCCTGGACGTTGTTCTCTCGATCCGTCATATCGTCCGTAGTACTCATCACCACAGTCAGATCTGACAGTCTTTATTTTCTTTTCAAGTTGAAATTCAACTTCAGCTTTAAAAGACTTGAACACGTCTAAGGATTGTGACTTCTCATGTATTAAATATAGGTAACCGTATCTAGAGTAATCGTCTATGAACGTAATAAAATACTGTTGTCCGTTCCAAGAAGCTGTAAGGAATGGACCACATATATCAGTATGTATTAGTTCTAAGACATCTGTAGCTCTTTCAGCACCTAATTTCTTAACGTTTGTTCTTTTCCCCTTGATGCACTCAATACAAACTTCAAAATTTGTTAAATCTAGGGGTTCAAGAATTTCATCGGACACGAGTCTCTGAATTCTCTGTTTAGATATATGACCTAAACGTTTGTGCCATAAGGTAGCAGAATTCTCATTTAATTTTCGCTTTGTACCACGTAAACTTGTTTGCAGTATTTCGTTATAGGAACTAACCACATCAAGCATGTATAGATTATCAATTATAGGACCAGAACCAATAAAACTTGAATTTTGATAGAGACTAACTTTATTATTTCCAAATGAACAAGAAAAACCTGATTTGTCCAAAGTAGAAATAGAAATTAAATTCTATCTAAAAGACGGTACAATAAAAGTCTCATGCAAATCCAAATAAATTCCAGTCTTTAATCGTAATCTGAAAGTTCCTATGGCTTCCACTGCAACTTTATTGCCATTGCCCACAAAGATGTATCTTTCACCATCAGTTGGTGGTCAGCTCCACAGGTAACCCTGCACAGACATACTTATATGACTAGTAGCACCAGAATCTACCCACCAAGTATCTTTAGGTACAACAGCTAAATTAACTTCAGAACAAACTAAAGTTAGAAGTTTACCCTTCTTCACATGCCATGCAACATACTTGGGACACTCCTTCTTCATGTGTCCCTTCTTCTTGCAGAAGTAGCAAGTAAATTCCTCATCTTGCTTCTTTTGTTTTTTCTGCTGAGAAGATTTATCTGCAACATCCTTAGCTCTTTTCTTTATCCTTTTCTGAGAAGTTGAAACTAAGTGAGCACTTTCAGTCTTATCCCGCATTTGCCTTTCTTCTTCTTGCACACAATGAGATATAAGCTCATTGAGAGACCACTTGTCCCTCTGAGTATTATAACTCACTTTAAATTGCCCAAAGTGTGCAGGAAGAGAGATCAAAACCAAGTGCACGAGTAAGTCCTCAGACAATTCTAACTTAAGTGACTTGAGTTTAGATGCGAGATGAGACATCTCCATGATGTACTCCCTTATGTTTCCTTTGCCTTTATACTTCATGGAAACGAGTTTAGCCAAAAGGTTACTCTCTTCCGACTTTTCATTCTTGGCAAAATATTGCTCAATTTCCTCAAGGAACCTCTTAGCATTCTCATTCTCAGAAATAGAGCCCCAAAACGCTTCTGGAATGGAGCGTTTCATGATCATCAAACACATTCGATTGGAGCGATCCCACTTCTCAATTTTAACCTCATTGAGGTTTTCCGTAGTAGAAGTGGGTCGATCCGTTCGAAGTGCCAGATCTAAATCCATACAACCGAGGACAATCTCCACGGTTTCTTTCCAGACTTTGAAATTTGTCCCGCTCAACATTGGGATATTGCTGACTTGGGTAGAAACATTTGAAGCAGTAGCAGCAGAGACTGGATAAAGAGAAAAAATAAAAAAAATACTCACATTTCAAATAAAACAAGATATAGAAAATTAATCCAAATTTGGAAACCCATCACAAGATACCTAGCACAACATTAATTCCTAATCTTTGGACAAGAAAATTAACTATAAGTGGTACTCTCAATGCAATAATCAAATATTAACGATCAATTCTGTCAAACAATAGCCTTTCTTTGGATTGACTATTGTTCACATGAAAACATTCACAATCATTACATATTTATCATCGCAGTGTGTCGTTATTTGGTCAAACTGTGACTTCCTTTGGGTCAAGCACAGTTCGCATAAATAGCAACACAAATAGCATTAAATTAATTTTCCACAATAGAGGTTACTTTGGTAACATATTGCTTGAATTAATCCAAAAAAAAAATAAATCTTGAAATATTTCTTTATTAAAAGAGACAACTAAAATAACTATACCCGACAATAGCTATTAAATAGACAATTAAAAGAGACATCAAAATTCCATAAACTTGAAATATTTCTTTATTTGTCTCTCTTTCTCCTTATTTGTCTATTTTTCCTTATTTCTTCATTATATTTCCTTAAATGAGTCATCCATGAATATTTATTTTCTATAAATAGATCTTTATGAATATATATATTTTTATATATTCCATAAATATACACAGAATTATTATTATGTAACCACAACTTTAAATTACATATTTACTACGTAATCAATGTTTATGAAAATATAAACCAAATGTGATACATACACCCAAATATATTTTTATATCTCAAATATTAAATATTCCAAACAATCAAATCTTTATTTATATATTTAAAATATATATATATATATATATATATATATATATATATATATATATATATATATATATATATATATATATATATATATATATATATATATATACATATGAACCGATTGTAGAAATATTTATTATTATTACATTACATTATATATTCTAAAACGTAGTCATATTTTAACAAAACTGGATCAAATCCAACCAAAATTCAAAACAGTATACGAACGCATACCGAATAATTTTTTTAAAAAAAAAAACAAGCCATATGCGTTCATGTCATATAAACAGAAATTCACTAATCATCCCAATAATCTAACAACGATAACCTGCTCTGATACCACTTGTTAGAAATAAACCATAATCATGCTAAATTATCAAGGATATTTAATGGATAAATATCTAGATCCATCTGTTGGTTGATCACCTTTTGCGATGCAGAATTGGTTGAGAATCTGCTGAAAACAGATAAGAAATAACCGGGTGGTTTGTGGTCTTCCTCAACTAAATCTCCTTAATTGCTCAATATGACAACAGTCACTCTTCCTGATGGGGAGAAGAGAAACTTTTCGTGATTTAGTATATTGGGGACCATAACCTATAGGGTCTATATATACTGCTCAAGTAGGGTTCCCATAATCCCCTTACTTGGTCAATATGCGATATCTACTCATTCATCCCATATCAATTACACCTCATTAAATCTCATAAATTGCATTGACCCATTACATTCCATAACGGTTCATTTGCATTGACCCATTATATTCCATAACGGTTCATTTAAATAGCTAATATAATTGTATAATAAATATGTTGACCCACTATTATAGGAAATAAAAATATTTCCTAACATTACTCGCTCCATCTTCCTCTCTTATTCTTTTCTTAATTGAGTACCCCTATCTATTCTCAGTATCTCTTTCTTCTTGATTGTTTTTCCCTCTCCATCCTCAATCTTTCTCTTTCTTCTTGAAGGTGAGGGTAAAGGGATTGGGATTTCCTTGATTGCGGTTAGAGTTAGTAGGATTGAGATGATAGGAGAGCTTGAGGTAGGGGAAGGAGATGAAGACATTGAGGAAGTGGAAATGAGAGATTTGAGAGTCATCTTTTAACCTTTTTAACTAAGTCATAAGTATTTAGGTTATTTTATTAATATATAAAAATTTTAAAAAATAATTTATTTTGACGGAATAAGAGGTACTAAAATGGTATAACTTAAATATTTTGAGAACTAAAATCAAAATTGGAAGTTTTGAGGGATCGAAATTTAATTTTTAAAGAACTAAGGGATGGATATGTAAAAACCCCTTTCTTTATTATTGTGGGACCCTCTCTGCCCCAGAAAATTACATTCTATCTCCTCTCTCCGAGTCACTGCCTCTTTCTTTTGTCCCCCGAGATGGAAAAGCAAACGCTAGACCTGGACTGGGGCGAGCTTCTCCCCGGTCGCCGCCGCCCCCCACCGCCACCGCCGGAGGAGACCGAGGCGGCCGCGATCCCCGTCTCCGAGCTCTCCGACCTCGACCTCCTGGAGAAGATCGAGCGTCTCTCGAAGAACATCTCCGCCGGTCTCGCCGACAAGCTCCCCGACAAGGGCCACAAGCTCCGCTCTCTCCATCGGCAGTGCTGCGACGAGCTCGACCGCCGAAACCTCGCTCACATCCGAAAGGTCGCATTTTGTCTTCGATTTTGCCCCTTTTTGATGCAACATTGTAACATCTTAGGGTTTTAGATAGAAATTGCATAAATTGGTTTCTTTAATATTTTAAGTTTGGGTTTATCCAGGATGTTCCACACTGCCAGAAGGCCGCACAAGATAAAAACTTGAATACGCCCGGTGAGTTGAGCTTGCTTGCTAGCTTTTATTTTGGAAACTGTGAAGTGTTTCTTGAGTTTAAAACTTTAAAATGAATACTTGCTCTTTTAAGCATTTGAATGCCGAATGACCGAAAATACATAGAAACTAAGGGTGGGTAGTTGCTCCCAAATTATAAATGGAACTACATTTAATTGCTTATTCTGCACATGTATTATTTGTTAGGTTTGTTTCTCGCAGCTATTGAGTATCCAGATGTGATCAAGGATCACAAGGAGTCTTAGTTGGACTTGGGTTAGAAGACCAAAGTTTTATTTGGATTGGAACACCAATTAGATGGTGATAGTGCTATTTTAATAGGATTAGGATAAGAACACTATATATATCTCTTGTATATGATACGAGAGGTGTGAGCAATTGGCTGAGAGATATACTTCTATTATTATGAGAGATGCGAGAGGTACAGAAATACTTAGATCTCTTGTTGTAATATATTTTTCTCATAGTGGATATTTCTCTTGTTGCTCCCGTGGACGCAGATCAAACCACGTTAATTCTTGTATTCTTCTTGTGTTGTATTGTTTTCTTCGTTTCTACGATCTCGATGGGGGATTCGATCCCCAACAAGTGGTATCAGAGCTATGGTTATGGATCCGGAATCGAGATCGCGAGATGGTGGATCTGATGTTGAGTCGACAAGGAGGTTGGCGGAGGCATCAAGGCAAAATACAATAAGAAGAAAAAAAATAGTCGGATGCAACCGGTGATGTGCACAACTGGAGGCTCCAATAATGTGCATCAAAAGGAGTGACTGATAACTGAGATGAATTTTGAGGCACAGATCGACGGTTATGGTTGATCGGAGCATGGATTGAAGAATCGGTATCCTATTAAGGTGATCCAGGAGTCGAATCCTATATTTTTTAGCATTCTGGATGGAGTGGTGGATGCAAATTGGGCAAAATTCACTGTTTGGAGTAGATTTTGTACAGGCCAACAATAATCGACGATGATTGAGAGGTTGATATTGACCAAGATGATCGATGGTCGATGGATGGTTGATTGCACGATAATGAGGTACGACGTGGTACTTCATGTTGATGGATACGATTACTTCGTGACATGATAAAGCACATAGTAATATATAATCATCTGTCCCTAGAATTGGTCATAGTTTTTAGATCAAGGTGGAGTACGGTGTATCGATCATTTTTCTGTGATGCACAACATGATAAGTAATTGTGAGTACTCAGGAGGTCCAGGTGTTTTGACCGAGGTGGAGCACGATGTATCAATTATGAGCGCTTGGTGAAGAGCGTGGTGTTGTAATCGATAGTGTTCGAGGGAGTATGGTTTAGTGATCATGAGTGCTCGGAGGAGAGTATGGTTCAGTGATTATAAGTGTTTAAATATAGAGACGGTGATAATTATACAAGTTCTTGGTAGGTGGAGCATGGTGATCATACGGTGGATGTCTGTGAAGTGCATGACAAGAACAACGGAGTTTCTCCAATATGCATGGCTCATCAGATACGAGCCAAAGTGGAAATTGTTAAGTTAGTTTCTCGCATCCGTTGAGTATTCAGATGTGATCAAGGATCACAAAGAGTCCCAGTTGGACTTGACTTAGAAGACCAGAGTTCTAATTGGATTGGAACACCAATTAGATGGTGATAGTGCTATTTTAATAAGATTAGGATATGAACACTATATATCTCTTGTATGTGATACGAGAGGTGTGAGCAATTGACTGAGAGATATGCTTCTATTATTATGAGAGATGCGAGAGGTAGAGAAATACTTGGATCTCTTTTTGTAACATATTTTTCTCATAGTGAATATTTCTCTCGTTACTCCCATGGACGTAGGTCGAACCACGTTAATTCTTGTGTTTTTCTTGTGTTGTATTGTTTTTTTCGTCTCTGCAATCTTGATGGGAGATTCGATCTCTGCAATCTCGATGGGAGATTCGATCTCCAACAAGTGATATCAGAGTTATGGTTATGGATCCGGAATCGAGATCGCGAGATGGTGGATCTGATGTCGAGTCGACAAGGAGGTTGGCGGAGACATCAAGGCAAAATACAATAAGAAAAAGAAAAAAAACAGTCTGATACAACCGGTGATGTGCACAATCGAAGGCTCCAGTAATGTGCATCAAAAGAAGTGGTTGATAATTGAGATAGATTTTGAGCCACAGATCGACGACTATGGTTGATCAGAGTATGGATCGAAAAATCGATATCCGATTAAGGTAATTCAGGAGTCGAATCATATGTTTTTTAGCATTTCGGATGCAGTGGTGGATGCGGATTGGGCAAAATCCACTGTTTGGAGCAGATTTTGTGCAGACCAATAATAATCGACGATGATTGAAAGGTTGATATTGACCAAGATGATCGATGGTCAATGGATGGTTGATTGCATGATAATGAGGTATGACGTGGTACTTCATGTTGATGGATACGATTACTTCGTGACATGATAAAGCACATAATAATATATAATCATCTGTCCCTAGAATTGGTCATAGTTTTTAGATCAAAGTGGAGTACGGTGTATCGATCATTTTTCTGTGATGCACAACATGATAAGTAATTGTGAGTACTCAGGAGGTCCAGGTGTTTTGACCGAGGTGGAGCATGACGTATCAATTATGAACGCTTGGTGAAGAGCGTGGTATTGTAATCGAGAGTGTTCGAAGGGGTACGGTTTAGTAGTCATGAGTGCTCGGAGATGAGCATGATTTAGTGATTATAAATGCTCAAATATAGAGACGGTGATGATTATACAAGGTGTTCCTGGTAGGTGGAGCACGGTGGTCATGCGGTGGATGGCTGCGAAGTGCATGACGAGAACAATAGAGTTTCTCCAATATGCATGGCTCATCGGATACAAGCCAAGGTGGAGATTGTTAGGTTTGTTTCTCGCATCCGTTGAGTATTTAGATGTGATTAAGGATCACAAGGAGTTCCAGTTGGATTTGGGTTAGAAAACTATAGTTCTAATTGGATTGGAACACCAATTAGATGGTGATAGTGCTATTTTAATAGGATTAGGATAGGAACACTATATATATCTCTTGTATGTGATACGAGAGGTGTGAGCAATTGGTTGAGAGATATACTTCTATTATTATGAGAGATACGAGAGGTAGAGAGATACTTGGATATTTTCTTGTAGCCTATTTTTCTCATAGTGGATATTTCTCTCGTTACTCCTGTGGACGTAGGTCGAATTTGGTCGGCCGAGTTATGTTAATTCTTGTGTTTTTCTTGTGTTGTATTGTTTCTTTCGTCTCTGCTCTCGATGGGGGATTCGATCCCCAACATTATTAACTCAGCATCTGCAATGGTGGTGTGATAATTGGTCGGTGTGTAGTGGTGGGTGTGTGGTGGTGGGGGAAGCTGTGAACACCACATTGCAGCACTATACTATTATTTAGTGGACACCACATTGCTGATTTATTTTTCCAATGGCAATTTACACCGTTACTAGATAGTTTGTATTGTTGAATCTGGTGATATATACAATTTTTAATTTTACTTTAATCCTTCTATATATATATATTTTGCTAAAACATAATCTCAACGACTATGACCTCTCATAACAGAATCCAGAGACAACCTTCATGGCGAGCTCCAGTAGCCGTCGAGGAAAATTCTCTTGACCTTAGTGACCAACATAGTTCTCTCACTCGCTGCAAAATGAGCATACATATTCGGTTTCCTCCACATGTGATGAACATTAACTTGAAGTAACTGCTCTACAATCGAGTGTCTTGAAGTAGACGTGATGATAATGACTAGAATAGAGCCAAGAATTTTTTATCATTGGATTTTACTTTAATATTACTTCATCCTTCTATATAATCATTGGATTTGGTTGGAAGTTATTTGTTAATTGAAGATTTTTTATCTGTTAGAAATTGAGCCAGGAATCATTCTAGGAGCCCCTATTCGTTAATGGGGAGTCTGGGATCCTGTGCAACTCTTAGTGAAAAGGTTGAGGGTTCTTGATTGGTTGCTGAGGGAAAGTGTCCCCTCATGCCCCCATCCGTCCTCTAATGTATTAATAGTTTATACTATAATGCTACTGGACACGGGTTTTGCTACTTGGTGACAAAAATGGATGGTTATTGTATTACCTTATCTCCTATGCTTGACGATTCAGAAGGGACAATAGTAAACATGCAACCAATAAAGGGAGAATTAAAAATGCTTTTTTAATCTTTTTATAGCTTCCATTTTTAAAGATGTCAGTCTCGTATTTATGTTTTTCATATTGCTGATGCCTCATAAGCATGCAGATTGTTTTGGAGTAAATGGCTCAAACAAGACATCTACTGGCTCTAATTCACAAGGGAAGCCCAGAGGAAAGGTAAGACAATAAAAACATATCTGTTAGAAGCACATTATGTCTTATGTATTTGTTGGCAAGTCAAACTCAGTCCCTGTCGTCAGACAGATGCTGCATTCAGTGAGGAATTGAGGCTCATAAGCCATGACAAGTGCAGAACTTTAAGGGAAAATGGATTGCAAAATCAAGAGGAAAGACAACCACTTGAAAAGTCCCCACAGGCGGTTGGAACTTCTTCATCTGTGTTCTATCCCAAGAAAGATAAACATAGATTTTCCGATTGTAAGTTCTCAGATGTTGGATGCCCCAAAACAAGTCCTTCATCTCAGGCAAGGATAAAGTTATCAAGGCAATTGTCGAAAAGGTACTTTTATATTTGGTTTGGTAGTGTACATTGTACTGGTTTTTTACCTAAAAATAAAAACAATTACATGGTTTGCCTAAAGTTTGATCAGCTATTTACAATACTACTAAATTTATGTGTTTCTGATAGCGCTGTTAAATTATTCCAGTAGGTGTTTTGTGAATGTTTTTTCCCATTCAAATTTAAGAACTTTACGAGCTTAGTCTATCAGTTTGCAGTTACAAGGGTTTCTAGAAAATGGTTTCCTTTTAGTTAGAGTATGACACCTTGGCCGAATCTGTAGAATGCAAACTTATTCAGGATTTTGATATTAAAGCCTTTTCTACATATAGACAGAAGAATAAATAGAAGAAAACCAGAAGGCTGGTAGCATGATGCAATCTTATCAGCATTACAGATGAATTGAGTTTATGATAAGTTTCACATCTGAATATTACAGCAGTAAGGTGCAAAAATTTGGAGCGAAATGAACAAATGACTATTATTTTTAACACTAGAACACGTGACATGAAACATAATGGGCTAATCCCTTGTGCAGGCTTAATACTCAGAACCTCCAGCCATATGCAACTGAATGCCATTGCAGGATCACTAGTCTTCATGTGCTATTGTTTATACTTTCTTTTCAAGTCCAAAATTAGATCTTCAAATCTCACCCCTCTTTAATCTTTTGCTAGTTCTATATCTTTTTCCTCCATCTAAGATCTGATCTCATTTACCCAGAAACGTGGTAAAAATAAGATATCAATTATCACTGTAAAGGGCTCCTATTATTGATCTGAAGCTCAGAATTATAGTATAAATTATACTAACCTATGTTATAATTTGTGTTTGATAGATCCAAGTTTCAAATCCTATTTATAGGAGTAGTCAAACTCTGAACATAGCATTTGGATAAGCTCCTATTAAGAAGATTTAAACTTAGATCCTATCACGTGGAAATTATAGGGTAGAAAAATTTTAAAATCTAACCATATATATATATATATATATATATATATATGATCTATATCTAAAAAGTCTAAATTTTATTTTACATATGGATCAAGTCCTTGGAAAATGAATAGTTTGAAATAACACAGTGTAAAGTAAGAAGTGTAAGGTCTTACTCCTTGCGATAAACATCTTTAAGTCATATGATTATTAATTGATAAGCTATTTAGATTTTAGACATCATAGATGATCATAGCTGTATGGTATGGTATGTTTTTTTTTTTGGGTGCTCTAAATTATAATTTTCACTTAATATGATCCAAGTCAAAATCCTACAGGGAGGACCATAGCCAAACTTTCTGTGTGTATATGTGTGTTTTTCATCTTTAAATTGGGTATGTGAGAGAGTGCTGAGCATTCAAATAAGAATATCAATTATACATTGAAAATGGTTTCTTGAGCTACCAGTCATGTTATGTTCATATTAATGATGATGAGAACTGGTTTATACCTGAAATTCCTTATAAAATCAATTTGCATGAGGACATATTATACCTAGAAATTTTTTATTTGCCCCATTTGCATGAGCAGTTATCTTCTGTGGCTACTTGGGTCAATTAGAGAGCTTACTTACACTACTCACTTCATATTGATACTAGTTATGCTATTCCACTCTATTTGCACAAGGGTTAAAGGAGAATGAAAGAACTATGTTGTTTCATTCCAGGACCCCCAAAAACCTGATCAAGAGCCTTAGCAATCTGATTTTGTACATGAAAACAAATGTAATAAACTGTAATGGGGATACTATATATCCTTGCTGAGCTATAGTATGATTTCAAACTGCCCTATTTATAATAAATGTAGGAAAATTTTTCAAACCTAGATTTGCTAGTATTATGTATACTTTTATTCACATCAGTTTCCATCAGCAATGCCCGGAAACTGTATAGCTTCTACTTGTAACCGTGACCTCTCCATGCAAATGGTAAATGCATTCTTAATATGTTAGCATCATTAATTCCATAGACGTTGCATTTATCTAAGGTAGACACATAGAATCCCAGACCCAATTAATATTTCTTTTCACAGTGAAGGCTTGAAGCTTATTTACTTAGTTTGGCTTCTTCTATAGTTTATATTTGCAATATTTCTTCCTCTATTTAGTTCATATATCTGTTAGGATACAAGCATCTAGTGTAAACTGCCTTGCCTAACTAGGACAAGCTTCTGCTTAAAAATAGCAGCAATTTTATGCATCCAACATACTAGATTTGATTTATGTATTCCCTTGATACTTCGTTCTGAATAACACATGGAAATTTCAGATACCTTAGTTTCTAATTAGCAACTAGATTTTAAGGATAGGTTTGTATTCAGGTACTTGATGCAAACTATTGATAATATGCTTATTTTTCACTTCTAACTAAGAATATTCATAAAATTTGGATATTGTTGTATTTTAGTGACTGATTTTCACTGGTGCTTGAGGCTTCCTGGTGGAGCTGGAAATTATATAAGAAGTCTCTTGCAATATCTGTTGGAATTTACGTTTTGCATGGATGCTATAATTATACATCTCAATGGGGCTCTTACATTTGAAAGTATGCTGCTGATTCACATAGGGCATTTGCATTTGAAAGTGATGAATTTGACTGTACATGAATAATTCTCATGTTGTCACATAAATTGTTTTTTATAGTTTAATTATGCATTTGAAAGCATCATAACCACATGACATTTATTGCGGCTTCCTCTCTCAAATATACAAATGTTGTTTACCATGTTGTTTTCTGTGCGGCTCTGAAAAGGTCATTTTCTGACATCTTCACTGTTTTCCTTTTTCCATAGGAGAAGGTTGTCTACATATCGTGGTGCAAAGAATTTGGAGTTTGAGGAGGTGGGCATGTTTCTTAAGTTTCTCCCTTGTATACTGCAATCTAGCGCATTGTCTTAAAGATTCTAACTGTCAACAAAGGCTTCAAATGTGTGAATGTTCATGGTTGTTACTTAATCAGATTATATATGTTGCCTTGGATTGGGTTACACAGAAGAGAAAACAAGTGTATTAGGGATTAAACATGAAAAAGCAAAATTGCATGGTTTCCCGGAACAAAACAAATACACTACATGGTTGATTAGCAGGAGTGGAAAAGAAGATATTAAGAGCCATTGCCCCATGGAACATATTTAGAGTGCATAAGTTTTCTTTATATAAATTCTCTTAAATTTGAAAAATCTTAGTTGTTCCAAGCAAATCCATAATTTTTATGCCCTTCCCAAAAATAGAAGCATCACCTTTATTCTCTTAAGGAATACTTTCATAAAAGGGCTTTCGCCTTATTGTTTACTAATAATTCATTTCATTTTGCTTTGAAGCATAAACAAGCAGCCTGAACATGATAGATACCTCAATTAACGATAACAAAAGCAAAGCATTATATAAACTTATGCATATTGGTCCTGCACAATGTTAACATATTTTATTTGCAATACATTTCGATTTTTGGTACTAGTACGGGTACACAATAATGCGACTTTGAGCCATACGCGGTAGTGGTGGTACGTAGGGAGTAGGTTTAATTGGATAGGTACTTGGGGTCATGCTACCTCTTGGGAGTATTTTTAAGGCCGTTTAATTAAGTATGCATTTATTTGTCATGTACATATGGATTATAAAAGGCTAAATACTAAGGCTAAATACTAAAGCTAAATGCATGAAAAGTTTCATGGATTAGTTAGTCATTTTCACTTTTATTTTTCAGCGTGCCTGTTTTGGTGGTCCGGATCGCAAATATACCATAAGTTATGTATGAACTGATTTGTGAGGAGTGGAGTGTATTAGGTAATATTAGTCCAAGCACCAAAGATTTAATTGTGCGGCTGCCCTGTTTTTAGCACACAGCACCCATACAAGAATTTTTAACTGCTATTAGTTACTTTCATCTTGCTATATAATCGTGTTTGATGTTTATAAGTGCTATCTTCTACTATAAATACTTTATTTCAATGGAGTTATATACAAGTTACCCAAGGGAATTTAATTAAGACTAGAAAAGAGAATAAATGAAGTTGAGAGAAGAAAAAAGAAGACGGTTCAGCTAGCACTTCATAGTTGAAGATTAAAAGGCAGGGGAGACTTTCCTAGTACTTTTTTCCCAAATTAATTGTTCTTTTGGCCGCATCACTTCATAGTTGAAGATCAGAAGGCAGGAAGACTTTCCTAGGTTTTTTTTTCCCCAAATAAATTGTTCTTTTGCCTTCTTCATGTGGAAATAGACAAGTATTGCTTTCTTATGAGTAGAGGTCAAATTGACAAGTATCATGCATTGATGATGACAGAGTGATTCTGGTATAGGCAGGGTTTAATACAAACATTGTATACACCATAATCAATTCTCATAAGTAGATGGATAGAGGTGCATCAGAAGCAACTAGTAAAACTGAGAGGCCTCTTTCCGGGGAAGGGTTACCTCTATGTAAGCTGCTCTCCTTGGTCTTCACTTTGATGAGCCACCTAGAGCATCAGATGGAGATTTCTGTTTCTCCAAGGTAACCACTGATAAGGGAAAGTGATCGAACTGCTGTGCTTATTGTAAAATTTATGTAGGATGCATAGACATATGGAGGGATTCAACTGAAATAGTTGGTTTGTGGAATTACATGACTGAGATAAATTTCGAAATTTTTTTTCCATTATATTTTAGTGTAAGTTGCAATTTGATATCTTCCTCTGAAGAGATTGTCTCTACGAGACTGATTTTGTTCACAGACTTTGATAGGTTGAAGATGTGAAGATTATTATCAACCTCAGGCTATGGTTGTACAATGGAAAATTGATTACTATTAGCAAGTAGACGAGGGGCTTGGGGTTGAAGTGGTTCTTTTGTCGACTTCCCAGTAATCTCATGCATTCGAGTCTTCACCCAACCCTGGGTACTAGGGGGGCTTATATTTGGATAAGTTTCTAGTCCAGTGGGATGTTCTCTATTATTGGTTCTGAAGTGTTATGTTTAGTCTTTGTTAGAAGATTTAACACTTTAGTAGTCATAAGCTGTGCTTTTATATTTATGTACGTTGTACATGAATTTCTTGGTGCAAATTTATGTACATTGTACATGAACTTCTAGGTGCTTGTTACATGTGTGCACATATGAGTTGAACAAGGAAGGTACATTTGTTCTTTGGAAGAAAATCACTCTTTCTGTTCCCCCAGAAAATGCTTTTAGTAATATATTTCTAAGTACTAAGAAAGTCTAGTATCTATCATGTGGAATTTCATGGCACAAATATAAAAAGTACATACAACACTTACATGTGTTAAATCTTCTTCCAAGAGTTGACATGAATTCTGTAATCCAGCCTTTCATGCACAAACATGTAAATTTATGTATTAATGAGTATATTTGTTTAGACTAGGGAGTTTATGATAAATAGTATAAGAAAGTTCAGCACTTTGTAAGCTTTTAACTTCATTTATATGTGCAAATGCACTGGCTATGTTGAATTCTCCAAGAGCACTAAATGTACCATAAAGTAATGATTATAGGAACTTGATACTTTTTTTAGGACAATTTTTAGAAGAAACTGACTGGTATCGTGGAAGTAGCTGAAAATGCAGTTACAAATTTACCTATCTATTACCCTATATTATACATATTTTCTTCATGATAACAGATCATTTAGTTCCCATCTTAATTCTTTTTTCTATTACCTTTTAATGTTACAATCCTCTGCACTTCCTTTTTTAATTGTTTTATCTGACAAATTCATCTATTGGGTATTTAAGATTTCAAACCAAGATCGACCTAGTTTTATTTCAATTTTGTATTTTGTGTGTACTTATTTATAAATACTTAATTAGTAAGATCGTAATTTTCTTGTGGACTGACATTTTTCTCGCTTTCGAAGTTAGGTTCAGCATATCATTCTTTTGGATGATGAAGATGTACAGCCCATACTCCCAACACGGGGTGGTGAGACTTCTGGTAATTGGTGGGTTCAAGTTTTTTTCTTTTATGGCTTCCTCTTCAATGTTTTCTTTACATGTTGTCATTACCTAATTAGTGTATTAAGCTCTTTTTTTTTTTACTGACAAATATTTCTTCTCTTTTACAGGGAGGAGTACAAAATTTATTATCCTTCAAGGTGCTCTTCTAGAAAATTGATACATAAAAAGCCATATGAACTGACACCATTCGACTAAACATTTTTACTAAATAAAACCTATTATTTTATGTTACAGTTGTGATCCAGAATGTGTTGAACTGTCTCATTCGGACCTAAAATGTCTTGATCCTGAATCATATTTGACTTCACCCATAATGAATTTCTACATCCAGTGAGCATTCTTTTCAGTACTCTTGTTCACTGCTTTTAGAATCTACTGTGTTTTCTGTTAATATTTAAGATTGGGTGGTGCCTTCGTTAGCCTGATGCTTTTAGAATCTAGGAGAATCCAACAGTTTATGTTGATCTCCAATGCTGCATTCATGCCCTTTCCCATGCAACATGCCAGGTTTGAGTTATCAAACAGAACCATAGGCTTGAAGGAGGATGGGGGTTGCAGTAGTATGTTTAGAATTTGCTTTCTGTCGAATCCTAGCTATTGTGAATTTTTATAGGTTTTGATTATAATTGTTTTTTTGTTTCCATTTTCAGTACTGGCATGGATTTGTCTAGTATATCCTGGTATAAATTGTAATAATTAGATTGGTTGTTCTCAGGTATCTTCAAAGATCTTCAGCTGCTATGGCCAAGCGAAATGGGGGTTGCTATATATTCAATACTTTCTTCTACAGTAAACTTGAAGAAGCGATGACTTGCAAGGTGTGCATCTTCAAACACATTAAAACCTTAGAAAACAATTATTTACGTGAAATTAGTCATTGACGGACAATGGACTATTAAATAACCCTTAGATTATTGAGCAACGATGGACTATCAGATGATAGTTCATGTACACTGGGGTAAAAGTATTTAGATAAGCCTTAGATTCTTCTCACGAGAATAGTCCATTGAGGAAGAATGGACTATTTAATACTTGTATCAACTTTTGTAAATAGAAGGGACAAGGTTTGTTCTCCTAACATAATTAAGTTCTTATAGCAGGTTATTTCGTTGTGTAATGAAGTCTATGGTTAGATGATGTTAATATATACGTACTGTTATCAATTGTGCAATAGAGAAGATAATATTTGTGTTGAATCGTCAGCCGTGTGATAAGCATAATTGCAGGAAGGAGAAGATAACACAGCAGGGAGGAGATCTCAATTAATTCAAGAAAATGAAATTTAATAACTGAAACAGAAATGTAGTTGAAATTAAAATACTAGGAATCAATAACAAATAAGAAGAAAAACAATTCCATTGATCTCTTCAAGTACTATACATAATTCCTACTTTTTGCAATTAGACTTTCAAGAACTAGATAAAACAAAGGAAGAAATCAAATAGTAAAAACATATTTTGACAACCTAACAACCTCTATGAATTAAATACATAAATATCCCAGCAAACCAAATGTTTATAACCTTATCTTGCAATTTAACATCCTAAACTTAGAATAGAATCGAAGTTTCCAAATAAAGCGATGAACATTTGCATGCGTCGATGGATCATTGGTGGCAGGTTTAGGGCATTGGGCACATCCCAAATCACCATATCTTTTATTTCATGTGTTTTGTGGTATTTTCGTTGACGGTGAAGAATATAGAATTAGATAGAATAGTCATCGAATGACATGTTCTAAGTATATGGTGTATAAAAAATCATGCGATTTAGACACTTTTCGTTGTTGATCAAGAGGTCTTATTTTTCTATTATTGAAAAACCGTTCATTCGTTTTGTAACTACACAATTTGTAGTCGAAATATATGGAAAATGCATGATTTTTTTATACCATAATTTTAGGACGTGAAGATCACAATTAACAGTATGGACCATCCATATAGATCATCTATTTGAGATCTAAGGCCACCTCTGCAGGCACCTCCTTATGGGTATACCTTGGGTATACTTTTCTTGCTCTTTCACTCGCTTTACACACACACATGTTATATGTGTATATATATATATCTGTATGTGTGCATGCACGCGTGCATATATGGAAAAGTGTGTCTAGATTGTCTCCTTAGATAGTTACCTAAGGAGTCATCTCAAAATCTCACCATATAACATGTGTGCATGATCTGGACCGTTCTAATCTCCACCTCTAATATAGCGATGTACAAAAAAAATACATAATTTGGACACGTTTCCATTGATCAATGTGTCTTATTTGTTATATATTGTTGAAAAATTATTTATTTTCCAACTATCTAATGCATGGTTAAAAAGCATTTAAAATGCTTGAATTTTGGTATACGATTTGATGGAAATCAGGATTTAATTTGGGAATATATTAGATTTGATTAGATTTGGATTTTATTAGGATTTGGATTTTATTAGGATATTTGATTGGATTAGGAGTTTGGATTCTATTAGGATTTTGTTTGTTAGAGTTTTCCTATATATATGGGTTTGTATGGAGAATTGAAAAAAAAGATGAATAATATTTTGAAAATTTCTGGAGAAATCTCTGCCGTAGAGTTCGCTAAAATCAAAATCTTTCCTCGTAGATTCGTGGAGAGTGGGCGTGGGCCTGGATGGATTTCCAAATCCTGTAAGTTTTTTCCCAATCTATCTTTTCTTTCCCAATTCCTCTAAAAAAATCCTAATTTTCAAAATTCTAACCCTAATTTCACCTCTGTCCTACGTCAAATTTGGTATCAGAGCCTAGATTTTATTCTCCATCATCATCTTCTTCCACATCTCCATCATCTTTTTATTTTATTTCAGTTTTTTTATTTTAAAAAAAAGTACAGATCAGCAAAAATAAAAAAATTGATTCAAAAAAAAGAGAGAGTTCAGATTTGAAAAAAAAAAGAACAGTTCAGATTTGAAGAGAAAAAAAAAGAAGAGAAAAAAAAGAGAAAAAAAGGAGAAGAGAGAAAAAGAGAGAGAGAGAAAAATAAAATAAAATAAAATACAAATTCTTCTCCCTCTCCCTCTACTTGCCCTGCACCTCTTCTTTCCCTTCTTCCAAACCAGGAACAACAACATCAACAGCAACAACAAGCAAGAGCAACAGACCCGTTAAGGGTTTTCTTTCAATTCGGAGCCCGTTTCAACTCCGACTTAAGCCGTTTTTGAGCCGTTGTGATTTTTGGGTATTTCCTAAACTTTTTTGAGCTAAAATTTTGAGTTGATTATATATGGGGTTCATGTTTTATGGTCATTACATCAACATAAATACTAAAAAATCGCAAATTGAGCGAGATATGTATGTTACTATACCCATTTTTTTCGGTTTCGATGGTCGACAAAATTATCAAAATTGGGAGAATCATATCCAAAGCACAGAAATGCTTTTACGCCCGACAAAAGTTAGGTGGAGAAGCTTATAATTGGAGTAGAGATTATAAATTATGCTTGGATTGGGATATCTTGCGACGTCTACTTCGTCATCGGTATACTCAATACCACATTCCAAATTTATCATCTCATGGGTTTCAATCGTCTGAGCCTAAAACAATAACCACTGATGAAAAACTTCAATATATGATTGATGATCTTGAAAAGTATAGCCGAATACTTGGCAGCTTCAATAAAACACTTAAACACAGGGATGAAAGAAGTCAAAAGGTTAACGATGATAGCATCGCCAACAAGATTTAAGCATATATTCATATTGTTGATTGTGAATTGCAGCCTATACTGAATACAGTTTCATGATGAGCCACTATTAATGCCAGGTAGAATTTTTTTCCATCCATAGAAATTGAAAATTCAAAAGTTCAGATTTCTGACGATCTCTCAATGGAATCAACTGAGAAGTTTCAGCCACATAAAAATATATCTGATGATCATATTCATGAGCAGAAACCAACAGAAGTACCTCCTCCTCTCCTATGTCACATGCCCATGAAATCGACAGTTTCTTTAGAAGACTTTCTGCTAAAATTTCGTAAGAAATTTCGTCGATAATTCGTGTTTACTGATAGTATTTGCATATCAGTTGCAGATGTACAGGGAGTACATGAACTTTCAATCCAAAGCGAGACTTCAAATAGAAAAAAAGTTATTGTTGATGATGAGGTAAAAACTTCAATTCATCTTGAGAGATTCATTACAGGAATTATGAAGAAATTACCAACTCAACATACAGATTTATATAAAGTTTCGAAGAGATTTGCTTCTACTATTCATGGCCAGAATAATTTATGGGATTTACAGTTATCTGAAACTGATTCACGAAAGAAACCAGTTCCACCTCCACCGCCTTGGTTCAGTTGTAATGTACTAGATATGGTTCCTCGACCACCACAATGACCCAATTGGGATATTTTGTGGATATTGATCAATTCAACCCAGACGTGTTTGTCATTTCTTATCTCCGCATTCATCGGGAATGAATGCTTTGAAGTCGGGGAGAATTGATGAAAATCAGGATTTGATTTGGGAATATATTAGATTTGATTAGATTTGGATTTTATTAGGATTTTGATTTTATTAGGATATTTGATTGGATTAGGAGTTTGGATTCTAAGTTTTTCTATATATATGGGTTTGTATGGAGAATTGAAAAAAAAGATGAATAATATTTTGAAAATTTCTTGAGAAATCTCTGGCGTGGAGTTCGCTAAAATCAAAATCTTTCCTCGTGGATTCGTGGAGAGTGGGCGTGGGCCTGGGTAGATTCCCAAATCCCGTAAGTTTTTCTCCAATCTATCTTTTCTTCCCCAATTCCTCTAAAAAAAACTCTAATTTTCAAAACCCTAACCCTAATTTCGCCTCCGTCCTGCGTCACGATTTTTTTAAGATATAAAGTTTGGATCGTCCATTTTGAATCCCATGGAGTAGATTTAGGTTGCCTCCATTCTATGCATACTTTTTCCTATTTATGTATATGTGTGTATACGTGTATAGTGATAGACTTGGGTCCTTCGGAAAGTATTTGTGCTGCATCTTTCTAATTGGATTTCAAAGATGGGACATCTGTTATCAATTATCATGATTCACTTCGTTAAAATTGATCATCCATTTAAAGTGTTCTAAAAAAAAAGTTTATTATTATTTTTTTTACCCATGCATCAATTAGACATGGAATGGATTGTCGAAAATGCTACTTTTCCTATTCTATATTTTAGGATATATAAATTCTTGATCCAATCATATCATAATTTAAACACTTAGAAATGCTGATAAACCAATTTTTGTTGGATTTTAAGCATTCTACACTGTTAAACTAACCAACTCGCAAGTTACGTTATCTATTTTTGTGTATATTGATTACATGGTGAAAAATATTTAAATTCTTTGAATTTTGGTTTATAACCACTTCAAATAATATAGATCAACTTGAATAATGTGGATTATCCATAAGAATATCCGAGAGTTGATTTTGAATGGGGAAAATATCATGATTTTGAATGGGACGTCTGTTATCAATTATCATGATTCACTTCGCTAAAATTGATCATCCATTTAAAGTGTTACAAAAAAAAAATTACAAGTTTATTATTATTATTTTTTATCCATGCATCAATTAGACATGAAATGGATTGTCGAAAATGCTACTTTTCATAATCTATATTTTAGGATGTATGAATTCTTGATCCAATCATATCATAATTTAAACACTTAGAAATGCTTATAAACCAATTTTTGTTGGATTTTAAACATTCTACATTGTTAAACTAACCAACTCGCAAGTTACACTATCTATTTTTGTGTCTATTGAATACATGGTGAAAAATATTTAAATTCTTTGAATTTTGGTTTATAACCACTTCGAATAATATAGATCAACTTGAATAATGTAGATTATCCATAAGAATATCCAAGAGTATTTTGGATGGGAAAAATATGGCTCAAATCCTGTCGGAAGGAGTCAAGTCTCTCTTTATATATATTTAGGGGGAAAGCAGGGCCTAGAGTGACACTCAAGCTAAGTTTGCTAAAGTGTAGCTAAATCTCAGGTTGTCCCATTTTTTACTTTCAACCATCACATTGCTCTCCATTACTTAGGCTTCATGTATACCAAAATTCAGTGGTAGCGGCAGAGGTGGAATTTCATTGTTAATGGAGGCGAAGTCAAGCATTTGGTGCATCTGAGAATGCAGACCATAATAACAAGTGAATGCATTGAGAAGTTTGATGGTTTGTTTAGATGTAGCATAGGTGACACCGGTAAATACATTGTTAATTTCCTCGTCATGATGAAGCTGCCTTCATGTGATACATACATTTAGTACGTTGTGCCTTCAGTATGGAAGGGGTTATGAAGGCAATTGAATCCTGTCTACCGAAAAGGCAATTGAATCCTGTCTACTAAAACTCTACAATGCTAAACAGATACCTGTAAAAACAAATATTCAGTTCAACTGCAGGGACACTCGATTGAAATCTTCATCATTATTTTGTCCGAGAGTGATGCTACTGTTCTTTTATTTGTTATCAAAGCCTTAACTTCTTCAAGAAGTATGATGAATGCCTAGAACTATGGAATATACTATAAAAGCTTTGAAGATGCTCTAAGCTTCATACAGTTGAGGGAACGTAACAATTACACATACCATTTAAGCATAACCAGTGCACATAAACTTGAGTGAAATACTTCGTTTTCAATGCTAATAAATGGAACCTGAGAGTATTTTAAAGTTTTTTACTGTTTCATTCTTTCCCCACACATACCTGTAATAGCTTACACACATTTAGTGCTTGTGGGAAAATTGCAAACTTAGTTAGTCACGGCGTTCCCTTCCTTGAGAGTTCCCTGTAAATTATTTTTTGTTCACCTTTTCTTTATAACACAACAATTATGTGTCCTTTGGGTGATATTTGGCTTGCATGTTTTGCAATCATTAATGACTGCTGTTGTGCTAAAACATATCTTTTTTGGATAATACTTCTTTGACTTGTGTATTTAATGATCACTAGGATAGAACTGCGTCTTTCTTGAAGTTGCGGCGGTGGTGGAAAGGTGTAGATATATTTCAAAAAGCATATATCCTTTTGCCAATTCATGGGGAGTAAGTTGACTTTCCTTTATATTAGATGAATGAGTAATTGCTGAATTTCTGTTTTTGTTTTCTATTTGAAAATATATTTTTTTATTGCTTTCATGATTTCAATATAACTTTTAAGTATGTTTTTCAAATAAATAGTTCATATTGTATGGAAACTAATGGTAGAATATTAAAGGTCATCCCAAAGCATCAGTGTAATGGAATTTTTTTTTAAAAAAAAATATGCTTTTGATTTGAAAGGTATTAGGTCTGCCTTCGCCATATGTAGGCAAAATGTGTTTATGCCCTTAATTTTTTTTACACCTGTCTTAATTTTCCTTCTTCGTATACTCCTAATTTGTATTTGCCATCCTAAAACCCTTGTATGTATTTTCCAATGCTTTTTTTTTTGCCTGGACAAATTTAATCTTGCACTTATAGAAAAATAGATACTGCCTCCTTATGAATTTGATCAACTTTGTGCTTTCTACATTTTGCTGAATTTAAATAGAACTGTAGAAGCAGCTTGTCTAAATCTTCTTTGGTTCATTTTAAAATTAATGAACTCAGCATCTTTTGTTCCGGTATTTTTTATTCATTTTGAATTCATTATTTCCGTTCCAAACTCTTGAGGGCAGGCTCAGGGAGAACGACAGGCAACATTCTCAGCCCTTGAATCTTCACATCATCTCTTATGAAAGATGTTTGAGCGTCTAGGTAGTATGAGCCTTGTATATCTGAACAAGTTGCTTGTTCCAAAACTAGGCTAATGATGGCAGAATAGATCCAGTTCATTATGAGTCTGTAGCATATACTACAAAGTCCTTATCAAAACAAAAAAGTGAGAGAAACTATAAAGAGAGAAGGGCACATCCCAATTTGTTAGGGAGTCTTTCTATTACCAAAAATAGTGGTTAATTAGTCATGGTATATAAGAAAATCTGCAGAAAATAGGTATAAGGGCATAACAGGACGATTACTGCAGAGGAGGGGTAAATGAAGAAGATAATTAAGAGGGATAAAAATAATCAGAAGTCATCTAGGGCATAAATACATTTTCCCTTTTTCTAAGTATGCTTTTGATTTGAGAGGTATTAGGCTGCCTTTGCTATACTTTTTTATTTGGTAAATAGCAGAGAAAACCCATGCACTATAAAATTAACTCACAACGGAAACATATATTATATGAAAAACAGCCGCTCATACCCTGGCTAGTCAGTACCATGTGTTATTATCCTAGTTCACCTATTTCTTATGGTATTGTTATTAAGGAAATGAGCAAAGACGGTATTTGTTGCTGTACATGGGTCAATGGACCATTGATTCTTTCTAGTGAAATCATTCAGGAGTCTTCAGTTGGAATGATCCATGAAGATTCGATAGTCATACCCATATAACTACCTTTGCACATTTGAGTCATTGTGTCAATCATTAAAAAGAATCTAGGTAACATGGCTCGAGCTAATCCCTATATTATAGTTAACAAAGAAATGTACATCTTTAGGTCAACTTGTGTCACTGGTATGAGTTATCTATTATATGATGCAAAGGATTTATGACATGTAGTAAGGAAATCTATTAAATGTCTAACTACGGTATCAAATTGTGTTCTTCGTGAAGTTACTTGTTCTGAGTGAAGTTACTTAGATAATTAGCCTTTGTGGGTAACAAAAACATTAAATCATCAATGGTAACATTGAAATTTGAACTTAGTACTTCCGAAGATTTGGTTTCTGGTTCCATTGCAAATAACTACTACACCAAAGCCTATGCAAATCCTCTTTCCGCTTTTACTTTGGTTAGCTTAGTTTCTTATGATCAACATTTCTATCCTATGATCCATATTCAATTCTTGAAGCCCATTAAGTTCTTACTTAGAGTTGCGGTACGCTTTGGTTTGTGACACGGGTGTGCCAAAAGGCTGCTAAAGCTGCAGAGAGACGAAAGCAAAGAGCACTAGCGCCAGGAGAGACGGGAGAGAGAGTGAAATCAGCATATGCGATATGCTATTTGAGTTATATGTGGCATTCAAGGGGTCAATTTAATTGGATAGGTAGTTGGAGTTATGATTCCCACTGAGAGCATTTTACGATCGTTCAAGTAAGTTATGCATTTATTATTCATGTATAGGTAGATAGGAAAAAAACAAAATACTAAAACTTAATACATGAAAAAGCTCATTGAATTAATTAGTCATTAGTTTTCTGATTTTATTTTTAGGTCGCCAATTTCGGTGATTAAGATCTTGAATGCACCACAAATTGATATGCAGGATCTAGATCGTGGTAAGGAGGGTGAATTAGGTAACATTGGTACTTTACTTTTTTAAAAGACTCATTTATTCTTTTGTTATCTTTTTCTCTTTAAATTTTCTCGTCATTCTCATTTGATGGTATCCAAAGCCAATCATCGGTTCTGCTACCAGTTGGTAGTTGAATTGAATGCTGCTGTGTGTAATATCGGCATGTTCATGTTCTCTCATTCTGATCATTCCCTTATGCTTTCTGTCATTGTTCACTGTCATTGTTCACTCTGAGCTGATAATGGGCATTGTAACCGGTCTTTTTCTTACCTCATGTTTTCTTCTCTTATTTCTTGCCTTGTTCCTCCTTGGGGGTTATTTATAATCCTAACCATACTAACCTATTCTCATTAACGATTATGATTTGCAAGTTTCTGTCAGTCCTCATATTACAATGAATTTTTGTTCTTTTTAACATTTTTCTTATAAAGAGAAAGGGTAGGAACAGGTTGAACTTTAACACAGGTATTATTGGTACTGTGCTCCACTATATGGTTTTTTTTGTAAAGTGTACCTTCAATGAGGTCACGGGTTGTCGCCATGTGTCAACGGTAAATGTTGTCGCCATGTGACTTGGAGGTCACGGTTCGAGTTGTGAAAACAGTCTCTTGCAGGAAAAAAAGCAAGGTAAGGCTGCATACAAAAGACCTAAGTGGTCCGACCCTTTCTCGGACCCCGCGCATAGCGGGAGCTTTGTAGCCTGGGCTGCCCTTTTTTGTACCTTCAAGGAGCATTTTTCTATTACGGCTTTCCGAATATTGATCTTATTCTTCCTTTTGTCATCATCAGCTAACCACTTTGTAAGCCTTAAGAAAATGGATTATAGGCCAGTTATGTATATGAAGCAAACTTAACCCTGCCCTCACATGGGCCTTGGGCCATGTGGCCATGCCCTAAGAATAAACATAACTTGGTTGGAGAGGAAGAATGAATAGGGCTAGACCGTCGTATTCTAAAATTGTCAATGATGAGGCTTGAATCCAAGTCCCCATGAAACCTGGTGCTTTGATCAAAATCAAATAACAATTTTGTCCTAAAACTTAGCTAATAGATCAAGAACCAAGAATGTATATCAGGCCAACATAACCACTTGTGCACTGCCCATCTTTTGATAACTGCTTCGCTGATGCCTGGGCATTCAAATTCCCAGTTTCTTTAGTAGTTGCCATGTGCAAGAGGAATTACCACATCATCTTTAACATAAGCTATCTCATGGTGGGATGAAATTGTTGCTTTTTGAAGATTGAGAACTAGAGAACAACCTAAATTTGGTTATTCCAGGAATCAACAATCAGTATTTTAAATATCGGCCGGTATATCGAAAAATACAAAGAAACGAGACGGTAAGGTGAATTTTTTACCATTTCTCGTTTTGGACTAATATGGGCCGATATATCGGCCACGTGGCGATATATCGACCGTTAACGAGATAAAAAATATCGGTCGGTATTACTCAATATCGGTTTCGATGGGAATGAGTTTTGGTTGCGGCTTAAACCTATTAAAAATCCGACCTGTTAGGAAATAAAACCCACTTAACGGGTCGGGAGGGATGAAAAAATTCGCTGAACATTCGATCGTTCTCTCTCGCTCTCTTTTCTCTTCCCCGCGAAATTGAGAGAACGAGCAAACCCTATCCCTAGATTCTCAAATCGACCGATTCCCACTCTCCGAAACTCTCTCCCACTCTTCGACTCTCTCTCTCTTCCCGCGAATGATCGAGAAGAGATCGAGCGATCGAGTCCAATCCTAACCAATCGCCGACTCTTCTCTCCTCGAACGATCGATCCCCATCCGACGAGTTGCCGACTCTTCTCCAACCCTCTGATCCTCCAACAGGAGCTCTTCAACAGGAGCTTTGCCGGCCAATTCCTCCACTAACTTTCACTTTCGCTGGCCGATTCGACCTACTGGTAAGTAATTTGTTGTTAATTTCATATTAATTTTAATTATAGTTACAATTTTCTTCAATTTGTCTTATAAATATAATAGTTAACTGAAGTTAATTGCATTTTGTGTTGAAATTTTTAATTTTTTTGTGCAAATTCTGCCGAATCATGGACTTCAGTCCACTGATTCAGTGGGTCGAACACTGATTCAGTGGGTCGAACACTGATTCAATGGATCAGTAGGCGAACAGTGAAATTTATTGGGATTTTGAGATGAAGTTAATGAGTATATTGGGATTTTGAGTTGAAGTTAATGAGTATATTGGGATTTTGAAGTGAATTTGATTGAGATTTGAGAATTTGTTGAGTAATGAGTAATTAGAGTGTTGAAGTAATATGTAGTAAATGTTTTTATTGAATTAATATGTAGGACATTTTAATTGTAGAATTTGTTGAAGTAATATGAGTTTAAAATATGTAGTTTAAAATTTTTATTGATTGAGAAGTAGGACATTTGAAGGTGAAGTAGTCCGATGAAACTTCATCATTATTTTTCTTAATTTTATGATTATCAGTCACTTTGTACATATGCGGACGTTCTAAAAGGTATCTGCAAATTCGTAAGTTTAATGCAAATAAGCCAAGGTAAGTATCATAAACTTCATTTATGTGTTTTAATATATTTTATATAGCCATTTATATGATTATTTTTTAACCGGTATGATACTGATACGACACTCTGGTATTTAGAGTTATATCACGATATTCCGTCCAGTATCCGTTATCCGGTATGTAATTTGGCTAACCGGTATGTCACCGGTATCTGATATTTAGAACATTGTCAACAATAATTCATCATTAGAATTCGGAGATGAGTTCCCGTGTACCTGTGGAAGAAGCTGACATCCTCATCCATAAGGAAAATAGATAGATAAAATGGGTTGGATTAGTGTTGTAAGACGGGGATGACAAAAAAGTAAAGAAGGTGAAATCCCTAGGTCTGCATGCCGGTTTGGTAAATTGGTCAAAGCAAAAATTGTTGGAAATGGGCATAACAAGTATAACATGGTTTACCCACTTGAGATATACCTGTCTTCGTCTTAGGAGGGGGTGGAAACACTTGATTGACGGTGGCAGATTGTGCTGAAGAGGATGACTATGCCAATATACTCATTGAGGAGAACAAACAAAAGTGACTTTAATGTTTGTGCACAACATAACTAAACTAATATTAATCTGCATTAGCAATTAATTGTAGTAGTATTTTGCTCATCGCAGGGAAACATATAGATGCAAACAACCAGATCTTAAAGATATACAGTAGTTGGTGGAGTTTAGGCAACTATCAAAATAATAGAATATATATAATGCATTTTGTTACTGAAGATGACATAACGGATAATTCAAGGTTTGAATTTATGCTTACTCTTATTTTATCATTTTCAGATATATTTTTGACATACAAGTTAATCCATTTTACTTTTTTACATTTAAACTTTTGTACAACGAGATAAGTACTTGTGTAGTCCACGCGTATGTGCATTTGGCTCTCTTAAACAGAAATTTTGGTAGGAAACATTACATATTTGTTAAGTTGCTGTTACTTACCGGACTATTTGGTTCTTGTTCCTTGCATATCTAACAAGTGTAAATTGTTTTCCAAGAGCAGTATGCACTGGAGTTTGGCGATTATCTGCATTCCAGCGAAGGAAGATGAGTCAGGACTAATTATACTTCACTTGGATTCTCTGGGACTTCACTCTAGCAGTCACATTTTTTCTATAGTTGGTAGGTAAGTTACATAATATTTTAAGAAGTTTGTGCTACAAACATTGTGATTGTTTGGTGGGCTGTGCAATTAGAGTTACGTTGAATATTCAACTCGCATTAAATTTGTTCGTCTTTGTAGATATTTAGGCACTGCTGACCATATATTCTTAGTCATTTAAGATTACATAATCATGGAAAGTCTTATTTCTACACTAATTCCGACCAATAAGAACTCATCTTGAGTGTTGTAAAGTGAAAGAAATTCATAGTTTTACAGTACTTGGACTAAGACTAGAGACTGCAGGCACTTTTCCATATTCTGATTGATGTTCTTGCACATCTGACTATATCGTGTGAACCTGAATTTTTTTCATGAATTTTTTAGCTCCAACACCATGTCATATTGAAAAGTATGGAGATTGAATCTCACAAAAAGGACTGATGTGGATTTTGTTGTTTTTCTAATCTCACAAAAGATCAAAGAGGTAATTCTTGTTTGTCTCTTTTGACTGGAAAATAAATAAAGGAAAGGATTGGTGTGGATTTTTCAGAATGGAAATATAAGTAGGAATGATTTATATATCATAATTTGAATCTAGTGTATAAGTGGACAGAGTAAAGGAAAGAAAAGAATACGAGTGTATGAAGTAAAAGATGAAAATGACATAGATGAGGATATGAGGAAGAAATGCGGAGGGAAGTCTTTTTTTAAATGTGACAATGGAAATATTGCTTTAAATCATGCAACTTGCTTCAACCACTTCTATAATTCTAGTCCAATTTATTTATCCCAATGTTTAACTTATATTTCACTTGGCCGCAGGAACTTAAATAAAGAGAATAAGTTCATTATTTTGTGTCGCTTATTTCAGTAAATACTCTTGCATGCGTCCCTTCTTGTCCTCAGTATAGCTGAAGAAGAATTGATTTGTTTCGAACTCATTTCAGTTTCAGTGTCAAATATGTGATTCCAATTAAGATAAAGTGCTCCTAAAGGAACTAGTTGTTTCCTCTTAATGTGCAAACAGTTCATTTTCATTTGTAACCTGTCAAAAACAGTTATATTAGTAGACTCATAGTTTGGCCTCTTCTTCCAGTAGAGATTCCTGGACAAGGGAACCATGTTGTCCAAATAACTATTCTCTGCTATGGCTATGGCTGTAGTCTATAGACGAATGGCCGTTTGCATATCCTCTCAGTATGAATGGAAAATACAGCTCCGACCAATATTTAAAGAGCAGTGTTTACATTTATAGCTATTGAGTTCAAGACAAGACAAATTCCACTTGATGTTGTGGGGCATTATTGGAATTACAAGCTGACTCTTATTGGATTCAAAAACTGTTAATTGAGTAAGGCAGAACAACTATCATAGTTTCACTTTGAGTTCTTTAGATTGATATTCTTTGTTCATTTGATGCTTATTTTTTCAGATGTTCTATTTGTTTAAGTTTACTTGACTCAATTTTGTAGGTTTTAACTGCTCTGACCCTGGAACCATGAGCATAGATCAATTAATTCTGACAAGTTGTCTAGGAATCACCATGGATGTTGAATTTATGTCTGAAGTTGAATTTAAAAATAGATGGATGACTCGAGAAGATTACAATGTAGAGAGATCTCAAATTAGTTGGGGAAAAATGGTTTTCTTTTCATTTTCTTTTGTTTCTTATTGGTGATGTGAAGTTGAGGTTTTATTTGCAATGGGCAGTATATCTGTAGGACTATAAGCAGACATGTTATCTATAAGGGGCACCATCTTTGTTTCTGTCTACCAAATAGTACTCTCATTGCTAATTCTACCATCTGGTCACCCACTTTAATTCAAGGCAAGATTCTCTCTATTTTCGCTTGGGCAACTGCGAAAACATTTTTGCTTGTTACATGGTTTTCCTGCCACAGAAAATTTGATGTGTTAGTGTTGTAGGTTAGGGAAAGTGTAATATTTAAGAGAAGTTGTTAGTGTAAACAGAATAGGCAGTATGCCCTTTTGATTCATTTTGCATGAGCTAGTGGAGAAGTGGAAATCAGAGTGCTCTTGAGACGGCTAGGCAGTTGAAGTCATTAGTATTTGAATCAAGTGGAGACCTACTGGATGCAGCTACAGCCATAAACCTATTATATTGCTGCTATGTGATATCAATAGTTAAAAAAAAAAAAAATCCTATGATATTGCAGATGTGATTAAAGAGAAGTACTGATGCTTCGTATTATTTTTTTTTGGTGAAGTATGCTATATTTTTTCTGAGGCTTATTCCTCTGTTTTTTAAATGTTAGGTGTGTCTTTTTACATACAAGTCCTTGTTCATGGTCAGCAACGGTTTCTCTTTCTATATCTCAATTTTCTACAGTTTTCTACTTAATTCTTTTATATTTGTACTTGCTATGAAATCGAACACTATCCAAGCAATTCTAATGACTTCGATAGTTTAATTGTTTGACATGATTTACAAAACTTTGTGTTCTATAAGATGATGTTCTGGTGAATTTTGGTCTACTGATTATTAGTCTTACAATCTGCCAGACAGAAGAACATGTCTGTGTATTTCTTTTTTTTGAAAACCGTTTGTCACTAGGTTTTTTATTGAAATTTTCTGAACTGTAGCTATCTGAAAGAAGAATGGATCTACATCAACCAAATTGCTGCTGCTCCAGATTTTCCTATTTCAGAAAGGATATGGAAAAATCTCCCTCGCAGGATCGAGAAAGAAAAAATTACGGTATTCTTTTTAACTGGCCTTTGGTAAAAACTCTTTAATATGTTCGTAAACTACTTGGTTGTTATCTGATGGAACACGGTTGTCGCCGTATTTCTACTATATTTTTCTTTAAGATGCGTTAATTGTAAATGACTGCTATCTGCAACAGGAAAACATATTATCTGTCCGTTGAAGGTTAATGTCAGTTACTACCATTTGTTTAGGAGTAATCTGCATATTGCATGGTAACCATGCACGGAATGTTCATTTTGGCTGCTTTGAATTAACTAGGATAGAGCACATATGGTGTCTTTGGTTGGGTGTAGTTATATTTGGTAGTTACATTTGGAAGGATGTAGAGAATGCAAGGACAAAAACACACTTAGTCTGAGCGGTGGGGAACTGGAATAGTTGTATCATGCTTAAAGGAGTCATCAATGAGAAAAGATTGTTTGAGAAGCACATGAAAAAACAATATGGTAAAAATATAGACCTATCAGATTATACTAGTTCTCTCTAAGTGCGCAAGATTCAAGCTTTTGTTTGATCATTCATACCCGAGGAAATGGATATTGCATGAAAAAGGGAAGAGAAGGATTGCTTTTAATATGAACCACTGCCAACTACAGCTACCAACAAAGCTTGTCCAAAACAGTGGGTTCTGGTATTTTCTAAATGGTTTTTACAGCTTTCATGGTTCTTTTAGTTCAAATCTTGGGCCTGGTCCTTGCTTCACTAACTGCAATTCCAGTGCATCTATGGGGCGCAGTTATTGTCTTATTGCTCATGTCCAGACCTATGTTTAAAATAGTAATAACGGTAACCTAACGTTTTACGTCCGTTAGGTTACATCACATATAGTGTAATGCATAACGTAGGTCCAATTTATTTAATAAAAATGAAAAAAAGCTATATATAAATTTTTTATAAATTAAAAAATAAATTTAAACATTGTAAAATTATATTCTATAATAATTGGAAATTATTCTAAGTTCCTAACAAGTTTCATAATAATTTTAACATTTTACTTTAATAAATAATATTAAGTTCACAGCCATAATTTCAGTCATTACCCAAAAAAAGATTTTAAATTTATTTATTTCAGTTCCATTCATCACCAATGTTATAATTTATATTTTATAATGCTCATTTCAGTTGAGCTGAGAGCTCAATAGAATCAACAACAATTAACAAACTTCAACAATCGGAGAGGAATTATAGCAAACAATTGCAAATGAATAAACTATCAATTTCACAAATAATCAAACAAGCAAACAACAAGCAATGAAGTAAAAAATTGCAACAAGCAGCTAATAGTTAATAACAAATAATCTGCATTAATTCAGAAATTACTCAAAAATATAACTGCAAATAATGTAACATAGCGTAATATAACATAACGTAAAAGAGTGTAAAATAACCTAAAAAACGCACTGTTGCGGTGCAATGAGTTATTTTCTGTTATTAGATAACGTTGATCTTGCATTAAGTATCATAATACAATATAACGAGTTTCATAACGTGTTATTTGTCCAGACTATTAGGTGGTATAGAAAATTTCCTACACTGGTTGCCTAAAGTACATGGAGAAGCATCCAAATGAATGATCCACGTTATCAATCACGATCCCTCAAAGCATGTGATGAGTTATCAGAGTGGTTCAAAGACCTTTCGCCCATTCGTCAAGTGGCTGCAAGTGAATGATTTTTCAATAACACAACGAATGAACCTATTAGATTCCTGGGTTAAGTATCTTCTGATCATACAATTTTATCATCCACCATATCTTTTACAGTTTGTCAAAGTTCATAATTAATTGCAAGGATTATCAACTAGCATGGTCTGCCATGTGCTTTAGGGGCTGATGTAGAAAGTTTCCTATACCATCAGCCCATATTATTTCCCCCCATATGTAACAACATAATAAATCAATCTACTGATTCATAGATAACTATATTCAAGTCATATGATTTCTTGTCCGCATCTTTCACACTGTGGAGATCAGGATGAGTGTTATGAATCACCCCCATGGTACCAAATTCGCAATATTCATTCGTTCATGGCATGGGTATGGGTACACAGTATGTTACTTTACGCGGTACCAAGGGGCAGGCTTAATATGATCGACATTTTGGGCCATTACACCCTCGGAAATATTTGTATAGTCATTTCAATAAATATATATGTATTATTAAAGTACTGATATATGTATATATGAACAGGAAGAGACATTCCTTTTCATAGCATAATTCTTGAAAACTACAAATGAGTATAATACAAAAGGGCTAAACACTGCATTAAGAAAACTATTGAACCAATTAGTAATTAGTTCTCTTCTTCTATTTTATATGGTTGTCAGTATTGGTGATCCAAATTGGGTTGCGATTTGATAGGGGTTGGAGCGAACTGGGTAATAGCGTAGCACTTATCACCCACTAGGTTTGCCTACCATGCTTAATTATAAGGGCAATTACACACAGTGGTAACAAACATAATTTTTGCTTAGAGGCCTAGCTTAGTAACTTCATATATGGAGGAAATATGATTTGATCTTTCCTCACTCGTGACACTTTTTATGACACGGTTGGAACTATCTTACTCTACTTCTAATTTTTTGCTACCTCATTCCCGTCCCTTGTCTCTTGCACTAATGCTCCCCTTTTCAACATCACCATCTTTCCTCCTTGCTCTTACTTTTGATGTGCCTGGTGCTTAATTTTGACTTTGAACACTCTTATGACATTTCTTGGTTGCAGTTTCTTCGCTTGTTACCCACCTCCTTGACATGCATGCAGTATGCATGAGACGATAGGATATGCGCTCTTTTACTTTTTTCATTTTAAATTGTAATGGTTATGAAAATAATCATTGTTAGCCTATGACTCAGTGCCAAACATGAGATATGTTAAGTATCCCAATTAAAGGTAAAAGGAACTTAAAAGCTAGTATATCTTCCATACATTTACACCAAGGTTTCAAATATTGCCGATACTATCGTGAATATCATATTAGATGTCGAGGCTGTTCGCAGCAGAAATTTGCTTTCCTTCCATTGAAATAATTTACAGCGAAAGTGAACAAGAAAAAGAGCAAACGAGAGGATTTATATTTATCGCTCTTTTACAATAAAAACGTGGGATCTCATAGCGATGGGATCTAACTAGTAGTTCTTTTTGACGATCTGACGACGATAATCCTCTCTCTTGAAGATGACGGCGGCCGACTTGGTCTTGATCTTCTCTGGTCTTCACGAATTCAAGGCTCTCACGCGTAACTTGAATTCTCTAGGATGCGAAAAAGATCGATGATCTAAAAAAGATTGAAGATCTGTTAAAGATTCATGATCTCTAAAGTCTCTTCAAAGAGGGGTATTTATAGACTTTAGTGGTTATGAGAGTTTCTATAGGAATAAGAATAAAGATTTCCATAGGAATAGGAAAAGAAGGTTTTTGTATTCATCCAGGATTCTAATCGAATATTTAATATTGATTTAAATTTCTTGATTTGGAATTGTGATTGGACTCAATTTGAGTATTGGATAAGCCCAAATCTCAATCACAATTAATTTAGAATTCTGATTGGATTCAATTTGGGTATTGGATAAGCCCAAATCTCAATCACAATCAATTTGGAATTCTAATGAAATCTGCTCACGCGGAGTTAATGCGGAGCTATGGATTAGCTCCGCGTTTTGCTCAAACGCGAGGCTAAAATAGCCAAACGCGAAGCTAGAGAGTTAACTCTGCGTTCTGTGTGGAAAATTCTTTTTTTCTTAGAAATTTTCACTACCAACAGAATCCTCTCCAAAGTTTTTAAAATGGTTTAGAACTTAGCAAATTTTGAAATATTTTAGATCTTCAATTTGGTGATCAGGTTAAGATCAAGAAATTTGGCAGAGGTGGCTAATCGCATATGCTTGAAACTTTGATGGAGGCAGTTCAAGGCTCTCACGCGTAACTTGAACTGCACACGCCAAGATGATCGGGTCATGATCATCAGATTTTGGCAGAGGCACCTAATTGCACATGCCTAGTCCAAGTGCTCACGCATAACTTGAACGGGAATGAGAATAATCCAAATCATACTGTCAGAGGTAAGAGCTTAACATGACAGGTCCACGAGATTTTTAGCTAACCCCCTGCTATCAATGGATTTGATAGCCTTTACCAACTATCGTTTGAGTTAGGCTAGCCATGCTATTCCTCTTAGCATGATGAGTTATTGAGGAATTGACTTCCTCTCCCCTTTGCCTTTAACAACATTAAGTAGTTGATTCATACTTTTATCCCCAGTATGGTAGGGTTGGCGAGAAACTTGATCTCCTCTTCCCTCCGCTTTGATAACATTGGGTAATTGATTTCATACTTTTACCTCCAGTATGATAGGGTTGACGAAGAACTTGATCTCCTCTTCCCACCGCTTCAACAACATTGGACAACAAAAAATTTTATTTATAGCACTCAATTAGCCATTCTAATGGCTAGTAAAAGTAGCGGTAGCAATATAATATTTATCATCGTCAATATTTTGGGCACTCCCAGCCAAATCCGGCTGCTAGCCAATGAGAATGACTTTGTCACATTTGTGGTTCGGAGCGTACCCAAGGGGCCAGCTTGCAAGTGCGGGCTGTCCGTGCTTGGTGTTGATATAGGCTTCCCTACTGGTACAAGGATCGCTTTGGCAGGGAACTCATTGGTTCCTACCACCAAAGTTATCATATTTGCTGAAACTTCTTTCTGTTCCTCTTTAAGTGTGAGAACTCCGGTTTCTATCAATGCCTGAATTCGGTTCTTAAGAGGATAGCAATTCTTAGTTAGGTGCCCGACTTTTCGATGGTACAGGCAATAGTTAGGGTCGTTAGTTTTACCAGCGTCTTCCGATTTTTCATTTTTCGGAAGTTTTAACATGTCCTTTTTGAGGAGGAGATAGAACAGAATACCGGTCTGCTCAGTCTTGATTGTATAAGTTCTATCTTATCGGGCCTATTTTGACTTGCACCTCTTGGACTCTGAGTCTTGGTTTCGGATTTGCAACTGACACCATCACAACCTTCCCTTTATTTTTAGGATTCTGGATATGGCCTGTTATTCGTAGAGTTTCTCGTGCCACGAGATTTCTCAATCCGGCTAATTATATCTTCCGCCTGCTTTCCCTGCTTCAGTAGATCTTTCCAAGTTTTGGACTCTACAGCTCCCATTCTTATTAGCACGCCGGTCCTGAAATAATGCTTACAGATTTCCACTAGGGTTTCCTAGGTCATACCATGTCGACAATACACGGATTTTTTTCTGAAGCGTTCAATGAAACTCTTGACCGTTTCTTCTTCCCCTTGTTTCGTTGCAAGGAGGGAATGAACCGATATTTCGGTATCATCCTCAAACAAATGTGTCAAGAACTGTTTCTCGACATCATACCAAGTGTTTATGGTTCCCGGGGGCAACTGCATAAACCATATAAAGGCAGGCCCTCGCAGGGTGCTTGCAAATACTTTGGTTATTACGGGATCATTTCCCATTAGATGACCTGCCTGCGATAAAAAGTAATATAGGTGCTGGTTTGGGGGCCCCTTCCCGTCATGTCTCCAATTTGAGGGGTTTATATTTTACGGGGTATGGTGCGAAATCCCACTCAAGCGGATATGGCCTTGAAACCCCCAATTCCTTTTGCTCTTTCTTTTGCATCAAGACATCAAGTTGGCTTTGTAACTTCTCAATTTTCTCTTCATGAGAGTCATGAAAAGAATACTTATCCTCGTTCTCATGCGCCAAGCAAGCCTTTTCTTCTGTATCTTCTTCATTTATCTTTTCCTTTTCTTTCTTTGGTGGTGATTCTAAAGAACTTTTGGCTTTATTTTCGACTATTTTTTGGGTGTTTTCGACCACCTTTAAGAGCATCGTTTTGAGATCCTCGATCGTTTTTTGTTGATCTCGAATCATTTGTTCTTGGACCTCAAATCTTTGATCGATATCGTCAGATTTGTCCATCATATGTGATGCTGATTTCTGCAATTTAGATGATGCTGAAGAACGAGGCGAAGTTATGGCCGAATTGTCGCTGTCGTCGTTATAAGATCTTTTTATAAGTTTCTTATAATTTCGAGCCGGGACAGCGCCTGACTTAAGTCGGGTAAAATGATGAGGTTCTTCATTATTTGATTCTGAATCATCATTCTTTTCTATGATTTTCTTTCCTTTTCCGACCATATCAGAAGTTACAATTCTCCATTCTTTTTCTCGGAGAGTAGTTTTTGTCTTCTTAGCAGGGTTTTTGTCCTACTCAGTTAATCATTCGAACACCGATACTCTGTTCTTGTTGCAACAATAATTATTCATCACAGCAGATATTGCTGTCATAACCTGATGACAAATAGGATTAGACTGGACTTGATTTATGCCTCTTTTCTTGGTTAGGTATTCTCTGAGGTCAGTGGCCTTGAACACGGAATTATGGGGCCCACTCATCTGTTGAGAGGGTTTAGGGGCCCACTGGAGCTTCTTGGAATCATTGGTGTTAAGTTCTGGTCTAATAGTGTAATTATCAATCCTAATTTTGTATTCAGGTTGATTTACGCGGAACTGAGAACTAGCTTCGCGTTCTGGTACGCGGAGCTGAGAAGTAGCTTCGCGTTTTGATACGTGAAGCTGAATAACAGCTTCGCGTTTTGATACGCGAGGCTGAATAATAGCTTCGCATTTTGATACGCTAGGCTGAATAATAGCTTCGCGTTTTGATACGCTAGCCTCGCGTTTTATGCAGGCATGGCGTTTCTGCAGAAGTTTAACTTCTGGAATATTAGCCTCACGTGGAGAAAAATTCTCGCACGCTGGCTTATTCTTGCGATTTACGTAAGTCATAATTTCGCGTTTAACGCGATTCTTGCGATTAACGCAAGTCTGAAAATCATTTTCGCGATTTACGCGAAAGTAAGAAGTTTTGCGATTAACGCAAGTCTCACTGGCTTCGCGTTTAACGCTAGGCTCAGTTTTAGCCTCGCGTGGAGAATCAACTTTACACGCTGGCTTTAAGAGAAGTTTCTTTTCGTGATTTACGCTAGTGTCAAAAATTTTGCAATTAATGTAAGTCTTACTGGCTTCGCGTTTATCGCTAGGCTCAGTTTTAGCCTCGCGTGGAGAATCTTCACACACTGGCTTTATGAGAAGTTTACCCTCACGATTTACGCGAGTGTCAGAAATCTTGCGATTAACGCAAGTCTTACTGGCTTCGCGTTTATCGCTAGGCTCAGTTTTAGCCTCGCGTGGATAATCTTCACACGCTGGCTTTATGAGAAGTTTATCCTCGCGATTTACGCGAGTGTCAGAAATCTTGCGATTAACATAAGTCTTACTGGCTTCGCGTTTATCGCTAGGCTCAGGTTTAACCTCGCGTGGAGAATTACCATCACACGCTGGTTTTAAGGGAAGTTTATCCTCGCGATTTATGCGAGTGTCAAGTATTTTGCAATTGACGCAAGTCTTACTGGATTTGCGTTTAACGCTAAGCTCAGTCTTAGACTCGCGTGGAGAATCACCATCACACGCTGGCTCTATCAACATTTTATCTTCGCGATTAACGTAAACTTCTCTAGTTTTAAGTTCAGATAGAATAGCCTCGCGTGGAGAATTACACGCTAGCTTGTCCTTGCGATTCATGCAAGTTGCAGTTTCGCGTTTAACGCGATACTGACTGGTCTTGCGATTAACGCAAGCCAGTTCGCGAGGTGCTGTAGTCTCGCATTTTGGTGCGCTACCCTCGCGTTTTACGCTGGCTGAGCATTTCTGCAGAAGCTTAACTTCTGAAATGTTAGCCCCGCGTGGAAGAAAATTCTTGCACGCTGGCTTATTTTTGCGTTTGATGCAAGTGATAACTTCGTGTTTAACGTAATTTTTGCGATTAACGCAAGTCTGCCATTCATCCTCGCAAGTCTTACTGGCTTAGCGTTTATTGCTAGGCTCAGTTTTAGTTTCGCGTGGAAAATCTTCACACGCTGGCTCAATGTTCAAGAATGCGTTTTCAGTATGCATGCGGTCCAGGACCGCATAACGCATAATCAGATTACGCGGAATTATGCAAAATATTAATATTTTAATATATATTAATATAATAATTATAAAAAAATGGATATATTAATGCTATAAAACTCTAAAAATTTTTAAATAATAATCGTAAGCATATAAAATGAATATAAACTGGCTCTACATAAGAAATTAATAAGATAGAAAGACTTATCTCTGCACTCATCGCAAAAACCAGCACATGGTCCAAATCTGCAGCTGCAAATTTGCACCAAAAATTTGGAAACAAATACTATGAATTTATGTCTCAACTCAGTTCTCCACCTGCTGCAATTCTGCAGCTGCAAATTTGGACCAAAGTTTGCACCAAAATTTCATACCAAAATTTGCAACAAAATTATCGCACCAAAACCCTAGCCCTAAAATTTCCAAATAATTCCTTTCACTAAAGGATTCAAACCCTAAATTCAACTCATTTTACTCAAAAGAATCATCTAAAATATTCAACAGGAAATAATACCCAAAAAATATAAACTTCAAAAACCCTTAAAAAATTTCCAAATCCTAACTGGAAAAATTATTTTACCTGCTCAGTGTCGCCGGAGAGCTCGTCTTGAGAACTGAAGCTGCCGGAGGAGATGTCGCCAGTGAGATCGGAGAGGGGAAAGGGCGAACGGAGAGTTAGGGTTTCTTCGTTCGCTGGTTTGGAGACTCGACAGCTCGGAAATCCGGAGATCAGAGACTCGACAGCTGGCTTGGAGTGACGATCGCTGGAGGAGATGTCGCCGGTGATCGGAGAGGGGAAAGGGCGAACGGAAGTTAGGGTATTTTCGCTGGTTTGGGGACTCGAGATCGGGATCTGGGGGGTTTTGGGTTCGAGAGCTGAAGAAGGGTGGGTTTTATTATATGGGTTGCGGGTACAGGTCAGGTTTCAGACGAATTTTAAAATTCGAAACCCATTAACCCTTTTTCACCGCATAATTGTATGCGGATTATGCGGGCGCATAATCCGCATAATCGATTATGCGTACGCATAATGAACTGTCAGCATAATTGAGCGTTTTCTCAAATTTCTGTGCGTTCTGGGGCCGAAAACGCATATGCGCCCGCATAGGGCGTTTTTTAGAACACTGTGCTGGCTTTATGAGAAGTTTATCCTCGTGATTGACGCGAGTCTGAGAAATCTTACAATTAACGCAAGTCTTACTGGCTTCGCGTTTATTGCTAGGCTCAGTTTTAGCTTCGCGTGGAGAATCTCCACACGCTGGCTCTGTCAACACTTTACCCTCGCGCATAACGTGAGCTTCTCTGGTTCTAAGTCCAGATAGCATAGCCTCGCGTGGAGAATCACAGGCTGGCTTGTCCTTGCGATTAACGCAAGTTGCAGTTTCGCGTTTATCGCGATATTGACTGGTCTTGCGATTGACGCAAGCCAGTTTGCGAGGGACTGTAGCCTCGCGTTCTTCTGCGAAATTAGTCTCGCGTTTAATGCGGGCTTTGAGGGCCTTTCGCCTAGCTCTTCGATTTCTTTTTCGGAGTTGGGTTCTCGTCAATCCAGTTCCTAAGCCTTCTTCGGCAATAGAGAGGCCATTCTCGGCTAGGATTTCCTACCCAAACGACGACTTTATGGCCGCGGTCTCCAAGGATCCCTGATTAACGGTGGATTCTCGATTACCCGATTCACGGGTATTGGAGCGCACGTGACGATAGCGTCGCGTTTCAGTCAGGTTACCTGACTCAGAGGAGAGATACTCCTCGTACTTTTACTGGTCGATTTCTACGACTAGCATGTTCACGTCGGATCTGATCCTCTCGACGTCAGATTGCGCCACGATCTCCTTTTTGGTGAAAGAGATGTCTCCCACTGTGGTCGCCAGTTTGTTCGTAGCAAAATTTTTGCCTCATTCCATTCAATACAGCTTGGATTACAACGAAAGTGAACAAGAAAAGAACAAACGAGAGGATTTATAAATTATCGCTCTCTTTTACAAAATAGTGAGATCTCGTAGCGATGGGATCTAATTAGTAGTTCCTTTTGACGATCTGACGACGGTGATCCTCTCTCTTGAAGATGACGGCGACTTGGTCTTGATCTTCTCTGGTCTTCACGAATTCAAGACTCTCACGCGTAACTCGAATTCTCTAAGATGCGAAAAAGATCGATGATCTTAAAAAGATTGAAGATCTGATGATCTGTTAAAGATTCATGATCTCTAAAGTCTTCTCAAAAAGGGTATTTATAGACTTTAGTGGTTATGAGAGTTTCCATAGGAATAGGAATAAAGATTTCCATACGAATAAGAAAAGAAGGTTTTTGTATTCATCAAGGATTCTAATTAAATATTTAATATTGATTTAAATCTCTTGATTTGGAATTGTGATTGGACTCAATTTGAGTATTGGATAAGGCCAAATCTCAATTATAATTAATTTGGAATTATGATTGGACTCAATTTGAGTATTGGATAAGCCCAAATCTCAATCACAATCAATTTGGAATTCTAATGAAATCTGCTCATGCGGAGTTAATGCGGAGCTAAATTCATCAGAACGCGGAACTATGGATTAGTTCCGCGTTTTGCTCAAACGCGAGGCTAAAATAGCCAAACGCGGAGCTACAGAGTTAGCTCCGCATTCTGTGTGGAAAATTCCTTTTTACTTAGAAATTTTCACTACCAACAGAGGCATCCGCTATTTTGAGGCATCCACTACGATAAGGACCCTGTAATACTGATAATAATGTTTTGCCTAAATTTGATGTTGCCGAATTTCATTACTTTAAACCATCTGTGGATGCTGATAGCCATGATTGAAACCTTGGTCCATACAAGTTAATGACATAATATGGTGATAAAGTTTGCATCATTTGGCCATCGCGAACAGAAACAAAATTTGCAAACTAACATAGAAGTACACAAAGTGTCTGTCTTGTCAGTTTTAGATCACTGTCACATTAAAATATTTTAGGATTTACTAAGTTAAGCATATCAATGCTCTCTTTTCTTCCTTTCTTTTTCTTTTTCCTGTCTCTTTTTCTGTCGTGCATGCATGTATTTTTCCTATGCAGTTTATGATGCATCCATGTATCCTTGTTGTCTTGTATCCTTGCACTGCAGCATAGGACAAAATTAAAAATCACATATTCCGAGGCGTTGTGTATTTTTACTTTGGCATATGAAAATGATTCAATAAGATTAAGCTGCTTAATCGAATGCAGAACACCCATGCTCTAACCAATTTTGTTAATTAGCAAGCAAAGGATAATGTAGTAATGCGGTTATTACATCAAGTAGACTATTGGGGCACGCAGGTCAAAGTGAGGGTCTGGTCATTCTGGTTGTATCACTCGAACTGTAAGATGAATGCACAATAGGCATGATCTAATTGAGGGATCCATGACTCGTGCAAACAATCTGATCAAGTGTAATGATGGAACTGGCGGGAAAAAGTGGCTCTCATATCTGACCACCAACGTAGATTTGGATGCATGGAATAAACAATACTGTATAAGGTCCAATTTGCAGTGTCAACAGCAACTGCAGGTTCTAGAATTGGGCAGGTGGGATAGCTGTTGGCCAAGACACAACTCTCCCAAACAAGTAGTGAGGACAAGCGGTCGTGACTCTGGAGTTTGATTCTCATCAGGTGTGTGTGGTAGTGTAGTATGCAGTTACCTGAGGGATTAGGTTGGTGGTCAGAAGGGTCTGGATACTATCATTAGAAAAATAAAAACATTTAAAAAATCCAACTCAGTCCTGAGGATAGAGACAACCATGTGATTCTTTCACGTGAATAGTGTTGATCGTGGAGTTAAAGAGGAGGATGAGAAGCTTTGATCTAGGAAGATGCACATTAGGAGTATTAATCGTTGTTGTTCATGGCTGCAAAGATGGCAGATCAGTGTACAGGATGAGAGGCTGCAGTCGATTACAAGGCGAAGCTTCAGAAGAAGTACGCAAACTTTATGCTGGTAGCAGTTACCTGATAATTGTAAATATTCAGTAAAGAGAATGGAGTTGAGGGATGTAGAAGAGGATACACAGTGGGTACCATGGGAAATTCACAGTGGATGGAAATCAAAATCTTAGATTCTATTATATTGGAATCGCTGTTAGAAACTAAAATTTGCCAAGATTATGGAGTGTGTTTTTCAACCGGTTGAACTTGCATCAGTGAATTTCATCCACTTCCTCTCATCTGCTAGACAGTGATGCCATTGAGGAGCAACTGTCAGGAATGCTGCAGTTGCATCGTGTGTCATAGAGATTGATATGTGAGGCAGCAATAAAAGCCAATAGGCCTGTAAACAGGTTGCGTAAGCATTGGATGTCATATGAAGGGGTGATTGCTTTTCGACATTTTTACATTGGCTGCAGTGAGTGGGATGGCATAGATAGTGGACAGCACGGAAAGGTGGTGTCAACAAGAATGGCTCACAAAGCTGCAATTAGTCTCCAGAGATGTTTTGCTGATTAGCATAAAGTCCTAAGCACGACGGAAAATAACCCAGATTGCAGGGTGGCATGGGAGTTGGCGCTGCATGTGCTTTGGCAACTGGAATACATAATCAGCGGGAAGACAAAGGAAGATCTGTCATGTATCAAATATTAAGTGGCACAGAAACTAGCAACTAATGCTGATGCATGGAGAAAGCAATAGGGCACAGGCTAGGTGAACTGGACCACTCTGTAATAGTTGTGAACCCACACAGGATTACAGGAACATGTTTTAACTAGGGAGATTCACAACACTGACGTTGGGAACCATGCAGTCATGCTACAATTCGATGCTATGATATATCAAGGCAAGAACTTGGACCAAATTTTTCCTCAAGGTATCCACCTGTCAATATCTACTAGATACAAAAGAAAACTGTCAGAAAAAGAACAACACAAGAAAAGCACTGAAATACACCAGATGCATAATACTCGCTTAAGGACTAGATTACTAGCCATACTGGTGGCACCTTCATAATAGTAGGGACTAATTGGTTGCATTAGTTTATGCTTGGATTGTTGAAATTACTAGTTTTTCGTGGCAGAGAAAATATTTTGATAGACAACATGTAGTAAAATATAATAATATTTTATAAGTACTAAATAATTATACTTATTCATAAGAGTTGGACTACAAACTTTCCATTAAATCTAGAAGCAAATTTTAACAAATCTATCCCCTTACATTTTCCTTGATATATGTGTTTGTCAAAATTTCAAAAGGTGAATAATGAGAAAGGAATAATGTAATAGCAGGCCACTAGTAAATGTGTGGTGGAACAAGGGTTAAAACTAATTTTTTTTTAGTTTTAATTTGTAGGCCAACCCTAATATACATAATTTTCAAGAATATTTGACTTATACAAGTGAGCAAAATAGGAAGGTTATGTTACTTTATCAATTCAAGTATGATAAAAATATATAAAATTAAGAATTAATGAAGTTGATATAAGTTTTTAATGCATTATATAAATCTAAATGCCTTAATTTCGACGGTAAATTTGATAGCTGTCACGTGCTTATCCTAAGGAAACTTCTGTTAGAAGAATAACTTTTGTACCCTGTTAGGAAAATAGGCATGCCTTGCACCTATCTTAAAATTTTTCAATATCCAGATATCAAAATTTCCAGCAAAATTGAACAATGATCTTTTGAAAATATTATTGTATTTAACAAAAAATTTGAAGATGAATAGTGGTATTTTATACTTTTTTCTCGTTCCTATTTTATTCTCAATATAATTTCTATGAGCTAAAGATAAAGATGGAATTGTTTCTTTTCGAATTAAATTTCTCTTTTAATTGGTTTTAGGAAACCAGGTGAGATGTATGTGTTTATGTTCTTTTTGGTATGGAACAGATTTTTTTAGATTGTCAAGTTGATGAATGTATGTTATTTTTTTTTTTTCATTTTTTTTTTAAAATCCTGTTTCAAACAGCTTGTAATAATTTTTTTGAATAGATAAAAGTGTCCTAATTGAAATGAAGATATGCTTGCAACTATAATGAGCAAGTCCTAAATTTACATCGGCAAGTTGTTATGCTGCATGTTGAGTATATTTCCTTTAAGCTACATGCAATTCTCTCCCTTTCACAAAATTGCTTACACAGTGAAAATACTTGCTGTTATCAGGTTCCCCAGCAGAAGAATGAATATGATTGTGGACTTTTTGTGCTCTATTTCTTGGAGCGCTTTATTGAAGAGGCTCCTGTAAGGCTGAAAAAGAAAGATTTCTCCATGGTAAGGGGAAAAAAAAATTGCATTCAATTACGGTTATTATATTCTCTTAACATCTCCCTCCCCATCCATATCATCCTCTCATTCATCTCCGCTGTCAGTTTGGCAGAAACTGGTTCCGATCTGAAGATGCTTCTGGGTTGAGAAATAAAGTCCGGGAGTTGCTTATCAAAGAATTCGAAACTAATTTGTTGGAGGGTGGGATTGACGAATCACATGCATTGTCAAGTGCTTCTGAAAATTATGAACAATTGTAGCCAGGAGGAATTCAAGGGGTCGCAGTGGATTTGGTTGGTAATGGCGAGCAGGTAACAAATGAAGATCGTCAAACCTAATCAGATGGTGCGAGAAGAAAATTGTAATGTAAAATGTACAGTCAATGTAATTTGGATGGATTGCAAACTGCTCAAAGGGACGTGGTTGTCGAGCGCAGAGAGTGGGTTGCGTGATATAATATTGCTAGACTCTTCTTGCATAAACCATTTTCTTTGCCATTTAGAATTATCTTGAAATATACTTGGGCTGTACTTGGATCTCAGCAGAACAGGTTTTTTTTTAGTATTTACAAAGTGTCACTTTTGAAATGCTTTGGTGATTTGTATTTTGGAGCGGTCTGTTCAGTTCACGGGTTTTAGAGTGTTCAAGTTTGTGTTTGAGAGTTTGGTTTTTGCATGGATTTTCGTGGGTTTTATAAATATGTAGAAGATTAAGAAATGATAAAGTGTTTGAGAGAGAGTTGGAAGAAGAAAAGAGGGTATTTTTGATAAATAATTTAGAACAATCCAAGCCACTCTTATTAAGAGTGTGCTTAGCAGGTGTGCGAGCTTAGAAAAAATAGGCATGCAATTAGCAACTTCCAGCCATATATTAATTAATGATGGGCTTCCATTGATCATCATACGGTACCAGCCCATTAACGGTTTCAAGCCCGAAATCCCACAAAGGTCCAATCTTTATCGTCCTCTTTTTCAAAATGAAGGATCGCGTTCCCACTCGAGCTCTCACTCCAACCCTAACCATCAGTCCTCTCTCCTCCCGCCAAAACACTGCAGATTTTCCGTACCCTTCAACGCTCGGCCGGCGACGTCCGCTAGGGTCAGGGTTGGGGTTTGGGCGTACATGGAACAGAACCCGAACTCCATCGGGAGCATCGCGAGCAAGGTTATCGGGTCCCTGCCCGTCGTAGGTCTCCTCGCCCGGATCCTTAGCGATGAGGGCGGCGTCGGCGGAGACGTCATCGTCTGCGACGAGTTCCGGAGGATGGTCGGCAAGAAGTGTGGGGTCTCTGATTCTAGGGCTTTCTACGAGTTCCAAGATCTCCTTGGCCGGGTCTGTTTTGCACTTAACACCCTTATTTAATCGCTTATTTCCTGGATACTATTATGCATTTTTTTTTAATGCATTTCTCTGACTTTATATTAAAATTTTGGTGTAAAAGGATAATATTTGAAGTATGAATATGGTATAGCTTTGGCGATCAATGCAGAGTTCAAAGAGAAGCTATATGGATTCTGAAAGGAAATCGAATGAGGATCATAAAAGAAATGGCATGGATGGATGTTGCAATTGGTATTTCGGTAAGGTTTACCAAGTCCTCACAAGATATATCGTTACATTTTGGTACATAGAGATTTATTTATGAATTTTCTCGGGCCTTTGATGTTGTCTGATGCTCGACGTTATGTTCATATAATAGCACGTGAATTATTCATCCTAATTTCCAAAAGATAACTATTATATTCTGTAGTCTCTTAATAGCTTGCTGTGATTAATAGAAACTGCCTTGCACCTCTCCTTAGAGTTGAGCGTGCCTTGTGCAATATCCATCTACTGGAACTCTCAAGTCTCAAATTACTATTTTAGCTAAGATTTAAGGTGTTGGGTTGTGAACTAAGATGTAAAAAAGTACATTAAGTTAACACTCCCTGCACATGGAAATTTAGGCCTCGTAGCATGGCGTACTACATTTAAACTCACTTGTAGAGGCATAAAAATAGGGGCTAGTAGATATATTTAATTGACAATAACTTAGGACTTCTTGAAATACAACATTGGAAAATTATTTCAATTAGATTACAATGTGTATAAAACTAACTTAATAGGATGATAAGCTTTGCCTAAGGGTGTAGGCGTCAAAGAGCGGATTGCACTAAAGGTTATGTTTTAACATTTATTTGCCTTAACCTTGAATTGGATCCTTGTTTGATCAGCTGACAAAAGATTAGATCCAACTAAAATAATGCTCAACTATTCCATTATAGATGATTACCTATGGACAACTTAGATGTTCTTCATATAAGAGCAAGTCCTCGAGTCCAAGTCAATGAACACCTTTTTCTTCTTAGCTTGGTGATTAGTTGGAAGTGTCTCTCTCTTCATGTTATACTCTGCTTAATTTTTGGATAGTGCATGGGCAGACAGGGAGGGAGAGGGGCTAAGATGTTATTTGTCCGTTGTGGGCTCCGTATTGCCTCCCTTAAATCTTTATTCACATGTTGCATTTTGTTGCTAGGGTACTTGTAGACTTGACTATTAGGTGAACATTCGCCACTCGATAGTCAAAGTCATTCCATTTTTTTTTCATTTCCTTAATTTTATCCCTTTTTCCCATTAACATCATATTAATTTTTGATTGCATATTCATGTATTCTATGTTTGATTTTAAATTCCCTTGATAATGGCTTAATCTTTCTAATCCAACCATATCAATAAATTTACCATTTCTAGTAGCCCGTAACGAGTAGGCTTAGTTTTAAAAATAGATTTTTATATTAAAACTATATAAAGCTCTGGTTTCACTAAGTATGCCATACATCTAAACTAGTCCTAAGTGACCAATACAACCAAAGATTACAAGCCTTTTCATTGTTATCCTATTCAAAGTCTCCTCTATTACAAGTCAACCCTTCTTTGGTCCTCCAAATTGTATTATATATTTTTAAAATTTTATTTTTTGGGTAAATTAATCTTATCGCCCAAACTACACATAGTAAACAGATACAACATTTTCACAATCTCACTCTCCATAAAAAAAAAAAAGAAAAAAAAATCATGACTACCCTCTCAATTGCTCTGTTTCTCCTCTTCACTCTCCACTCCACCAAACCCTTACCCACCCAATTCCAATCCGACCCGCTCCAAACTTGCCCTTCCACCACTTGCGGATCTGGATCTATTCGCTACCCACTCCACCTCGGCCCCGCTCCCGCCTCCTGCGGCCTTGCCCTCACATGCTTGGTCGACAACACCACCCTTCTCTCCCTCCCCCCTCGCAACGTCACCGCCATTGACTACCAAACCTCAACCCTACCCGTCCTTATCGGATCCAGTTTCGGATCCTTATCCTCACCGTGCCTGCTCTGAACCCTCACCTCCTTCTCCTTCCTCAAAATCCCAACCCTCACTCCATCCAACACGGTCAAAATCAGTCCGATCAGCTGCTTGGTTAAGTTCGAATAGGGTTCGGATTTGGGCATGATCATCGGCTAGATGGCGTGCCTTAGTAGGTCGGATTCGTATGTGTATGCAGTGGAGGCGGTTGAGTTGATGGAGATGGTGCCGGCGGGTTGCTTGGTGGTGGCGAGTGGTGGGGAGATCCCTTATCGGGTTGGATCCAGGTATTGAGACTGGGCGGGCTTTGCGGAGATTGTGGATGGATTTGAGAATAGGAGGGATGTGAGTTTGAGGTGGGATTTGGGAAAGGTTAATGATGTGTGTGTGAATTGCGAAGGAGGAGGAGTTTGTGGGTTTGATCTAGGGATGAGTCAGAGCTTTTGCGAAAAATCCAAGAATCATGGTAATTTTCCTTTTTTTTTTAATTTTTTTTGGTTCCTTAACTTATTTGTTTGTTTTATGAGCTTTGGGTTTGTTAGATTAATGTCTAGTAGTAGTTTGCAAGATTGGTGAGGTTAGACTATACTTGGATGTCAAAATCAAAGTGTTTGGGGCTGATTTCTTAGCATCAAAACTTGTCATAGACTCATGATCTAATAATCCAATCACTAATCAAATATACATTGGTAAAAACTGGTTCTAACAATGAACACACGATCAGTTATGCATATGCCTACGCATATAAAGGACTAAGCTTTCTTCCTTTTTTTTTAAGAAAAGATGATGGGATAAACCCCCACATTTCATTAATAAGGCATAATGAAACTACATAGAATATGATTAATACATATATAAGTCCTTCATATAGAGCGTATTATTTCTACAAATATACAAGTCCATCACTGGAGATCTACATCACTCTGGAATATCAATGGGGCTTCGACCTTGTAGCACGCTCTCGTGTAGACCTCTGAATCCCTCCTAGAGGGTCCCTATGTTCCTCTAGACTGGCCCCCTATGCCCTTGTCCCTCCCAGAGCGGACTGCGACTTAAGTTTTCATTCTTGTTTTGAAAAATATCTCTTTAGTAGGTTCTAACTCAATAAGAGACACAAGTCTTCTTATTGATTTGACTTAAGGAGCTGTGAACCTTTAGATCAAGCTCGAAAATCTTGGAGTTGTTTTTGGTATCGGCTTATGATAATGGAATTCGATAATATCAGACGTGTTGTGTAGGCGGTATATATATATATATATATATATATATATATATATATATATATATATATATATATATATATATATATATATATATATATATATATATCAGATACCTTGAATCAAATATGACATTCTTGATATCTATCTATGTCATCTGATTTACAGACATGTATGTATGTTGATAGATGCCACTTTGAGTCCATAATTCTCACTTGGCAAAATCATAGAACCCATTATTTCCATTTGATAAATGGATATGGGGAAGAAATGCCGCCATGCTGGAATTCTTAGCTTAACCTGGACTGTGTATATTGAGCGCTGCTACAGTGATGACATCCTTGATTATTCATCTTAGATCAGTGATGACATCCTTGATTATTCATCTTAGATTCAGTTTTATTACAGTCCATCATTTAGGATAACTATTAGATTAATGCTGATAGAGCAATGAGGACTATAGGTAAGCCTAATAGGTCATTGTTGGATGCAATTAAGATGAACATGTTAGCGGTTAATTTGACAGAGATGATGCCTTGTAGCCGAGCCCAAGTCTTGGGATAAAGGCTGCACTGTTGTTGTAACACTTTATAACAACTATGTTTTATTGTATTTGCAATTCCATAGTTTACATCAGTAATGGTGAGCTTATTAATATATATAATGTGCAGTTATGTAGTGAGATTCATTGGTAGGGATCATTTAATGTGATTCTCTTTTTTCTCTAACTATAGTGCCGCTGGCTCTGTTGAAATAAGTTTTTTTTTTTTTTTTTCTCTCTGCTTATCAGAAATTCTGCAATAGTGTAGAGATTGGGCATGAGCAATGTTTAAAATAGCGATAATGATAACGTAACGTTTTGTCTTTGTTAGGTTATGTCGCATATAGCGTAACGCATAACGTAAGTTATGCAATTTTCTATTTATTTAATTAAAAATAAATATAAAACTATATCAAATATTTTTTATAAATTCAAAAATAAATTTAAAATATAAAAAAAGAATATAAAATCATTTTGTAATATATAATTTATTCTAATTGAATATTAAATTTTACAATAATTTTCATATTTATCTTCATAAATTATATTAAGTCTCCAATAGTAATTCCAGTTATCATTTAAACAAAATAACAAGATTTCAATTTTTTATTTCAATTCCAGTTATTAGCATTGTTGTAATTTATATTATGTAATGTTCAATTTATTTTATTTATAATTGTTGATTTCAGTTCAGTTAAAAATTCAATAAAATCAACAAGTAAGATATTTCAGCAACCGGAGAGGAATTATAATAAGCGAATAAGGAAACAATCGTAAATTAATAAGTTAGCAACTCCACAAGTAATTAAACAAGCGAATAATTAATCAAGAAAAGTACAACAATTCGCTAATAAACAAAATAATAATCAACAACAATATAGAAATTACTAAAAAAATAATTGTAAATAACGTAATATAACGTAACTTAACGTAACGTTACATAATATAACGTAAAATAACATAAAAAACGTACTGTTACGGTGCATTGAGTTATTTTCAGTTGTTACGTAGCGTTGGGGTCCTGTTAGGTTACGTAACGCAATATAACGGGTTTCATAACGTGTTATTTTCTACATTGGGCATGAGATTTATATGACGCATCATTCACTTTGAGAGAAAATAAAAAATTTCAAATACCAGCACTGTTTGTAGATTGCTAGTGAATAATTTTCTTTTTCAACCATTTAGTTGATAGGTAGCATTGTCCTGGCAAGCATACTATGTTCATATTAACAAACTAGAACTAGTGCTGCATTGTTTTCCACTAGTCGATGTATGTGCACTAACATGAGATACAGATTGTATCTTCAAAATTCGATGTATGTGCACTAACATGAGATACAGATTGTATCTTCAAAATAGGCTCTGCTTTGTGTTGCATTTTAATTTTTTTGCATACTTGCAACCCTCGTATATAGATCTTGAACTTTTTGAGGATTGTGCTATGCTTCTTTCTAACAAATAACAAGCTTGTTCGGATACAATCTTAATTTATATAAGCCTTTGAAGTTTCAAGAGTATCCTGAGTAGATATCAAATAAAGGCCCCTCCGTTTTTTAATTTCAATGTATAAAACATGCTTTTCTCAAACTAGTTAGCTAATAGTGATATGCTTAGCCGTCAATTCCTTGCTGATAAATCAAGAGTGTCTAAACTTGTTTAATTGACCATAAAGAAGGAAACTGTTACTCCTTTTATATTCAACTGATTGCAGCTAATCACATTACTTGGTTCACATTTCACACGGTGCACTGGCTTAATTCTTATTTCTAATCATCTTCTTCAGTCTCATGATTTTCCACATTTACCTTATTCCTTAACTTTGGTGGAATTTCACATGATGTATTTTCTTTAATTTGAATTTTTCCCCCTAGTGCATGCCTCTGTTACACTAAAAAAGAAATGTTAACATTTACCTATCTAAGTAAGTGATTCATAACTGATTTAATTACTTTCTTCTCCTAATTACAGGTTTATCAGTGAAGATCATTACAGGTGAGTCCGCAAACATTCTAAAAACTCCAATCCAAGACACTCTAAATGAACTAATCATATAAGTAAACATATGACCGATCAGTTACAGTACAGAAATTTTACTAATTTGGTTGCCTTACCCTCATCCGTTCATCTGTGACAGTTACTGAGAAGAGTGCAACCATAGGCTAGATTTTGGATGTAAAAATGCTAATGCGAGGCCTACTCCTTACGTAAAGAAAATTAATTTTTTAATTATCTTGTTTTTAGATAATTTCTTCATGAGATGGAAAGAGCTAAGCTAATTGTGCTAATTGTCTTCTTCCCTATTTTTTTATCCAGGCACATCGATGAGTGGATTTATTGTTCTTATAGCAGTATCATTAACTGTTTTTCTACATATTTAGACAATCTGAAAAGGAAAAAAAAACACGTTTGAGGGTGGAGAGATTCCTTGCAATGTACAAGACCACAAAACCTACCCGGTACACTTACTCTGGCATTAAGAAAATAACTAAACGATTCAGGCATAAGTTGGGCCAAGGTGGATTTGGAAGTGTCTACAAAGGGGAGCTCCCTAATGGAATACCTGTTGCGATCAAGATGCTTGAGAAATCTAAAGCTGATGCAGAAGATTTCATAAATGAAGTAGCTACCATTGGAAGAATTCATCATGTTAATGTTGTTTGCCTGTTGGGATTTTGTTCAGAAGGAACAAGACATGCTGTTATTTATGAATTCATGCCAAATGTGTAACACTGGAGAAGTTCATTTTTCCTAAAGAAGCTAGAAAGTCTGGGCAATCGTTTAGCGTGGGAATGTTGCGAGACATTGCAATTGGCATTGCCCGGGGTATTGAGCATTTGCACCAGTGATGTGATCAACGCATTATACTTTTTGACATGATCAAGCCTCACAATATCTTGTTGGACTATGACTTCAACATTAAGATTTCAGATTTTGGTCTTGCAAAGCTATTTTCAAGGGATCAGAGCATCGTTACGGTGAGTGCTGCTAGGGGTACAATGGGCTACATCGCACCAGAGATTTATTCTAGAAATTTTGGCACCGTGTCTTATAAATCAGACGTATACAGGTTTGGGATGCTATTGCTGGATATTTGACCGGTTGGTTCATGGGGATGATCCAGGATTGGCTAAGGAGAAGGGAAATGAAGAAGATATTGTGAAGAAGCTTGTCATAGTATCATTGTGGTGTATACAGTGGAGTCCGACAGATCGACCAACAATGTCAAGAATAGTACAACTGTTGACTGGGAACTTGGAAAGCTTGCAGGTACCCTCCAAACCTTTGGTCTCTTCTTCTGATCAACATAACAAGGCATCTATTGATATAGTAGTAATTATGATAGCTGAATAAAATAAAATATTTTAGCTTATTCCTATAGCTTCATGAGCTCTTCTACTCAAAAATGAGATGAAGCGAAAATTGAAAGTAGGATTGGTTTTTTGACCTGTTCATTTTCATTCCTATTTGCAACTGGTGAAAGATGCTGGCACCCAGAGGAAATACTACTTTATCAAACCAACCATGTTGGGCTAAACTAATAACATAGAAATGAGATGCCATCTTGGCTTAGACAAGGAGGGATCAGGCAGTGTTCAATGGGAAATTTCCTTGTAAAATTTGTGAAATTTCAGTACAAGTGTGCAACAGAGAAAAATATTGACAGTGAAGTTGAATTTCAATGCTCTATTTCTGGGAATTTCTAGATGGGCACAACATTTTTCCTAGTGAGCCCACTTAAACTTTCACTTTATTTACCACTTTGCCAACAAAAATTTTGGTCAAAACTGCCCCTCCTTCACCCTCTCATCTCCTTCTTCCTTTCCTGCGCGAATGGTAGAGAGAAGGCAGGGAAAAATCGGATTTTTTAGAACCCAAACCCCATTCCTATTTAAAACATACTCATTTTAGTAAATAATCATAAAAATTAAAGTCTAGATTAGGCTTAAATCGATTCTTTCATCATCAAGCCCTAAAAAAGAGCATTTTTTTTTTATTTTGTGGGTCAACGGGAAGAAAATGGAGGAACCAGGTACTGTCCGGGACTGTTAGCCCGGACAGTGGGCGCTGGTCCGGGCTGTGCAGTCCGGACCAAGGAGCCAGATGGGCTGCGTGGTGGATGGAGATGGAGGATCCCATCTTCTCCTAAAAGCAAGCCAACTACTCTTTCTAAAAGAAAATCAAAGTCCTTACTGTCCATTATATGTAGAGCTATATTTGTACTTTGACTACTAGCAGTTTCACTTTTTCGTATATTCTTGCTGTTGTTTACAGTAGGTGGAATTGGTGTGTGATCTTGTTCAAGAATTCAACCTTTGCTGTGCATATATGTAACCTAGTACACGAGAAGCATAAGTATAAATGGGTTTCTTTTTAATGCATAAATTGATATGAATGTACTTTTTTACCACAAAGGATTGTTATACACCTGCAGCTCTATTCTTCGATTTAGAACACAAAGCTTCTCTTTTTAAAGGCCCTAAAGCTACGACCTATTGTTATTGCATCTAGAATTGTGTTGCATGAGTTACCTCTATGAATCTGGGAAACTGATAGCACCAGCAACATTTGGTGCAATATAATTGCTGAAATTAGGAATATACAAATGTTTATCTCTTGCTGATAGTTTCAGTAGCAAATTTCAACTATAGACCTGGTTCCTTGGTCCGGGCTGCACAATCCGGACCAGTGCCCATTGTCCGGGCTAACAGTCCTGGACACTGGGCTCTGGTCCGGGCTAGCAGTCCCGGATACCCTCAAGTTGATCCGGGACTGCTAGCCGGATCAATGACACAGATCAGTGCACTCTATCCGGGACGGCGGTCGGGAATCGAGACCGGCGAAGTCCGGCGACGGCGGCGAGAGCGCTTGGGAGAGGGCTTAGGAGAGGGAGAGGGAGAGAGATGGGTTCTTCTTAAGAATGTATGGAAGAGAGGAGGAGATGAGGGAGAGGAGGAGATGAGTGGGCTCACTAGGAAAAACCCTTTCTTTTGAAAAGAGAGGGTGTGCTCACTAGGAAAAGTGGGCTCACTAGGAAAAATCCTGTGCCCATCTAGAAATTCCCCTATTTCTTGGCTCTCTGATTGCTCGTATCAAGTGAAGGACAGGAAGTCTGTAATCATATTGAGATTGATATCATCAAGAGGAAGCTGTGTAACATGAGCTTAGGGTTCATGATCTTACTTAAACAGAATCTATTTTATATGTTGCTTGTATGATTATATCCTAGAGGAAGGAGACTGACAATACAGTCTTCACATGGCCTCATGTCAGAGCATGGTTAACGGCTCGCTGGTACTCTTCTCTAGATCCAGCAATTGTAGAGGATTTTTTTCAACTGGGCTGGCTGCACGATTGTCAAACAGACCCAAAACACTCTTTTTAACAACTCTTGTTTTGTTAATTTCTAAATAATGAAACGCAGGGAACTTGTCGCACCATTTATGCTAAGAAAAAAACATGAGTTTAAGGTTCACGCTTATGAGGCCATCGAGCCTTCTGCATGAACAGAGTTCTAGGGATACTGGAAGCCAATGGGGGTACCAAATAAATGCATATAAAGACTTCCTTAATTGATTCCTTGCCTCAGTCTATGTGCATTATTCCATGACTCTCCTTGCTGCTAGCCAGCAGTGATCTTGGACATAGAGTGATTTCACTAAGAATGAGTGTCATCTCTACAAGGTAGTCCTTGTTTTGATATGTCAACAACGTATGCAGTGATTACTTTTGCCCAATTATAGTTTCTGCCCCCTTAATTGATTGGTGAAAGTATAATAGTCAGACAATTTTTTTGGAGCTAAAAAATCAGACTGATGTTTATGCAATCTACATGGTTTTCTCTTTTGCAGCATTCCTGAAGCAATTTATTAATCAAAGACAAAACTTTCTCTCATATGGCCCCCGCTAGTGGATTTCTGCCTCTCTTTCTTCCACTGATTTGGTAATGATCCTGACTGTTGCGTTCCTTTTATCTATTCATTTCATATTAGCTATATTGTTCCTTTTATTGCTTTATTCTATATTAGCTATATTGATTCCGCGCTCGGATGCGTTATGGGTTCAATATTGAGTGAATTGGAGTTATCTTTTAATTCATAATTTATTTTGAGATTCTGAGTGAGTGGTGCCACTCTATATTTTTCTAATCTTTACTTTGCCATTGCCAAAATTTGTCCTGAAGTTGTGGTTGCACATCTGCCAAAAAACTGTCATCCATGTATCTCCACAGTATTTTAGTCATAAATTTTGATCTATATATCCAATTCCGTTGAACCAGGTCTTTTTGGAAAGAGAATTATATTTATTAAAACTTTTGCATTTACAATTTCTCTAATACTGTCTCTAACCCTATTCAAATTAGGCTCAAATTCGAGTGTTGCTTTGCAGTAGCTAGCCTTATCGTCAATAGCTCTGTCGACAAGTTTAGCCACGTTGGAAGTGTAAAAGTTGTAACAACCCTCCTTTTTTTTTTAGCAATAAAATATTAAATAAATAAATAAAATGATAAATATGACTCTTCATCTTTAAATCTTTCATCTCTTATAACTCTCAAACTTTTCATATTCTCAACTCATTACTCATTCATTTCTCTAACTCCCATCCTTTCATCTTCTCCATGAATTATCTACATTAAACCTCCAATTTAAATCTCTTAACTCTCTAAATTCTATAACTCCTAAAACCCTTTAGATTCTATAAATCCCTAAACTTTCATATTCTGTAACTCTTAAATCCAATCATATATAAACCCCAAATCAAAACACATTCCACTCATTCTAAAAATCATTCTGTAATATTCTCATCTCGTCGGAGGCACTTTCAAAACCACCGTAAGAGCCGCCGCCAGAGCTGCCACCACTTCAATGGAGAAGATAATCTTCTATTTTTTTCCACATTTTAGGTTCTCACCTTTTGACAAGAGATTAGATATTATATTTCTTTTTTTTTCTAGAGTTAAATTATTTTAATGAACCTAAAAAGAACATCCATCATCTTATAAACCCAATAAGATGGATTTAGACTCATTTCTAAATTTCATACCTGTTAATACTAAAATCAATTTTTGAGTGTTTTATAAGTAATAGAAAATCCCTAAAAATCATCTAAATTCATATTAACCTGTTTTTAATAATCTTAGAAAATTTTAATGTGTAGATTGCTTCGTTTAGCGATATCGGAAAACAAAACCCAGGTGAGTTCATTTTTGGACTCACTAATCATGCTATTTATATATCTGTTGTTTCAATCATATTATTTATTTTGTGCAAATTGATTTATTATTTTGTAGGAATTTATCAATTACTTATTATGTTTCTCGTCATAAAAAATCTATTATCAATTGTCATTAAATTTAAATTACATAGTATAGTTAGATTTTAGAACAATTATATATACAAATTTGATAAATCACATAAAAGTTATATTCACGGAAAAATGCTGTTTGTGATATCATTTTGTATCGGTGTCTAGAAAAGTTATCTTATATGTTGGTTTTCTAATTAAGGAACGTGCAACGCACGGAAAATCTCCTAGTATCCACATAATTGCCTGGCCGATATCTCTATGATGTTTCAAATCAGTGACTCTTAAATATACCTAATTGTGATTTATTGATAAAGTATAAACTGAACGGACTTTATAAATTATGTTGTTAACAAATTAAGAAAAATCCAATTGAAAAATTGTACCTGATATAATTAATATACTGTACTATACCTAAATGATATTGGGTTGGGGGGAGAAACTGAATGATGGAAATATACTCGGTTTCGGCTGTAAACATGTTAAGTTGTACAACTGAATATTTCGCACACTATGGGTGTGTGATGATTTGCTGGATCATACCTGATTATAATTCCTGTTTGCCTGACGATAGGTCCGACTCAGCACCGGACAATCCTGTGACCATTTCTTGGGTCTGTAAAGGAAACAATCGAAATAGTGGTATCCCATCAGTTAGATTTTTCTAATTACATAACATCCTAGACAAATATACATTTGTTATAAAGTTGATTTATCTAAAATGATATTAAGATAAACTAAATTAATTGACATCATTATTACAGACATCTCATTCCATATTTTCTAAAACTTGTGTTATGATTATGTTTAATCGCTATATTTCATATTCTTTTTGTGTATTTTATTTTGGTCGCAATCTGACGATCTGGGTGTGCATGCCCAGCTTACCGATGGACATGCCAAAACTGACGCAAGATCTAGTGTACTGTGAAGATCAGGTTGAAATCTAATAATGGATTAGAAATTTCCTGCTTTCTTTTGTTTAATTTTATTATATTTTGTTTCAATTTTATATAAACTTCGTTCCAATAAATGAAAAATCAAATTTTTGTTGAATTTTTCTATCGTAATTACTGAGTATTATTGTGGCAAATTTATTGAGGTTTTAGCATATTTTAAACTGAATATGTTGCCGGTACCTGCTACACGTGCTCGTATACTGTATACGGGGAGCGAGGCGTGACAAAAGTTTTGAATTTCACACTTTCTCTTTTATGATTTTTTACTAATTTCTACTTTATCCTTATTAAAACTGAGCTAACTTCAAATTATAGTTACTGTGCAGAGAAGGCTCACACACTAGGTTCAGTAAAGTCACCATAGACTTCGTTCTTTGATAAAGCTGATTTTAGAATTTAGACTTGTTAAAATGACAATTCAATTGGCTACAACTTTTCTCGAGTTACTTTTCGTATGTCAACCCTATACCTTACAAACTTGACTCGAAATCCTTGTTTATTTTAATGATGAGGTTTTGAAGCAGTGAGACTCGCAACCACGAAGCTCGCAACTGTGAGGCTCGCATCAGAGAGATTCACCCATCAGCTAGGCTCATCATGCTTTATAAAGTAAGATTTTAATCTGGTTTATGTAGTTCATGTTATACTCATGTACATGTTACTTTTAGTCTAACAAGCCTAGTTTAGTTCCTAGAATGTTATATTATCTTTATTTTCTTTTTTCCAGCCATGAATGCATGTTAACATGTAACAATCAAGTGAGAACTCTTGTATGTGACTTTTATTCTTATTTTCCTACTTGCTTTGACCTTGTAAACTAACAAGACGAACTTGTAATTAGTTAAGCAATACTATTCGGAGTAAAGTGCACATTACACGGTAGGAGTTGGCTCCTAGGTCCATGGTAATAATTTTATGAACTTGTGGGACAGCTAAATTTAAGTCGTGATTAGTACGGAGCTAAAGTATGTATGGAGCAAAGTGTTACGAAAAGTAAAGTCCACACGATGTAGTAGGAGTTACCTATTATATCCGTCGCAATTACCTATAGGGTCCAAGAGATTACCTATAGGGTCCTACTTCAGCTAGTGATGTTAAAGTATACCAGTATGGGAATATAGAAATCTAAATCATAATTAGTTCCTGCTATAAGTTAGAATTGGTTTCACTCAAGATAAATATCATAACTAGTCCAGTTTTAATTGTCCTTATAATTAACTTGTACCTTACACTTTTGTATTTCCAAATAATCTGTTATTTTTGTCTTACATACTTATATACTGCTAATGTGCTCAAATTATTTCTTACCGAGTTTGATCCCTGGATAACCTCTACATGCATAGATAACAATATTTCTTAATTTGAAAACCTTAAGTCCGGACAAGGGGTAATGTATTATTCTTCACTAAATGTATTAAACCTTTTAAGTCTCAATATGAATTTATTTATTGGGTTCTTTCTTTCTATATTGGATAAATTTATTTTCAGGTTTAATATATTTAGTGTAGAATAATACATTTGGTCTCAATATAGAGAGAGGAAGAGAGTCCAATAAATAAATAAAAAGAAGAGAAGTAAGGGGAATTCAATAAGAATGGTAATAATTTTATGAACTTGTGGGACAGCTAAATTTAAGTCGTGATTAGTACGGAGCTAAAGTATGTATGGAGCAAAGTGTTACAAAAAGTAAAGTCCACACGATGTAGTAGGAGTTACCTATTATATCCGTCGCAATTACCTATAGGGTCCAAGAGATTACCTATAGGGTCCTACTTCAGCTAGTGATGTTAAAGTATACCAGTATGGGAATATAGAAATCTAAATCATAATTAGTTCCTGCTATAAGTTAGAATTGGTTTCACTCAAGATAAATATCATAACTAGTCCAGTTTTAATTGTACTTATAATTAACTTGTACCTTACACTTTTGTATTTCCAAGTAATCTGTTATTTTTGTCTTACATACTTATATACTGCTAATGTGCTCAAATTATTACTTACCGAGTTTGATCCCTGGATAACCTCTACATGCATAGATAACAATATTTCTTAATTTGAAAACTTCAAGTCCGGACAAGGATTCATGTTTCTAGGAGTAAGCGGACCCTTGATAGAACGTTACAGTAGACTTGTTTAGTCTACAGGTCAAGACTGCAGAAAAATCTATGCATAGAAACATATAATGGAATCTCATGGTTCTGGTTTGCTTGACTAGTCAAATGATGTGCATTTGGAAATTTCCAACTGATGTGCATTCAGAAATTTCCAGTTGTAGAAAATAATATATCCGAGTCCAGGCATTTTTTTTGCCATATTCTTCATTTTTCTGCCGTGTTCTGCTCCTTGATCGAATGTGATAATCATGAGCATGCAGATATCCATTTCTTCTCTTCTCCCTTACCTGATCCTGTCCATTGTTGTTGGATCAGAGTGCAGGCAAAAAAAAAAGAAAAAAGAAAAAGAAAAAGATAAACAAACTTGGGACAGCAATGTTCAGGAGAGGCCTAGATCTATTGCCATGCACCAAGCAAGACAACTTCCCAGCAATTCCTCCTGCAAAAGTTGAAGCACAGGATATATTTAGAATGCCAGAATCTCCGCAAGCACAACAACGTCATTCTCAACAAAAGTCCGCAAACATTTATGTAAACTGTTGTAAGCATCTGCGGTGAACACTAGTAGTAATAACTCTCCATACAGAGGAGTTACCTATTATATCCGTCGCAATTACCTCTAGGGTCCAAGGGATTACTGATAGGGTGCTACTTCAGTTAGTGATGTTTAGGGTACCAGTATGGGAATACAGGAATCTAAATCATAATTAGTTCCAGTTATACGCTAGAATTAGTTTCACTCAAGATAAACATCATAACTTGTCCAGTTTTATTTGTACTTATAATTAACTTGTATCTTATAATTTTGTGTTTACATGTAATTTGTTTTTTCTGTCTTGCATACTGACATACTGTATACGATCATTTTCATATTAATACTTACCATGGGCTCAAATTATTACTTGCCGAGTTTGATCCCTAGATAACCTCTACATGCATAGATAGATAGGAATATTTCTTAATTTGAAAACGTCAAGTCCGGACAAGGATTCATGTTTCTAGGAGTAAGCGGACTTGTTTCATAGAACGTTACAGTAGACTTGTTTTGTCCATAGGTCAAGCAAGACTGGAGAAAAATCTTATGCTTAGAAGCGTATGATGGAGTCTCTCGGTTCAGCTGGTCTGCTTGACTAGTCAAACGACGTGCATTAGGAAGTTGCCAACTGATGCGCATTCTGAAATTTCCAGTTGAAGAAGATAATATATGCGAGTCCAGTCATTTTTTTGGCCATATCCTTCATTTTTCTGCCATGTTCTGCTCCTTGATCAAAAGTGATAAGCATGAGCATGCAGATATCCATTTCTTCTCTTCTCCCTTACCTGATCCTGTCCATTGTTGTTGGATCAGCAAGATCAAGCTCTGAGTGGCGACAAAACTGTTCTTTCTCCTGTGGATCACTAAGCATCAGCTACCAAGAGATTCCATCACACGTTTCTATGCATAGATTTTTTTTCCCAGTCTTGACCTGTAGACTACACAAGTCTACTGTAACGTTCTATCAAGGGTTCACTTATTCCTTGAAGCATGAATACTTGTCCGAACTCGTAGTTTTCAGATTAAGTACTATTGAATGGAGAGGTTATCTGGGTAAGTAATAATTTGAGCACATGGTAAGTATTAATAAGAAGGTGATAGTACTTTATGCAGTATGTGTTCGCAGCAAAAATCGGTTGTTGCTTTTCTTCCATTGAATAAGCTTGAATTACAAATAGAAGTGAACAAGAGAAAAGAACAAACAAGAGGATTTTATAAGTCAATCTCTCTCTTTTACAATGTTTTGCATCGGATCTGCGGCGATGGGAACTATAACAGCTCCTTTGGACGATCGGTACGTCGAGCTCTTCTCCTTCGAAGATGGCGGTCGACTGTAGAACTGATCTCTTTTGGTCTTCACAAATCCAAGACTCTATGCGTAACTTGAATTCTTCAAGAGGAAGAGATCTCCGAAAACTTCTGATGCAAAAGAAGACCCCTAGGGTTTCACTAGAAAGATATTTATAACCCCGAGTTCATGCAAGAGTTTCTATCAAAATAGAATTCTCTCTCATCAAGGATTCCAATCAAATATCTTAGTTTTGACTCGAATCTCTTGATTTATAATCCTGATCGGACTTAATTCGGGTATTTTGGATGAGCCCAAATCATAATCTCAATCAGTTAGAGATTTTGGTTATCTGCCCACGCAGAGCCAATCGCATCAAAAACGCGGCGCTAAATAACCAAATACGCGGAGCTAACGTGAAGCTATTGATAGCTCCGCGGTCTACTCATCGCGAGGCTAAAATTAGCCAAACGCGGGGCTGCTGAGTTAGCTCCGCGTTCTGTTGTGGAAAATCCTTTTAACTTAGAAATTTTCATTGCTAACAGAACCCCCTCCAAAGTTTTCAAAATGGTTTAGAACTTAGCAAATTTTGAAATACTTTGGATCTCTAAACTGAAACGCAAGGTTAGAATGCCAAGTCGCCTCGCGTTATGCTCGCCTACGCGGAGCTAATCAGTTTCATTTTTTCAGTGAAGTGAGTAATTTCTTCATTAATTACTCTAAATTTCTACACCAAATACCAAGCGACGGATCATCTTGTTGTTTAAATAGGGGCCCCAATTCATCTCCTTCTTCATTCGGGAGAGTTAAAAAATTCAGAACTCCGGCAACCGAGCGAGCGATGTCGACGAATGATCTTCAATTGATCTCCGTTCGACTCTCCATAGATTTTCATCATTAGGATGTCGCTCTAGAAGAGTACGGCTTCATGCACGGCGGCTGGCATTAACGGCGACGGCAGCGGCCGTGGAAATAGACACAGCGGCGAACCAGTCCATGCCGTTTCTACTGAAGGTAAAAACTTTAACTTTTGGTCTCTTTTAGAACCATTTTGGGGTATTTTGGCTCAGTTTTAACTAGTCAATTGCTTACTTTACTGGCGAGATCGCCATTCTTCGGCCGTAAGGCTTGAAGGAGAGGGAGAAGTCAGAGAGGAACTCTGATCTTCTTCTACGCAAAGTTATCGTGTCATCCTCGTGCTCGAATCGCGGGGCTATTTTCAGTTGCACGCGGAGTTAGTTTAGCTCCGCGTTAGAAGATTTTGCAGGTTTTTGTCTAACTCTTGATCCTCCTTTTGCAGTAAGCCAGATTCTTTTTAAAGAGAAACGCATGTGGCTTTACCTGTTTTCATCAGCAAAAGTAACTCTAAAGAAGCCAGAAGCATATGCTTTACAACATAGTTGCAGGTTTCAAGCTCTGGTTCAAGAACATAAACTTTTGAAGGAGTTATAAGAACTCTGCGGCAGCCCATTAAGTTTTCTTGAGGATCGTCTCCGTAAGGGCTTGCAGCACTTCGAATCCAACTTGTGCATCTTCATTAGGATTCTTATAGCAGTATTTTCAGATAATCCACTAAGAACTTTAAACAGATCATAGTTGACATTTGCAGAGGAGATTTTTTGTATGTGAACCATGGAATTGAACTTCAAAACCCTGTAGAAGAGTCTCGCCGTTAGGTTATTGATGAGTCGATCATGTAGAAGCTTTTGGGAGAGTTATAACTCCCTCTTCTTTTGTAATCTTTTCTTTTATGAATAAAGGTAAATATTTTCCTCTCTATCTGTTGGCTTCAAGAATTTTGCTTGCTCAACAAACAGATGGTTTGTAATTTTAGTAAAATAATCTAAGGCTCACTTGCGTAACTTAGATTAATAATACCAAGATGATCGGTTAAAGATCATTTAACTTAGATGGAAGTGCCTAATGCACTTGCCAAAATCCAAGTTTTTATATAAAACGCGTAGTTAAAATTCCAAGTTAACCTCGCGTTTTGCATAGTTGCGCGGAGTTAATAACTTCGCGTTTTCCATCATTACGCGAAGCTAATAGCTTCTTGATTTGGAGAGTAACTAACCAGTCACTTTCTCCGAAATTCGCGTCGAACACCAAGAGGCGGTTTCTTTCATTTAAATAGAATTTCTTTTTCCTTCTTCACTCATCTGAAGGATTTTTGAGAACTCCAGAGCTCTAAGCGATCGGCGACCAGGCGATTCCTGGCAACCGAGCATTTTTTCCGACCGAGTTTCTCTCAATTTCCCGTTGGTTTTCTTCATCTCTTTAAGCAATGGCACCCAAGCCTCGTGTTTCTTCCTGCGCGGCCTCGTCGTCGGCGATTGGCGCAAGCAGCGGTAGCGGTGGTCAAGGCAGCGGTGAGCCGGTCCAAGTTTCGCCCATTGGAGGTAAGAATCTCACTTTCAGGTGCTTTTTAGAACTTTTTTCAATATTTTGGCTTGTTTCTAAACAATTGATCATCGGCGAGATCGCCGTACTCCGGCTGAAGGGCTTGGAGAATAAGAAAAGCCTCTGGTTTTCTTCTTTACGCGAAGTTATCGCGTCATCCTCGCGTTTTGAAGCGTGGGGCTTTTTTGAGTAGCAATCGTGTTGAAACGCGAGGCTATTTTAAGTAGCAATCGCATTGAAACGCGAGGCTATTTTAAGTAGCAATCGCATTGAAACGCGAGGTTATTTTTGAGTTCTGCGCGGTCTAATTTTTAGCTTCGCGCGGGGTTACTTTTAGCTTCGCGGGTTCTAATTTTTAGCTTCGTGCAGAATTACTTTTAGCTTTGTGCGTTCTAAGTTTTAGCTTCGCGCGCCCATACTTAGAAAAATTTTCTGTTTTATAGAAACTTTTCTAATTTTAATTTTTCCTTTTACAGTAGGGTATTTGGCGGAAGTTCCCCACAAATACTACTTTGGCTTTGCTGCGGGTTTGGATTCATCAGCCTAATTCCGCTTCACCACCATCTTGGCAGCATACAAACCCGATTCGAAAGGGCGCAAGGAAAAATTGATTAAATATCATCATACTACTGCGCGCGAGATTATCACTGATGCAGCCTTTGAAGATGTGAACAGGGAAGCATTAGAAAAGCCTGCATTTCTTTTTGGGAACCAGATGGGGCAATCAGACGAGATCCTTTCTGAAGAGAATATCATGTGGCTGTATAACTCTGGTGAAGTTTTAATGTTTCTGCCTGGAATGGATCGTGGCTACTCCCTGATCTATTTTCAGAGATTGGCTATGCCCCGTGAGTTGTGGGGGTTGACTCATGAATAGGATGGCGTCCCAACGGGTAGACTGGGCGCTCGTGGGGCTTATCAAGACGGTCCCACCAGATGCGTTACTGGCTTGCTTCCAGGCCGTTTTGGTAAGGAGCTTCCGGTAGGAGAGGCTCCAACCCGTGCAGGAATTTTCCTAAGTGAATTCTTGGCGAAAGAAGGCCAATATCCGGCTAGCGACTTCAGGATGCCTAGCTGAGTCTACTCTTCCGGCAACATGTGGTGGGCCCGCCTTGTCCAATACATGTTAGATTCTCATGAACCTATTCTGAAGGAGATTGGCCTGTACAAGGCTATCAGGAATGTTCAATTCAGGTTTTCTCAGAGTGCTTATCATTTCTTCTGCCTTCTTGAGATGTACAACCCCGATACCTGTACTCTTTTTACACCAGTGGATGAGTTTGGGTTTGCTCTCCACGAGATGTTTGAGGTATCTGGACTCTCAATGGGCGAGGTCCCCTACGAGGAGTATGTCCCTACTAATGAGGAACTGAACATGCTACTGGGGAAGGATGAGCGCATCTACGCTACATATTGGGATATGATGTGCCATTACCGCATCTGTGCTGACTTAGCAGGTGTGCATAACCAAGGTATCGGTCACAAGAAATGGGCCGACTACCTCTTCGCCAATTTGAATTCTAAGGATAGTTCAACGACTGTCCATGGCCATGCTCCTGTTTACATCACTGAGATCGATCGACGCATTGCCAAGTCTCAGTTGATGTATTACACAACTGATTCTAACGAAGGTGGAGTTGGTCCTGGTGTCTCTTTCAAGAGTTACCACTATCAAGCTCAGTCCCCGGTGTTCAACAGAGGCCTTATTGCCGTGAAGAGATGTGTCGTGCCATCATTGCCAAAGGAGGCAATTGCAATGACTGTGGTATATCCAGCAGTTCTTCTTGCGTACGGCCGACCTTTCGGACTCCTTCCTGCTATGGTGTGCAATCTACAACACGGATTGCGAACACTCTGCACCGACTTTATCCCTGCTGATAAGGGCAAGGGGAAAGGGAAAGGCAAGTCGAAAGAGATTGTTCAAGTGAAGACTCCGAACCCTAGGGTGGAGCTTCCTTATACTTATCTGATGGCATGGCTTATTCTGCATTGCCCGTCTTTAATGAGTGCTGCTGCGCGCCGCTCCGGTGACAAGTGTTACTTTGTGGAGCTCTACGAACTCTCATGGAAGCACCATTACATGTCACAAATCCGGAAGACTCCGGTGTCACCAAAATTACGAGATCTTCTGGTGCTTTCCTGACTTTCCTGGTGGCGGATATGGATTAAAGCTAAAAGACGTCGCGGGAGCAGATAACTTCACCGCCTTATCTTCTGGAGCGTTCTGGTGGCTCCTCAATATCCGTCCTGGACACTTGGTGTACCGTCAAGACGTCAAGTGTTTCATTGAACCGTACACCCCGAGCTGCTTTGCTCGCCAGTTCAGATACTCCCAACTTTATGTGGGCAACCCGGACAAGAATTTTGCTCTTGAGGGGAACTTATATGAGGGAGCCCGAGGTTGGTTTCATTTTACTGCTGGTGGGACTGGGGCTGAATTTACTCTACCGCAGAAATTGCCAGAACTGGCCATGACCCTCAGCTTCTGCACTTGGTACAGCGTCGCTAATGCTGACGTGCCTCACTTCACCATTAACCGAAGCTGTTGCAAAGAGATTGAGGCCTTCTATATTAGCCGTCAGGGTGCTTCCAGAGTTAGGGTAAAAGGAATGGATGAATTTCTTGGTGCCGCGGCCGAACCATCAGACGTCAGCGAGTCTGGCGATGATGATGATAACAATGATGATGACAATGTTGATGCTGGCGGTGCTCCTCAACCTGTCATCGCTAGCCCCTGGAATCCGACGCTCAAACGCGGCGGTGCCCCAAAGAAAGGGCCCGCAAGAAGAAGAAATTGGCTCCAGGGACTCTACTAGCCCCTCAAGAAGCAGCTGTCAAGTTTGCTTCAGATCTACTGGCGTCAACTCTACCTCCAGTGTCGGCAAGGGGGAGTGGACCTGCTGGGGTTTCAAGTGCTCCCGCGTTTTCGGCCCCTCCGACGGTAGTACCTGTCGAACACCCTGCGGCGTTACCCCTGGGTAGCGAGACGGGCACACTTTTGGAGACAACGGCAGCTCCTCTTTCAAGTCCGACAAGTGGTCTTGTCTCCCCTGGTATGGTTTTTCCAACTTTTATATTCTGTTTTCTATTTACTATCCCTGTATTCTGCACGTAACTCTCTTTGTCTTGTTTTTATGAGGTATAGGTGGTCACGCCCTCTCGCCGATGCACTCGACCACCAAGAGAGAGTCCGACGAGAGAGTGGATTATTCAGGCACTACAGGCTCAGCAAGTGGACTTGGTAGTTCTGCCACTGATATGGATGCAGACCACCTCACGACCACTCTTCCATCTGTTCCTTCTTCGGTCCCCCCAATTGACGACATTGGGAGTGACGAGAGGACAGAGGTGATTATTGAAGCTGCCGCAAGAGAAGCCACGCCATCCCCGAGTCTGCCGTCCCCGACACCTGGGGCTTGCTCTGAAGAGGCTTTTCCAGTAGTTATTGGTGCACCCTCTGATTTTCAGCCAGTAAATTTAACATCTTCTATCATTATGGCTATTGATACGTCGGTGACTCCTCCGGCCCCATCTCTCCTGCCAACGGGCAATGAAGAAAATCTAAAATTCTCATTCGAAACCACTTCTGTTGCGGGAGGAATTTCGGGTGAAAAAATACCATTGACGACCCCTGCTGGTGGCGCTGCCTAAGCAACCTGTTCAAATAATGTTTCTCCTCAAGTCCCTAGATCTGCTCAGTCTGCGTTGGCCTTATTAGCCCTGCATGTCATGAACTTGGTACAGGGACGGGCTTCTTCATCTTCAAATCCGGCGGATATCGCCCCTCCCCCTGGGACATCTTCTGTGCCGCCTGTTTTAAGTGAAGACACTGTGGATCCTCTCGAGGAACTCTTCAACCACAGTGTTAATGATTTTATGCGGTTGCTACGAAGATGGATCGGGCTGATCACCGGCGATACAGACTTCCTTAATCTCGGTCGTCCTATGCTATTCAACTACTTGGACAATATTGAAAGAATCGGGGGACGGGACCGAGCAGCTCCCTACCGGGCCCGCTTAAATATTTTAGAAGAGCAGGTGAATACGCTAAACACCGTTCGTCAAGCGGATATGGAAGCGATCACCGAAATAGAGTTAGTGCGGTTTCGGTGGGAGCTAGCGGCGTGCCGAGAGGAGTCGATGCGACAAGAAGAGGGATGGTCACGAGAGTTGGCAGAACTTCGGGCTAGTCGGGAGTCCATTCTTAAGGATCTGGAGGTGGTGGAGTCCGAGATTGGGGGGAGCCAAGCCGCCATCCTTAACGCCCAGGAGATCATTACCGAAGCTCGAAAGGCCTTAGTGGCAAGTGAGCTTAAATTAGGGGAATCTGTTAAGAAGCGGGAAGCGTTGGTTCTCCAACGGGAGCAGATTGATCAGGAGGAGTCTTCAAGAAGCCGTGCTATGGAAGAATCTCGTCAGCGGTTGGCCCAGCGATTAACAGTAAATGACGACGATCTACGCCAGCAGGCTCAACATTCTGTAGAAGCAACTCGTTGCCGGGTGATTGACGAGGCGATGAATAAGTTGAAGCGTCTAGAAGACCCATAGCTTTTTTCTTTTTTATTCTTTTATTCCTCATTCCTTTTGTAACTTGTAATAAAGAAAGAACCTTTTTGTAGCTCTATTCTTTTATTAATGAATAAAGATAATCTTTCTGATTCTTTTACCTATTTGACTACCAATCTTGGCTTGCTCAATAGATAACTTGTCATCGAAAGATTTTAGCTGTTCTGGATCCAGTGACCCACGACCTATATTGGATGTCTTGAACTCATACCGTCAGAGGTAAGGATTTAATCATGGAATTTTTAGCAAACCCCTACCTATCAACGGATTTGATTTGCTTTTACCAACTACTATTTGAGTTGGGCTAACCATGTTATTTCCCTCAACAGGGTGAGTTGTCGAGAATTTCGTTTGGGCTTAAATGCCAAACTTTTCCTCTTCCCTTTTGCCTCATCGGCGTTGGGTAATTCATACTTTTTACCCCTAGTATGACAGGGTTGGCGAGGAGTTTGATCTCCTCTTCCCGTTGCTATAACAGCATTGGGCAGTTAATCTCATACTTTTACCCCCAGTATGATAGGGTTGGCGAGGAGTTTGATCTCCTCTTCCCGCCGCTATAACAGCATTGGGCAATTTGTCTCATACTTTTACCTCCAGTATGATAGGGTTGGCGAGGAGTTTGATCTCCTCTTCCCGCCGCTATAACAGTATTGGGCAATTTGTTTTATGAGTGGAGGCGGTCCAAGGCTTTCATGCGTAACTTGAACTGGGCACACCACGTTTTAGGTCAGAGGCGCTCAACTGCACATGCCTAAGAAGAAGTCCAAGTGCTCATCTGCGTAACTTGAACAAGTGGAGGCGGTCTAAGGCTCTCATGCGTAACTTGAACTGGGCACACCACGTTTAGGTCAGAGGCGCTCAACTGTGCATGCCTAAGAAGAAGACTGGCGGCGGTTCAAACTTGAGAACCGGACATACCAGGTTTAGGTCAGAGACGCTCGACTGCGCATGCCTAAGAAGAAGACTGGAGGCGGTTCAAACTTGAGAACCGGATATACCAGGTTTAGGTCAGAGGCGCTCAACTACGCATGCCTAGGAAGAAGACTGGAGGCGGTTCAAACTTGAGAACCGGGCACACCAGGTTTAGGTCAGAGGCGCTCAACTGCGCATGCCTAGGAAGAAGACTGGAGGCGGTTCAAACTTGAGAACCGGACACACCAGGTTTAGGTCAGAGGCGCTCAACTGCGCATGCCTAAGAAGAAGACTGGCGGCGGTTCAAACTTGAGAACCAGACATACCAGGTTTAGGTCAGAGGCGCTCAACTGCGCATGCCTAAGAAGAAAACTGGCGGCGGTTCAAACATACCAGGTTTAGGTCAGAGGCACTCAACTGTGCATGCCTAAGAAGAGGACTGGCGGCGGTTCAAACTTGATAACCGGACATACCAGGTTTAGGTCAGAGGCGCTCAACTGCGCATGCCTAGGAAGAAGACTAGAGGCGGTTCAAACTTGAGAACCAGGCACACCAGGTTTTGGAACTAGATGGGATAGTTACTCCGTCACCATTTTAGTTTGTCAAGCATAGTATTTCTTCAGAAATTTGCCATTGATCGGCATCATCATCCTATCGCCATCTTGATTCATTAAGCGATAGGCTCCACTGGAGTATACAGTCTCCACAATAAACGGTCCTTTCCATTTGGGCTCGAATTTACCCTTAGTTTTGTGGGTTAGCACCATCGGCCGTTTAATAGCCAGAACCAAATCTCCTTGTTTAAAAGTCCTTGGCTTTACGTTCTTATTGAACGTTTGTGCAATTCGAGCTTGATACAACTCAATTTGTTGTTGAGCCCTGAGACGTTTTTCATTTAACGCCTCTAGTTCTTGTAACCTCTGTTGATGGCGCTCTTCTGTCGTCATTTTTGTGGCTAAGGCCACTCTTAGTGAAGGTATCTGGATTTCGAGAGGCAATAAGGCCTCGCTTCCATAGACCAAAGAAAATGGAGTAGTTTTTGTAGGGGTGCAAACGGTGGTGCTATAAGCCTACAGGCATTCTCCTAACTTCTCATCCCAATCTCGTTTATTGGAAGAGACGAACTTCCGCAGGAGTTTAATGATCGTCTTGTTGAAGGCTTCGGCTAACCCATTAGCCGCGGGGTTATAAGGCATCGAAGTAATGTCTTTGATTCTGAATTTATCACAGAATCTCGAAAACCTCTCGCTGACAAATTGCGGCCCATTATCATGGATAATCCTATGGGGAACGCCAAAACGGTAGATGACATGATGCTTGATAAACTTAATAACATCTGTCGTTTTTACTTCTCTCATGGGCACGGCTTCGGCCCATTTTGAAAAATAATCGATTATTGCCAAAATAAACCGATGTCCTCTGGATGATGGGGGAGTTATAGGCCCCACAATGTCCATTCCCCATGCCTCAAACGGCCAACTAGCAACAGTATTGTGCAAGTATTCTGAGGGTTGGTGGATGAAATTGGCATGTATTTGGCATGCAGGACATCGCTTAGCATATGCCATAGCTTCCGTAATCATGCTTGGCCAGTAATATCCTAACTTCCTTATGCGGCCTCCGAGTTTCGGACCGAGCTGATGAGCTCCACACACTCCATCATGTGCTTCTCTCAGCACTTCTTCTGCCTCTGCCTTTGATATGCAGCGTAGCAGCAGACCATCTCTTGACTTGCTATACAAAGTCTGTGGGCCTTCTTCTTTATCGAAGTGGCTTCCTTTGGATCTTCTGGTAGGATGCCATGTAAAGTATAATCTACGAACGGAAATCGCCAATCACGGGGCTCCAGGGTAAAGCCTATCTGGCATACCTCCTTTGTTTGGAACACCGTGTCCGGATGGAGGAGTTTCTTACTACCAATAGTGATGTATTTAGCTTCACCTGGCGGGACTGTCAAAGTTGCAGCTAATGTGGTAAGAGTATCTGCATAAACATTCTCGTTTCGAGATATGTGACATATGTAAAATTGTTCAAAATATCCTGCCAGCTCAATGGCTAGCTGATGATAGGGGATGAGGGCTTTATGTCTGACTTCATACTCACCCGTCATCTGATTGACGACGAGCTTAGAGTCTCCATATGCTTCTAGATAGTTCACCCCTAGTTGCAGAGCTATTTTCAGGCCGATAATGAGCGCATTATATTCCGCCACATTATTCGTACACGGTTCCGTTAATGAGTAACCGTTAGGTAATATATGATTGTGTGGGGATATTAGCACAACCCCCACTCCAGCAGCAGATCGTCTGGCAGCACCATCAAAGAACATTTGCCATGGTTGTTCTTTGTTAATTGTGTTGACTTCCGACGTCTGTGTGGATTTAGACCAAATTGGATGGTCTGCTAAGAAATCGGCAATCGCCTGTCCCTTCATAACTTTTTGAGGGACAAAATGTATGTCATATGGTGACAGCAATAGTGCCAATTTCGCCAATCGGCCATTTAAGGATCCTGGTTTCATCATCAGGATCTTCAAGGGATTAACCCGTGATATGACATGAATTGTTTGCCCTGAAAGGTAGTGCCGCATTTTCTGAACAACGAACACTAGGGCTAAACATTCCTTTTCAATCGGGGTATACCGCTGTTCGGCCCTGATTATTGTTCTGCTTAAATAATAGAGGGCATGTTCCTGACCGTGCTCATTATATTGGGCCAGTAGCGCTCCTAAAGCATTATCCATGGCCCTTACATATATAAGGAAGGGCTGCCCAGGGGTTGGTGCCATAAGTACAGGAGGCTTAGTAAGATATTCCTTCAGGTCATCAAATGCCTGTTGGCATGTTTCATCCCACACAAAAGACACCCCCTTTTTCATAAGTTTGGAGAATGGTTGGTATCGTCCGGATAAGTTGGAAATGAAGCGTCGAATATAGGCGAGCTTTCCTTACAACCCCCTTAATTCTTTAAGATTACGGGGCGGCGGTATTTCGTTGATCGCCTTCACCTTTTCAGGGTCGAGAAAAATCCCTTTTGAAGTTATTATAAACCCAAGGAATTTTTCGCTGGACACCCCCATGAATGACTTAGCTGGATTTATCTTCAAGCGATGTTTCCGCATAAGATCGAAGACCACTCTTAAATAATGAAGATGATCTCCTTTGTTTTTGCTTTTGACTGTTAGGTCATCCACGTAGCATTCTACGGTTTTGTGCAAGCGCTCTTTGAATATGACACTCATTGCGTGTTGGTAGGTGGCACCGGCGTTCTTTAATCCAAACGGCATTATCGTGTAACAATAGACCCCCAGCGGTGTTCTGAAAGCTGTATGCTTTTCATCTTCTGGGTGCATCTTGATCTGGTTATATCCTGAGAAACCATCAATAAAGGACATCCTCTCGTAACCACAAATATTGTCAATCATCATATCGGTGGTGGGGAGCGAAAACTCATCTTTAGGACATGTAGTGTTCAAATCTCGAAAATCAATGCATATCCGGATTTTGCTGTTCTTCTTACGAACCGACGCTATATTTGCCACCCAATCAGGGTGTTGCTCCTCACGGATAAATCCGGATTTTATGAGCTTATTGACCTCAGCAACTATCACCTCCATCAATTCCGGTCGAAGCTGTTGTTTAACAGGCTTGGCGTCTTCTTTAATATTTAACCGGTGTGTGGCAATTTGAGGGTCAAGTCCGGGCATATCCTCGTAGCTCTATGTGAACACATCTATATACTCTTTGATGAGAGATATGAGTTCCTCCTTTTCTAAGGGAGTCAGTGCGTCGCTTATGAAGATGGGCTTCGGATTCTCTTCCGTTCCCATGTTGACCTGTACTAGTTTGTCTTCTGTGGGCGGGTCCGCTGTTCAAAGCGGTCGTCCCACAGAGTGTCCATATGCTTGGCCCAGGAATCATCTTGAACATCAATTGGTTCCTCGTCGCTTTCTAATGCGGCTGAAACCATATTGGCTGTCAAAGATTGAAACCAAGCACCGATACTTATATCCGAATTATGGTCGGGTGAAGATGTTTCTCCCTTAGCCGAAGAACTCTCTTCATTTTTTAATGGTGATGAGGGTGGAGTAGATACATAGCCCAATCCCCTGCGAGTCTTTTGATAATAATCCGGGCTTTTTCCTCTTGGTCTGAACGATGGTAGAAGATTCTGTCGCCCTTTTCCCAAGTTTAATCCCGGCTTTTGGGTAAAGTTATAACCCATCTTTTTCTTCATTTCCCAGGATTTCTGTTCATACAAGTGAAATTGCGGTGATGTTTGTTCATCACTTTCGCTACTTTGCTTTCGTCGAGGTGACGCAATCACCCTGCCGAACATGATCGGCTTTTGGGACTTTTGTCGGGAAGGCACTTCGAAGTAGTGACCTTTTCCCTTAACTATTTCAGACCGAGAGAGGAGGGATGACCTAAGTGGCAAATGATATGCTGCCAGAACTTCAAGTTCGGATAGGCCATTCACTTCAGTGGAAGTGCAAGATGGTTCAGATTCAGTCGCTACAGCATGCTCATAGATTAATTTTATATTTTCATTGATAATCCAATCACTATCTATTACATCATCCACATTATTATCCCAACTCAAACTAAAATCTAAATGGGGGTTGATTTCATAGTCACCCCCATCATCTTCTTCGTGAAGCTCATACTCAGTGTCGGCTTCATTGCCGCTGTCGTCAGGCTTCGGAGGCTCGCTTGGCTCGTCGTTGGAGACTTCATGGGCTGACTTATAGAGTGCATCATCTGTGAAGTGATTCGCCAGCCCTTTGAATGGTTGCTTGTCTACAACTAGTGTCCGGACATCTCCTTCATCGCAGTACTTCATGCATGGGTGAAGAGTCGACGGAACTATCATGTGAGCATGGATCCAAGGTCGTCCCAGTAAAATATTATAGGAGGTATTGGCATCAATAACATAGCACGTGATCTCTGTCCTCAGGTCTCCAATTTGACATCAGAGTCGGATCTTTCCGAGGGGACTACTGTTATTGGCATTAAACCCATATATTGTTGCATTGGTTGGTGTCAGACGACGGAGGGAATTCCCAACAGCTACATCAACCTTCTAGGCACGACGCTTAGTGCAGAACCCGGATCTATTTGAATTCGGTCCACCTGGGTGGATCCGACATATCCAGTGAAATATAAAGGTCTATTGTGCCTTATATTCCTCACCTGCATGTCTTCTGGAGAGAAGGTGATTTGTGGGATCTGCCTCCTTACTTGGTGATAGTTGGGCAAGAATCTCGTCCCTCTTCGGCTGGCTCGACAATCTGAGCTAGGAATGACTTAGAGTCTGCCAATGCCTCTCTCAATGCTTCACGCGTTGACTTTGATAGCCTTAGTAGTTCGTAGAGCGTCACTCGTGCTGGAATATTGGCCAGCTGGGCTATTATGTCAAATTTGAAGGTGGTCTTTTTGGCCCCTTCATCTCCAATAGGATCCTTCTGAAAGCGAAGTCCTTTCTGTTTTGCCGGTTTTGCAAGTTCTGCATATATGCCCTTTGGATCCACCCTGGTGTAGTCCTTGAGATATGTCTTCCCGGATCGAGTGCCGGAAGGGCCTGCCCCATCTTGATGAGTGGCCATAATTTCGGGTTCTTCAGAATCTGTGAAAGCTCCTGAAGTTAGATATTTTTCCTTTAATTCTGCGAAAATAACATTAACTGTCCGCTTCTTCCCTTGACCCATGGTAGTCCATTGCTCATCTTCCAATAAGTCAGGGTGGACCCACATAACTTCTCCCTTCTGAATTGTTACGGGGACAAGCCCTTCCTGAGCATTCTGATGAGGATCAAAGTTCTTTGTAACCAACTTACCCTTTGGGATTGGGGTCACACCTGCGGGGAACTCATGCGTTCCAACCACTATAGTTGCCATATTGGCGGTGACTCTTCTGTTCTTCCTTAAGCGTCAGAACTCCAGCTTCTATTAACGCCTGGATTCTGTTCTTAAGGGGATAACAATCCCTAGTGGGGTGCCCCACGTTCCGGTGATAAAGGCAGTAATTGGGGTCGTTGATTTTACCGGCGTTCTCTGGCTTCTTATTTTCCGGAAGTCTTAACATTCTCTTCTTCAGGAGGAGGCGGAAGAGCGTAGATGTCTATTCCGTCTTGAAAGTATAGGTCCTCTCTTGTTGAAGCCTATTTTGCCTGGGACCCTTTTAATTTTGGGGCTTTGGGCTCGGAGGATTTGTCTTCTGCGGAGACGCTTCTGATGCCATCACCGCTTTTCCTTTATTCTTATTATTATTGTTTTGGGTGTATGGCTTATTATTTCTAGTATTCCTTGATACACGGGATTCTTCAACTCGTCGAATCAAGTCTTCGGCCTGCTCTCCTTGCTTGAGCAAATCCCTCCATGTTTTGGACTCTACGGTCCCCATTTTCAGGAGCACGTTAGTTTTCAGGTTGTGTCGACATGTCTCAACTAGAGTTTCCTGAACCATTCCGTGCTTACAGTGCACAGACTTCTCCCGGAACCTTTCTATAAAATCCTTTACCGTTTCTTATTCCCCTTGCATAGTTGCAAGGAGGGAATGAACCGTAATCTCGGTATTATCCTCAAAGAAACGTGAGAGAAATAACTTCTCAACATCGAGCCAAGTATTAATAGTACCCGGGGGCAACTGCATGAACCAAGTGAAAGCAGGCCCTCGCGAAGTACTTGTGAATACTTTGGTCATAATTGGGTCATTACCCATCAGATGTCCTGCTTGGGACAAGAAATAGTAAATATGCTTACTGGGCGATCCCTTCCCGTCATACGGTTCCAATTTGAGCGGTTTATATTTCTGAGAGTATGGCACCTTATCCCATTCAGATGGGTATGGTCTTGAGACCCCTGACTCTTTCAACTCCTTTTTGTGTATTAGAGCTTCGAGTTAATTTTGTAGTTTTTCTATCTTCTCTCCATGTGGATCATGAAAAGAGAATCTATCATCATCCTCGTGTATTGACTGGGCTTTACCTTCTTTTTCCTCTTCATTCAAAGTTTCTTTGCTCTTTTTAGTGTTATCTTCGACAAATTTTGAGAGCATCAATTTGAGGTCTTCGATCGTCTTTTGTTGCTCTCGGATCATTCTTTCCTGGGCTTCTAACCTCTGATTAATATCATCGGCTTTGTCTGCCATGTGCGACGTTGCCCTTCGTTGTCGAGATGTCATAGAGGACGGCGGTGAAGCTATAGCTGAGTTGTCGCTATCGTCGTCGTAAGATCCTCTTACAAGTCTCTTATAATTTCGAGGCGGGACGGCTCCTGATTTCAGTCGAGTGAGATGATGAGGTTCTTCGTCACTCGATTCTGAATCATCTTCTGTCTCAACCATCTTCTTTCCTTTTCCCACCATGTTGGAGGTTACAACCCTCCATTCTTTTAGGGAAGCAGTTCTTGTTTTCTTAGTAGGGTTCTCATTTGACTCGGTTAATCTGTCAAATACAGATACCCTACTCCTGCTGTAGCCACAATTGTTCATTACAGCAGATACTGCTGTCATAAGCTATTGGCAGTGACAAACAGGCTCAGCTTGGACTTGTTCTATTCCTCGCTTAATACTCCCTGAGATCAGTGACGTTAGTTATGGAACTACGGGGCCCATCCGTCCTTTGAGATGGTTTAGGAACCCATTGGAGCTTCTTAGGGTCTCTGGAGTCGATCTCCACTCCATTGCTGCGAGGGCCAGTCCCGTTTTTGCAGTCAATTGGATCTGTGCGAGGCTCAGGAATAGCTTCGCGTTTTATCTCGCGGGGCTGAAGAATAGCTCCGCGTTTCTTCTCGCGGGACTGAAGAATAGCTTTGCGTTTTTTCTCGCGGAACTGAAGAATAGCTCCGCGCTTCGTTATCTCGCGGGGCTGAAGAATAGCTCCGCATTTTGCCACACCAGCCTCGCGTTTCTCGCTGGCTTGGCGTGTCTTCAGAAGTCTAGCTCCTGGAATAGTGGCCTCGCGTGAAAATGATTTCTTGCACGCTGGCTCGCCCTTGCAATTATCGCAAGTGATATTTTCGCGTCTAGCACGATTCTTCCGATTAACAACGATTTGCCAACCGTCCTCGCGATTCTCGTGAAGGGTCTTGCATTTTTCGCAAGTATTACTGGCCTTACTATTATTGCTTGGCTCAGTATTAATCTCGCGTGATGAGTCACACGCTGGTTGTATCAAATTTTTATACTCGCGTTTCTCACGAGTGTCAAACATTTTGCGACTAGCGCAAATCTTGCTGGCTTTGCGTCTCTCGCTAGGCTCAGCAATAGCCTCGCGTGGAAAATGACACGCTGGCTTTGAGGAGAGTTTATACTCGCGTCTCTCGCGAGTGTCGGAGTTTCTGCAACTAGTGCAAATATTGCTAGCTTCGCGTCTCTCGCTAGGCTCAGCAATAGCCTCGCGTGGAAAATCACACGCTGGCTTTTTCTTGCTTTTAAGGCAAGTCATAGCTTCGCGTTCTACACGATAGATGCTGGTCTCGTGATTAGCGCGAGCCAGTTTGCGAGGAACCATAGCCTCGCATTCTGGAAAGTTAGCCTCGCATCCAAAGCGGGCTTTGAGGGCTTTACGCCTAAGTCTCTGATTCCTGTTTCGGAGTTGGGTTCTGGTTAGTCCAATCCCAAGGTCTTCTTCGGCAGTGAGAAGCTCGTCTTCGGCTAGGGCTTCTTGTCCGAGCACCGGCTCTATAGCCGCAGTCTCCAAAGACCCCCGTTTCTCGGTGGGAACCTTTTTGCCCGTTACTCGGGTATTGGAGTACGTGCGACGATAGTGCCGCAGCTCATCCAAGACACCTGATCCTGAGGGGAGGAACTCCTCATACTTCTGTTGGTCGATTTCAACGACCAGTGTGTCTACTTCGGATCCGATCAAGTCGACGTCCGATTGCGCCACAATCTCTTCATCTGTGAGAGAGACGGCTCCCACTGTGGTCGCTAGTTTGTTCGCAGCAAAAATCTGTTGTTGCTTTCCTTCCATTGAATAAGTTTGAATTACAAATAGAAGTGAACAAGAGAAAAGAATAAACGAGAGGATTTTATAAGTCAATCTCTCTCTTTTACAATGTTTTGCGTGGGATCTGCAGCGATGAGAACTATAGCAGTTCCTTTGGACGATCGGTACGTTGAGCTCTTCTCCTTCGAAGATGGCGGCCGACTGTAGAACTGATCTCTTCTGGTCTTCACAAATCCAAGGCTCTGTGCGTAATTTGAATTCTCCAAGAGGAAGAGATCTCCGAAAACTTCTGATGCCGAAAAGAAGACCCCTAGGGTTTCACCAGAAAGGTATTTATAACCCCGGGTTCATGCAAGAGTTTCTATCTAAATAGAATTCTCTCTCATTAAGGATTCCAATCAAATATCTTAGTTTTGATTCGAATCTCTTGATTTAGAATCCTGATCGGACTTAATTCGGGTATTTTGGATGAACCCAAATCATAATCTCAATCAGTTAGAGATTTTGGTTATCTGCCCACGCGGAGCCAATCGCATCAAAAACGCAGCGCCAAATAACCAAACACACGGAGCTAACGCGAAGCTATTGTTAGCTCTGCGGTCTACTCATCGCGAGGCTAAAATTAGCCAAACGCGGGGCTGCGGAGTTAGCTCCGCGTTCTGTTGTGGAAAATCCTTTTAACTTAGAAATTTTCACTGCCAACAGTATGTAAGCATGCAAGACAGAAATAACATATTATATGTAATAAAAAAGTGTAAGGTACAAATTAATTGTAAGTACAAACAAAACTAGAAGCCAATTCCTATATTCCTATATTTCCATACTGATACACTAAACATCACTAGCTGAAGTAGGACCCTATAGGTAATCTCTTGGACCCTAGAGGTAACTCCCGCGGAACTAATAGGTGATTCCTGCTGCATTGTGTGGACTTTATTTTCTGTAACACTTTGCTCCATACGTACTTTAGTTAGCTCCGTACTAATCTCGGCCTATATTTAGCTGTTCCACTAGTTCATAAAATTAATACCGCGAACCTAGGAGCCGACTCCTACCGTATAATGTGCACTTTACTCCGTATAGTATTGTTCAAGTGACTAAAAATTCGTCTTGTTAGTAGTTTATAAGGTCAAAGCAAATGGGAAAACAAGAAGAAAAGTCACATAATGCATTCAATGGGTGGAAAAGAAGAAGAAGATAATATAACATTCTAGGAACTAAACTAGGTTTGCTAGACTAAGAGGAGCATGAACATGAGTATAACATGAAATACATAAACCAGATTAATATCTTACTTTATAAAGCATGATGAGCCTCGCTCATGGACGAATCTCTCTAATGCGAGCCTCACAGTTGCGAGCTTCGTGGTTGCGAGTCTCACTGCTTCAAGACCTCATCATTAAAATAAACAAGGATTTCGAGCCAAATTTGTAAGGTATATTAGTTGAAATACGAAAAAGTAACTAGTTGTAACCAATTGAATTATCATTTTAACAAGTCCAAAATCAGCTAAATCAGAGACCGAAGTCAAAGGATATGGTGGCTTTACACAAAACTTTCAACTCGAAGATTTCGTGTTGGCTAACTGGGAACTCTTGAAGGAGTTCTTAAATACGAAGATTCAAGTTCTCCGATGCTACATTCATGTCTGTATATAGAAAGCTTGAAATTCATGGTCTACATCGCACCAGAGATGTATTCTGGAAATTTTGGCACCGTGTCTTATAAATCAGACGTATACAGTTTTGGCATGCTATTGCTGGATATTTGACCGGTTGGTTCATGGGGATGATCTAGGATTGGTTAAGGAGAAGGAAAAGGAAGATGATATTGTGAAGAAGCTTGTCATAGTGTCATTGTGGCGTATACAATGGAGTTCGACAGATCGACCAACAATGTCAAGAGTAGTACAGCTGTTGACTGGGAACTTGGAAAGCTTGCAGATACCCTCCAAACCTTTTTGTCTCTTCCTCTGATCAACATAACGAGGCATCTATTGATATAGTAGTAGATAGTGAAAACTCAACTGATCGTGCTGCACATTGACATATGGAGCACTCTTACATCTCTAGTTGTATATTCATTCTAGAATTCTGCATGTATATCAATTCTTCTTCTTAAATTTTTGTATCTTATTAACTTGCATCTCTCATTTACGATGTGAACGTCTTTGGCACAAATATACAACATATATAAAATTATCTTTTCGACATTCTGCATCTTCTTTGTCATGTGATTGACTTGAAACTAGTTCCTCAAGCTCCATAAGTGATATTACGTATGGTGCCTGCTAATTATTATTATTATTATTATTATTATTATTATTATTATTATTATTATTATTATTATTATTATTTAAATTGTAGTATCGTGATCAATAAATAGTAGATTGGTCTTGATATAGTAGTTAGACCGTTATGAATATATAACTTTTATTCAAAATAGAGAATTCATGTTTTTTTTTTTTTTTTTCCTTTCACTATGTTTTCTGTCTGTCATCTAAAGCTATTGAGTTTCATGCACAACCTTATTTAACGTCTCCAAGTATCTCAGCTGAATTTTGCTTTTGTTTTTTTTTTTTTTTGTTTTTTTTTTTTGTTTTTTTTTTTTTTGTGCTTTAGTTTGTGTACTTCTCCAGTGTGGCTACAATATTGTCTGTCTAAGGGCATGTTTAGATGTTGAAAGTTGAGAAAGTAAGGGAGAAAACTAGAAGTAGCTTCCAATGGAAGTTTATGAAGAACTCTTTTTAATATAAATCAAGTGTTTGTTAATTTTTGAAAGTAGAAAGTAAACTTCGAAATAGAAAGTGTATTATTTTATTGTTTAATAAAATATTATAATAGTAATATTATATTTGTTTAACTCTTTTATACACTGCATTTGACAGTAATTATGATAGTTGAATAAAATAAAATATTTTAGCTTATCCTATAGCTTCATAAGCTCTTCTACTCAAAAATGAGAAGAAGCGAAAATTGAAAGTAGGATTGGTTTTTGGACCTATTCATTTTCATCCCTACTCGCAACTGTGGAAAGATGCAGAGGAAATACTACTTTATCAAACCAACCATGTTGGGCTAAACTAATAGCATAGAAATGAGATGCCATCTTGGCTTAGACAAGGAGGGATCAGCCGGTGTTCAATGGGAAATTTCCTTGTAAAATTTGTGAAATTCAGTACAAGTGTGCAACAGAGAAAAATATTGACAGTGAAGTTGAATTTCAGTGCTCTATTTCTTGGCTCTCTGATTGCTCGTACCAAGTGAAGGACAGGAAGTCTGTAATCATATTGTGATTGATATCATCAAGAGGAAGCTGTGTAACATGAGCTTAGGGTTCATGATCTTACTTAAACAGAATCTATTTTATATGTTGCTTGTATGATTATATCCTAGAGGAAGGAGACTGACAATACAATCTTCACATGGCCTCATGACAGAGCATGGTTAACGGCTCGCTGGTACTCTTATCTGGACCCAGCAATTGTAGATGATTTTTCTCAACTGGGTTGGCTGCACGATTGTCAAACAGACCCAAAGTACTCTTTTTAACGACTCTTGTTTTGTTAATTTCTAAATAATGAAACGCAGGGAACTCGTTGCACTATTTATGCTAAGAAAAAAACATGAGTTTAAGGTTCACGCTTATGAGGCCATCGAGCCTTCTGCATGAACATAGTTCTAGGGATACTGGAAGCCAATGGGGGTACCAAATAAATGCGTATAAAGACTTCGTTAATTGATTGCTTGCCTCAGTCTATGTGCATTATTCCATGACTCTCCTTGCTGCTAGCCAGCAGTGATCTTGGACATAGAGTGATTTCACTAAGAATGAGTCTCATCTCTACAAGGTAGTCCTTGTTTTGATATGTCAACAACGTATGCGGTGATTACTTTTGCCCAATTATAGTTTCTGCCCCCTTAATTGATTGGTGAAAGTATAATAGTCAGACAATTTTTTTGGAGCTAAAAAATCAGACTGATGTTTATGCAATTTACATGGTTTTCTCTTTTGCAGCATTCCTGAAGCAATTTATTAATCAAAGACAAAACTTTCTCTCATATGGCCCCCGCTAGTGGATTTCTGCCTCTCTTTCTTCCACTGATTTGGTAATGAACCTGACTGTTGCGTTCCTTTTATCTATTCATTTCATATTAGCTATATTGTTCCTTTTATTGCTTTATTCTATATTAGCTATATTGATTCCGCGCTCGGATGCGTTATGGGTTCAATATTGAGTGAATTGGAGTTATCTTTTAATTCATAATTTATTTTGAGATTCTGAGTGAGTGGTGCCACTCTATATTTTTCTAATCTTTACTTTGCCATTGCCAAAATTTGTCCTGAAGTTGTGGTTGCACATCTGCCAAAAAACTGTCATCCATGTATCTCCACAGTATTTTAGTCATAAATTTTGATCTATATGTCCAATTCCGTTGAACCAGGTCTTTTTGGAAAGAGAATTATATTTATTAAAACTTTTGCATTTACAATTTCTCTAATACTGTCTCTAACCCTATTCAAATTAGGCTCAAATTCGAGTGTTGCTTTGCAGTAGCTAGCCTTATCGTCAATAGCTCTGTCGACAAGTTTAGCCACACTGGAAGTGTAAAAGTTGTAACAACCCTCCGTTTTTTTTATAGCAATAAAATATTAAATAAATAAACAAAATGATAAATATGACTCTTCATCTTTAAATCTTCATCTCTTATAACTCTCAAACTTTTTATATTCTCAACTCATTACTCATTCATTTCTCTAATTCCAATCCTTTCATCTTCTCCATGAATTATCTACATTAAACCTCCAATTTAAATCTCTTAACTCTCTAAATTCTATAACTCCTAAAACCCTTTTAGATCCTATAAATCCCTAAATTTTCACATTCTGTAACTCTTAAATCCAATCATATATAAACCCCTAAATCAAAACACATTCCATTCATTCTAAAAATCATTCTGTAACATTCTCATCTCGTCGGAGGCACTTTCAAAACCACCGTAAGAGCCGCCGCCAGAGCTGCCACCACTTCAATGGAGAAGATAATCTCCTTCTATCTTTTTTCACATTTTAGCTTCTCACATTTTGACAAGAGATTAGATATTATATTTCTTTTTCTTCTAGAGTTAAATTATTTTAATGAACCTAAAAAGAACATCCATCATCTTATAAACCCAATAAGATGGATTTAGACTCATTTCTAAAATTCATACCTGTTAATACTAAAATCAATTTTTGAGTGTTTTATAAGTAATAGAAAATCCCTAAAAATCATCTAAATTCATATTAACCTGTTTTTAATAATCTTAGAAAATTTTAATGTGTAGATTGCTTCGTTTAGCGATATCGGAAAACAAAATCCAGGTGAGTTCATTTTTGGACTCACTAATCATGCTATTTATATATCTGTTGTTTCAATCATATTATTTATTTTGTGCAAATTGATTTATTATTTTGTAGGAATTTATCAATTACTTATTATGTTTCTCGTCATAAAAAATCTATTATCAATTGTCATTAAATTTAAATTACATAGTATAGACTCACTAATCATGCTATTTATATATCTGTTGTTTCAATCATATTATTTATTTTGTGCAAATTGATTTATTATTTTGTAGGAATTTATCAATTACTTATTATGTTTCTCGTCATAAAAAATCTATTATCAATTGTCATTAAATTTAAATTACATAGTATAGTTAGATTTTAGAATAATTATATATACAAATTTGATAAATCACATAAAAGTTATATTCACGGAAAAATGTTGTTTGTGATATCATTTTGTATCGGTGTCTAGAAAAGTTATCTTATATGTTGGTTCTCTAATTAAGGAACGTGCAACGCACGGAAAACCTCCTAGCATCCACATAATTGCCTGGCCGATATCTCTATGATATTTCAAATCAGTTACTCTTAAATATACCTAATTGTGATTTATTGATAAAGTATAAACTGAACGGACTTTATAAATCATGTTGTTAACAAATTAAGAAAAATCCAATTGAAAAATTGTACCTGATATAATTAATATACTGTACTATACCTAAATGACACTGGGTTGGGAGGAGAAACTGAATGATGGAAATATACTCGGTTTCGGCTGTAAACTTGTTAAGTTGTACAACTGAATATTTCGCACACTATGGGTGCGTGATGATTTGCTGGATCATACCTGATTATAATTCCTGTTTGCCTGACGATAGGTCCGACTCAGTACCGGACAATCCTGTGACCATTTCCTGGGTCTGTAAAGGAAACAATCGAAATAATGGTATCCCCTCAGTTTGATTTTTCTAATTACATGACATCCTAGACAAATATACATTTGTTATAAAGTTGACTTCACTAAAATGATATTAAGATAAACTAAATTAATTAACATCATTATTACAGACATCTCATTCCATATTTTCTAAAACTTGTGTTATTATTATGTTTAACCGCTATATTTCATATTCTTTCTGTGTATTTTATTTTGGTCGCAATCTGACGATCTGGGTGTGCATGCCCAGCTTACTGAGTATTATTATATTTTGTTATATTTTGTTTCAATTTTATATAAACTTCGTTCCAATAAATGAAAAATCAAACTTTTGTTGAATTTTTCTATCGTAATTACTGAGTATTATTGTGGCAAATTTATTGAGGTTTTAGCATATTTTAAACTGAATATGTTGCCGGTACCTGCTACACGTGCTCGTATACTGTATACGGGGAGCGAGGCGTGACAAAAGTTTTGAATTTCACACTTTCTCTTTTATGATTTTTTACTAATTTCTACTTTATCCTTATTAAAACTGAGCTAACTTCAAATTATAGTTACTGTGCAGAGAAGGCTCACACACTAGGTTCAGTAAAGTCACCATAGACTTCGTTCTTTGATAAAGCTGATTTTAGAATTTAGACTTGTTAAAATGACAATTCAATTGGCTACAACTTTTCTCGAGTTACTTTTCGTATGTCAACCCTATACCTTACAAACTTGACTCGAAATCCTTGTTTATTTTAATGATGAGGTTTTGAAGCAGTGAGACTCGCAACCACGAAGCTCGCAACTGTGAGGCTCGCATCAGAGAGATTCACCCATCAGCTAGGCTCATCATGCTTTATAAAGTAAGATTTTAATCTGGTTTATGTAGTTCATGTTATACTCATGTACATGTTACTTTTAGTCTAACAAGCCTAGTTTAGTTCCTAGAATGTTATATTATCTTTATTTTCTTTTTTCCAGCCATGAATGCATGTTAACATGTAACAATCAAGTGAGAACTCTTGTATGTGACTTTTATTCTTATTTTCCTACTTGCGTTGACCTTGTAAACTAACAAGACGAACTTGTAATTAGTTAAGCAATGCTATTCGGAGTAAAGTGCACATTACACCGCAGGAGTCGGCTCCTAGGTCCATGGTAATAATTTTATGAACTTGTGGGACAGCTAAATTTAAGTCGTGATTAGTACGGAGCTAAAGTATGTATGGAGCAAAGTGTTACAAAAAGTAAAGTCCACACGATGTAGTAGGAGTTACCTATTATATCCGTCGCAATTACTTATAGGGTCCAAGAGATTACCTATAGGGTCCTACTTCAGCTAGTGATGTTAAAGTATACCAGTATGGGAATATAGAAATCTAAATCATAATTAGTTCCTGCTATAAGTTAGAATTGGTTTCACTCAAGATAAATATCATAACTAGTCCAGTTTTAATTGTACTTATAATTAACTTGTACCTTACACTTTTGTATTTCCAAGTAATCTGTTATTTTTGTCTTACATACTTATATACTGCTAATGTGCTCAAATTATTACTTATCGAGTTTGATCCCTGGATAACCTCTACATGCATAGATAATATTTCTTAATTTGAAAACTTCAAGTCCGGACAAGGATTCATGTTTTTAGGAGTAAGCGGACCCTTGATAGAACGTTACAGTAGACTTGTTTAGTCTACAGGTCAAGACTGCAGAAAAATCTATGCATAGAAACATATAATGGAATCTCATGGTTCTGGTTTGCTTGACTAGTCAAATGATGTGCATTTGGAAATTTCCAACTGATGTGCATTCAGAAATTTCCAGTTGTAAAAAATAATATATCTGAGTCCAGGCATTTTTTTTGCCATATTCTTCATTTTTCTGCCGTGTTCTGCTCCTTGATCGAATGTGATAATCATGAGCATGCAGATATCCATTTCTTCTCTTCTCCCTTACCTGATCCTGTCAATTGTTGTTGGATCAGAGTGCAGGCAAAAAAAAAAAGAAAAAGATAAACAAACTTGGGACAGCAATGTTCAGGAGAGGCCTAGATCTATTGCCATGCACCAAGCAAGACAACTTCCCAGCAATTCCTCCTGCAAAAGTTGAAGCACAGGATATATTTAGAATGCCAGAATCTCCGCAAGCACAACAACTTCATTCTCAACAAAAGTCCGCAAACATTTATGTAAACTGTTGTAAGCATCTGCGGTGAACACTAGTAATAACTCTCCATACAGAGGAGTTACCTATTATATCCGTCGCAATTACCTCTAGGGTCCAAGGGATTACCGATAGGGTGCTACTTCAGTTAGTGATGTTTAGGGTACCAGTATGGGAATATAGGAATCTAAATCATAATTAGTTCCAGTTATACGCTAGAATTAGTTTCACTCAAGATAAACATCATAACTTGTCCAGTTTTATTTGTACTTATAATTAACTTGTATCTTATACTTTTGTGTTTACATGTAATTTGTTTTTTCTGTCTTGCATACTGACATACTGTATACGATCATTTTCATATTAATACTTACCATGGGCTCAAATTATTACTTGCCGAGTTTGATCCCTAGATAACCTCTACATGCATAGATAGATAGCAATATTTCTTAATTTGAAAACGTCCAGTCCGGACAAGGATTCATGTTTCTAGCTTACTATTCATGTTTCTAGGAGTAAGCGGACTTGTTTCATAGAACGTTACAGTAGACTTGTTTTGTCCACAGGTCAAGCAAGACTGGAGAAAAATCTATGCATAGAAGCGTATGATGGAGTCTCTCGGTTCAGCTGGTCTGGTTGACTAGTCAAACGACGTGCATTAGGAAGTTGCCAACTGATGCGCATTCTGAAATTTCCAGTTGAAGAAGATAATATATGCGAGTCCAGTCATTTTTTTGGCCATTTCCTTCATTTTTCTGCCGTGTTCTGCTCCTTGATCGAAAGTGATAAGCATGAGCATGCAGATGTCCATTTTTTCTCTTCTCCCTTACCTGATCCTGTCCATTGTTGTTGGATCAGAGTGCAGGCGAAAAAAAAAAAAAAAGGATGAACAAACTTGGGACAGCAATGTTCAGGAGAGGCCTAGGTCTATTGCCATGCACCAAGCAAGACAACTTCCCAGCAATTCCTCCTGCAAAAGTTGAAGCACAGGATATATTTAGAATGCCAGAATCTCCGCAAGCACAACAACTTCATTCTCAACAAAAGTCCTCAAACATTTATGTAAACTGTTGTAAGCATCTGCGGTGAACACCAGTAGTAATAACTCTCCATACAGAGGAGTTTTAATATGTAATAGCTTTATTAGTAAAACACGGAGGCAATAGCTCACTGTTTATCTAAAAAAAAACAACAGAAATAAACTTCCAAGCTTTGTACATCAAACAGAACTACCCCAACAATCATCATCTTAACATTAGTATCATACATCAAAATGCCAATTTCAACATTACCATAATCAGAATCAGCGAAACAGTGAGCTGATAGGAACCGATCGAGAGGAGCGAGATCACTCATCCTCTGAGATGGCTGATAACTCCGAAGACGAGTGCGTGCAGGTTTCTTCAACAGATGCAGGCCCTGAACTGGAGAAGAAGGGCTTCCGCGGCATCTGCAAGGTGTCCACGTCGGCTTCCAGCATCTCAATAACTCTGCTCATGGAAGGACGGTCCGCCGGTCTCATCTGAATGCACCATAGGCCCACCTTGCACAGCTTTTTCTCCATGTCATCGATCTCAAAGGAGTCGTGCAGTTCAGGCCCTTCGTTCTGCAGAAGCCGGTCATAGATCCATGAAGGATAGTAAACCTGGCTTGAATTCTCTGCTCTCGGATTGACGTTCCTCCTTCCCCCCGCCATTTCCATAAGCAGCATTCCGAAGCTATAAACATCAGATTTATGCGATATGACCCCAAAGCTCCTTGACACCAGTTCAGGAGCTATGTAGCCTGTGGTCCCTCTTGCAACGCTGAGGGACACTAGACTGCAGTCCTTGGAATACAACCTTGCAAGCCCGAAATCCGAAACTTTTGGATTGAAATTACGATCCAAGAGTATGTTGGGAGGTTTGATGTCGAAATGTAGGATTCTCATATCACAGCCCTGGTGCAAGTACTCGATTCCCCTGGCCACACCTAATGCTATCTCGTTGAGCTTCTCCTTGGTGAACTTTCGGTGCGCCCCACTAGAGGAGAATATGTACTTGTCGAGCGATCCGTTAGGCATGAACTCGTAGACAAGAGCCCGGTGTGATCCCTCTGCACAGAAACCAACAAGCCGAACCACATTGACGTGGCGAATCCTACCAATGGTAGCGACTTCATTGATAAATTCTTCTCCGTTGCACTTGGAGTTGCCCAACATCTTAATGGCGATGAAATTGCCACCAGGGAGCTCTCCCTTGTACACCGACCCAAACCCACCTTGTCCTAATTTTTCTTTGAAGTGTCTCGACATTGCGATAATATCAGTGTACGCATACCGTGTTGGAGCAAGGTTCTGCTGCTGCTCCTGCAGAAATTTCTCTACCCTATCAATCGGAACCAGGAGTTTCCAACATTCATAGGCAAGAAACACGAGAACTGACAATGGCGCGACTATAAACCTGGCAAACAAGGCGATCGCTGCACCAAAAAAGAAAAGAATAAAATTAATTAGAAAATAAATTAATGGATGAACATATAGATAAATATGGATACAAGAAGATTGGCTTCTACCTAGTAGAATTGCTGCTGCATTCAAACAGATGATGCAAACTAAACAAAGAGCCAGAGGGCCAAAAGCTAGGTCGTAGATAGTCAGACAATCCATGAAACGATAGCCAATTGGAAAGACATCATACAAGTTGAGACCATGCTCCTTCAAATGATACCACAAACCAGCAAAATTAATTATCCAAAAACCAGCAAAATCAATTATCCTGCATTGTCATACGAAGGAAACAAAGTTGAAGTTGGTTAAGTACTGGAACATGAGAGATGCAACTTCAAGGATAAACTCTTAAATGCAAGGGTTGTTGCTTTAATAGCAGTCTGAAAACAAGAACGTTTTGGAGACAGTTATTTATTTATTTTATTTTTTATTTTTTTGGCATAAATAGTGGATAAACACCCATGTTCCGTTGATCAAATGTTAACAAAAACAAGTGACATAAATAGCTGTTAGAATTTTGAATTCAAACTTGTTTAAGTGCAAACACTTTGAATTAATTGTTAGCTATGCATGCAAAATATGAAATAAATGTAGTCAAAATTGGAGGGCTAGGCCAGTAATAGGATGTGAAAAATGATGAAGCTAAAGCTATGGAAAAAAAAAAAAAAACAAGTTTACTTACTTAGTAAGTGTGATTGTGCGAAAGAGTAAGTATAGATAAGGGTGTTAAGATTGGAGTAAAAACCAAGTGTTAAAAAGTGTGAGAAGAAGTAAGAAATTCTAAGAAACAAGAATTAAAAACAATTGAAGCCTACGAGAGAGAGAGAGAGTTAGAAGAGTAAGGTGTTGTAATGCTAGTAATTATATTCTCGTATCAAAGTAAGATTGAGATAAAACTCTTTTATCATCTTTTTTCTTCTCCCCCTATTCCATAAAAACACGTCTCTTTCTAACAAGGGGACGAAGAATAATATGACAGAAGAACCATAAAAAGATTCATAATATATGAGTTCATCAGCAAATTCATGTGTTAGTAAATATTGCATACAGTTGCAGATATCAATCTATTCGAATATCAGAAGGAAAAAAAAAAAAACTTGATACTTCATTTTTATGGTATAATTATTATTTCATAGAGCTATGAGGTTCGCTTACCCGTACTCTGAGTATATTTTGAGACAACGATCTATAATCATCCTAGATGTACTGAACCTGCTGGTATCCAAATAAAGACTGAATCCACCATTTAAGGATTCGAAAACCTCAGCTTCCGTAGTTGCTCCTTGATAATAGTCTTGATAATAGTCTATAGGAACCATAGACAAGAAGCGGCAAGAGGGAAAGATGGCGCTCACTCGAGAGTCATTTATAACATACACAAATGCATTATCACTGCTCAGGCAACGAACAGGCACGTACTTGTGATTGTGCACCTTGCTTGAACAGTTCACAAAGCTAGCCCAACTAGATCTATACAAAAAGAATCCTGATGACTCCGCTGACCGAGAAGGAAAGAGGAAAGGAAGTTTGCACTGGCCACTCGCCACGTTCGCATCTACAATCCAGATGAAATCACGCTCGTACCAAAAATCATACGGAATATCCTTGACATAGTAGCTAGCATTATGTAACTCAAGGATAGCTTGGTCGTTGACGCAGATGAACTCGTAATTTGGGAGCCCGCAGATTTCTGGATCACCATGTAAACGAAAAGGGTACCTGATGCTTACTGATCCACACGATGAAGAACAGTTATGTCGCCCCTCAGAGCTTGATCTTGCTGATCCAACAACAATGGACAGGATCAGGTAAGAGAGAAGAGAAGAAATGGATATCTGCATGCTCATGATTATCACTTTCGATCAAGGAGAAGAACACGGCAGAAAAATGAAGAATATGGCAAAAAAAAATGCCTGGACTCACATTTATTATCTTCTTCAACTGGAAATTTCTGAATGCACGTCACTTGACTATTCAAGCAAACCAGAACCAAGAGATTCCATCACACGTTTCTATGCATAGATTTTTTTTCCAGTCTTGACCTGTAGACTACACAAGTCTACTGTAACGTTTAATCAAGGGTCTGCTTATTCTTAGAAGCATGAATACTTGTTCGAACTCGTAGTTTTCAGATTAAGTACTATTGCATGGAGAGGTTATCTGGGAAAGTAATAATTTGAGTACATGGTAAGTATTAATAAGAAGGTGATAGTACTTTATGCAGTATGTAAGTATGCAAGACAAAAATAACATATTACATGTAACAAAAAGTGCAAGGTACAAATTAATTATAAGTACAAATAAAACTAGAAGTCAATTCTAATGTATAACTGTAGAACTAATTGTGATTTAGATTCCTATATTCCCATACTGATACACTAAACATCACTAGCTGAAGTAGGACCCTATAGGTAATCTCTTGGACCCTAAAGTAACTCCCACGGAACTAATAGGTGATTCTTGCTGCATTGTGTGGACTTTACTTTCTGTAACACTTCGCTCCATATGTACTTTAGTTAGTTCCGTACTAATCTCGGCCTATATTTAGCTGTTCCACTAGTTCATAAAATTAATACTACGAACCTGGGAGCTGACTCCTGCCATATAATATGCACTTTACTCCGTATAGTATTGTTCAAGTGACTAAAAAATTCGTCTTGTTAGTAGTTTATAAGGTCAAATCAAGTGGGAAAACAAGAAGAAAAGTAGCATAATGCATTCAATGGCTGGAAAAAAAAAAAATAATAATATAACATTCTAGGAACTAAACTAGGTTTGCTAGACTAAGAGGAGCATGAACATGAGTATAACATGAAATACATAAACCAGATTAATATCTTACTTTATAAAGCATGATGAGCCTCGCTCATGGACGAATCTCTCTAATGCGAGCCTCACAGTTGCAAGCTTCGTGGTTGCGAGTCTCACTGCTTCAAGACCTCATCATTAAAATAAACAAGGATTTCGAGCCAAATTTGTAAGGTATATTAGTTGAAATACGAAAAAGTAACTAGTTGTAACCAATTAAATTATCATTTTAACAAGTCCAAAATCAGCTTTATCAGAGATCGAAGTCAAAGGATATGGTGGCTTTACACAAAACTTTGAACTCAAAGATTTCGTGTTGGCTAACTGGGAACTCTTGAAGGAGTTCTTAAATACGGAGATTCAAGTTCTCCGATGCTACATTCATGTCTCTATATAGAAAGCTTGAAGAACTTGTTACGTAACTAAAAGTCGGTAGAGAGACAAGAAATTGACACATCCTAATACTTCTTGTGTGCCTCGCTCTTGCAGTGCTCACAGCAATTCCATTTATCTACGGCACCCACCCCGATCCCGTCTCCGAGATGTGTGCTTCGTGGCTAGGGATGGGACTGGATAGGTTCACCGGTGAGTCAATTTTTGGCATATGCCTTAGTTTCTCATGCCCATGTGAATCTATTTGTTCGATGAGAGAACTCAAGAGGCAAGGACAAATCCAAATGGACTCCTAAATTTTTAGTTTTCAGTTATAAATATTATGTCTGAGGTAAGATGATTGAATAAGATATATTTAATTTCAACACTAAAAGTTTATGACAAAAATATCTGAAAATGATATTTGGATTGTAAATGTTTTAAATTTGTATATAAATTATAAAAAAAATCTATTTAAGTATTGTAATACTATAAATTCATAAACAAAAAAAATATCCATTATAATTTTTGGGAGCGGGGCTCTACCCTCGCACTCCTCGCACTCCTGGCAAGAACACTTCGTCCCCTATATCTTGACAAGTTATCTAGGTAACTCAACTCCCAAATTAGTCTGCTCCCTCTTTGACTGTTTGGGTCTGCTCCTGTAAGGAGGGGTATTTTATTGAAATGTATTTTAAAGTCATTTCAAGGTTATAAGATTCTTAGTTGGTTTGATTCTAATGCATCTATGATCCCACTAGAGAATTAATATCATTTCATTTCATCCATTTTCTTAATCCTATACAAGATTTTTATTTTTTTTTCCATTTTTCATTTTTTCTGCTGAACCCAGCATCACGGCTCAAACTATCTATATACTTTGAAAGCAGTCCCAAATGACCAATTCAAACAAAGATTACAATTTATTCTCTTCAAAGTTTTCTCCATCACAAGTCAATTCTCCCTGGGTCCTCTAAATTGTATTATATATTTTTAAAATTTTATTTTTCAGGTAAATTAATCTTGTTGCCAAAACTACAAATAGTAACAGACACAAGATTTTCGCAATCTCACCCTCCAAAAAAAAAGGAAAAAAAATCATGACTACACTCTCAATCGCTCTGTTTCTCCTCCTCACTCTCCTCTCCACCAAACCCGCACCCGCCCAATCCAAACCCGACCCGCTCCAAACCTGCCCTTCCGCGGGAGTTTCTAGAGGGGCACATCAATTTTACTAGTGAGCCCAGCTTTCCTAGTGAGCCCACCTTCTCTTTTGAAATGAGAGGGTTTTGGAAAATTCTATTTGCGCACAGCATTTTACTCTTGGCGTCCTGGATACTCTTTACACCAAACTCCTGTTTTGAAATACTATCATTTTACTCTCTACGTCCAAATTTTTTTTAAAAAATACCCATCCTCCTTTTCTCTAACTCCTCACCCGTCCGATCCTATTTTTATCCATTTTTGTTTGAGTCGGATGTTAATTTAAGATAAAAAATTATTTTGGTCGGGTATTAATACCCGACCAAGAAACGTGCTGGTCGAATATTAATATTCGACCAGCAAGCGAAGTCTCCCCCATAAAGGAAACTAATTAACGATAAATTTAAAATAAATACGCATAAAACCTAAAAAAAAAATTCAAATCGTATCTTAGATTTGTTCTCTGACACCAATTGCATATTGGAAATTTCCATTTGCATAAGAAAACTCAAATTTAAATTCCAAATACAAATTTCACTTGTCACGATGAAATCAAAAAATTTAAAATTTTTCTAATCTTTTCAGGAACGTTAATATAAAAAATTTTAAAGGATCAAGAAATCAAATTAATGATTTTGTAGGAGATTTGTTTTATTAAATACAAAAAAATTTATTTAAGGTTTTAGAGAGAAAATAGAGAAGAAAGACGATGAGTCGTAGTTCCAAATTTTAAGAAGTGTTAGTTTGGAATTTATAAGGGTAAGTTAGTCAAAAAAATAATGGTAATTATTTATAAATTTCAAAACCATGCGTCAAGAGTAAAATGCCGGGTGCAAATATAATTTCCCCTATCATACCTCTCTTAATTCTACGGCTGGCCTTCTTCCTCTTCCTTCCTCTTCCTCTTCCTCTTCCTCTCCTCTTCTCTAAACCCAACTCCACACAAATTTCTGAATGCACATCAGTTGGAAATTTCCAAATGCACATCATTTGACTAGTCAAGCAAACCAGCTGAAACCAAGAGATTCCATTATATGTTTCTATGCATAGATTTTTCTCCAGTTTTGCTTGACCTGTAGACTAAACAAGTCTACTGTAATACTCTATCAAGGGTCTGCTTATTTCTAGAAGCATGAATACTTGTCCAGGCTCAAAGTTTTCAAATTAAGTACTATTGCTATCTACGCGTGCAGAGGTTATCTAGGGATCAAACTCGGTAAGTAATAATTTGAGCACATTAGCAGTATATAAGTATGCAAGATAGTTTTAACAGATTACAGTTTTAACAGATTACATGTAAACACAAAAGTGTAAGGTACAAGTTAATTATAAGTACAATTAAAACTGGACTAGTTATGATGTTTTATTTTGAGTGAAACCAATTCTAGCATTAACTGGAACTAATTATGATTAGTTAAGATATTTATCTTGACTGAAACTAATTCTAGTGAAAAACTGGAACGAATTATGATTTAGATTCCTATATTTCCATACTGGTGCACTAAATATCACTAGTTGAAGTATGACCCTATAAGTAAACCCTTGTACCTTAGTGGTAATTCCTACGGATCTAATAGATGACTTCTGCTGCATTGTGTGGACTTTACTTTCTGTAACACTTTGCTCTATACGTACTTTAGCTCCGTACTAATTTCGGCCCATATTTAGCTGTTCCACTAGTTCATAAAATTATTACCACGAACCTAGGAGCCGACTCCTGCCGTATAATGTGCACTTTACTCCGTATAGTATTGATCAAGTGATCAAAAATCCGTCTTGTTAGTTTATAAGTTCAGAAGAAAAGTCATATACAAGAGTTCCTACATGATCATTACATGTTAACGTGCATCCAATGGCTGGAAAAAAATAAAAATAAAGATAATATAACATTTTATGATACGTAAAAAAGAAAGAAATGAGTAATTCTTGTTAAAAATTAGATAGTCATGTAGATTGTGAGTGATTTCTTGCTAAAAAAATAGAGTATTTATGATACGTAATATTTTGCCTTATTTTTCTAAGGAAAGAGTTCTTTAATGTGTGCTCAGTGAAAGATTTGCTTTAGAGATTTTTTTGGAGCTAAGCTAAGAGTTTGAAGAGTATGAAGAAGAACAAATGAAGAAGAATGGGAAAAATAAAGTAGAATGAGAAGGATTTAGTCTTATATGGACTCTAACAAGAGAGAGTGAGGGATGGTGGTCATGAATGAGGTATGAGAGGGTGAATTCTTCCAGCCACTCTCTCTTGCATAATTAAAAGAGTGTCATTGGTCAATTATTGACCAATATCGATGACTAATCCAACATAATAGTTTAGAAAAATGGTAAGAGTGAAATGAAACAACTAATAGTAATAGTAAAAAGGTGACTTGATTTAAAAGTTGATCGGTATGGAAAAATCCTAAAAAATAAAAGAAAGTCTAGAAAAATATATTGAGTGGCACCACCCAATCGAAATCTCGAAACAAATTATGAATTAAATGATAACTCCAATTCACTCAATATTGAACCATAACATATCCGAGCCCTGGATCAATATAGCTAATAAAAGGAACACAACGGTCATGATCATTACCAAATCAGTGGAAGAAGGAGAAGCAGAAGTCCACTAGCAGGGGCCATATGGGAGAGTTTTGTCTTTGATTAATGAATGATTTTAGGAATGCTGCAAAGAGAAAACCATATAGATTGCAATCAGAGATCCAAGAAATAGAGCACTGAAATTTAACTTCACTGTCAATATGTTTCTCTGTTGCACACTCGTACTGAAATTTCACAAATTTTATAAGTTAATTTCCCATTGAACACTGCCTGATCCCTCCTTGTCTAAGCCAAGATGGCATCTCATTTCTATGTTATTAGTTTAGCCCAACACGGTTGGTTTGATAAAGTAGTATTTCCTCTGGGTGCCAGCATCTTTCCACAGTTGCAAGTAGGGATGAAAATGAACAGGTCGAAAAACCAATCCTACTTTCAATTTTTGCTTCACCTCATATTTGAGTAGAAGAGCTCGTTAAGCTATAGGAATAAGATAAAATATTTTATTTTATTCAACTCTCATAATTACTTTCAAACATAGTGCATAAAAAAATTAAACAAATATAATATTACTATTATAATATTTTATTAAACAATAAGATAATATTCTTGCTATTTCGCTAGTTTACTTTCTACTTTCAAAAATTAACAAACACTTGATTTCTATTGAAGAGAGTTCTTCCTAAACTTTCATTGGAAGCTACTTCTAGTTTTCTCCCTTATTTCCTCAACTTTCAACATCTAAACATGCCCTTAGATAGACAATATTGTAGATCTAAACATGCCCTTAGATAGACAATATTGTAGCCACACTGGAGAAGTATACAAACTAGAACACAAAAACAAAAAATGAAAAACAAAAAACAAAAAAAAAAACTACTATATATTCAAATTTCCACTAAAAATTATTTTGATTAATTAACACTACAATTTATTTATTAAAAAAATGACAGGCACCATACGATAGTATCACTTATGCAGCTTGAGGAACTAGTTTCAAGTCAATCACATGACAGAGAAAATGCAGAATATCGAAAAGATAATTTTATATATGTTGTACATTTTCACATCGTAAATGAGAGAAGCAAGTTAATGGGATACAAAAATTTAAGAAGAAGAATAGATATACATACAAAGTTCTAGAATGAACATACAACTAGAGATGTGAGAGTGCTCCATATATCAAGGCGCAACATGATCAGTTGAGTTTCCGTCATCTACTACTATATCAACAGATGCCTCGTTATGTTGATCAAAAGAAGAGACAAAAGGTTTGGGGGGTATCTGCAAGCTTTCCAAGTTCCCAGTCAATAGCTGTACGACTCTTGGCATTGTTGGTCGATCTGTCGGACTCCACTGTATACACCACAATGATACTATGACAAGCTTCTTCACAATATCATCTTCCTTTCCCTTCTCCTTAACCACTCCTAGATCATCCCCATTAACCAACCGGTCATATATCCACTCTGGAAAATAAACCTCACTCTGATTTTCAATTACGGGATCAACATTCCTCCTGCCACTCACCATTTCCAGCAATAGCATCCCAAAGCTGTATACGTCTGATTTATAAGACACGGTGCCAAAATTTCTAGAATAGATCTCCGGTGCGATGTAGCCCATTGTACCCCTAGCAGCAGTCATGGTAACGATGCTCTGATCCCTTGAACATAGCTTTGCAAGACCAAAATCTGAAATCTTAGGGTTGAAGTTATGGTCCAGCAAAATATTGTGAGGCTTGATGTCAAAATGTAGAATGCGCTGATCACATCCCTGGTGCAAATACTCAATACCCCGGGCAATGCCAATTGCAATGTCTTGCAACTTTCCCATGCTAAAAGATGGGCCAGACTTTCTAGCTTCTATAGGAAAAATGGACTTCTCCAGTGATCCATTTGGCATGAATTCATAAATAAGAGCATGTCTTGTTCCTTCTGAACAAAATCCCAACAGGCGAACAACATTAACATGATGAATTCTTCCCATGGTAGCTACTTCATTTATGAAATCTTCTGCATCAGCTTTAGATTTCTCCAGCATCTTGACTGCAACAGGTATTCCATTAGGGAGCTCCCCTCTGTAGACACTTCCAAATCCACCTTGGCCCAACTTATGCCTGAAACGTTTAGTTATTTTCTTAATGCCGGAGTAAGTGTACCGGGTAGGTTTTGTGGTCTTGTACGTCGCAAGGAATCTCTCCACCTTCAAACGTGTTTCTTTTTCCTTTTCAGATTGTCTAAATATGTAGAAAACAGTTAATGATACTGCTACAAGAACAATAAATCCACTAATCGATGTGCCTGGATAAGAAAATAGGGAAGAAGACAATTAGCTTAGATCTTTTCATGTCATGAAGAAATTATCTAAAAATAAGATAATTAAAAAAAAAAAAATTCTTTATGCAAGGAGTAGGGGCATTTGCATTTTTACATCCCCAAAATCTAGCCTATAGTTGCACTCTTCTCAGTAACTATCGCAGATGAACGTGTGAGGGTAAAGCAACCAAATTAGTAAAATCTCTGTACTATAACTGATCTGTCATATGTTTACTTAGATGGTTAGTTCATTTATAGTGTCTTGGATTGAAGTTTTTAGAATGTTTGTGGACTCACCTGTAATGATCTTCACTGATAAACCTGCAATTAGGAGAAGAAAGAAATTAGTTCAGTGATGAAACACTTAGTTAGATGGGTAAACGTTAACATTTCTTTTTTAGCGTAACAGAGGCATGCACTAGGGGGAAAAATATTAAAACTAAAGAAAATACATTATGCTAAATTCCACCAAAGTTAAGGAATAATGCAAATGAGGAAAATCATGAGACTGAAGAAGATGATTAGAAATAAGAATTAAGCCAGTGCACTGTGTGGAATGTGAACCAAGTAATGTGATTAGCCGCAATCAGTTGAATATAAATGGAGTAAAAGTTTCCTTCTTTATAGTCAATTAATGAAGTTTAGACACTCTTGATTTATCAGCAAGGAATTGACGGCTAAGCATATTCACTATTAGCTAACTAGTTTTGAGAAAAGCATGTTTTATACATTGAAATTAAAAACGGAGGGGCCTTTATTTGATATCTACTCAGGATACTCGTGAAACTTCAAAGGCTTCTATAAATTAAGAACGTATTCAAACAAGCTTGTTATTTGTTAGAAAGAAGCATAGCAAATGGTACAATCCTCAAAAAGTTCAAGATCTACATACGAGGGTTGTAAGTATGCAAAAAAAAATAAAATGCAACACAAAGCAGAGACTATTTTGAAGATACAATCTGTATCTCATGTCAGTGCACATACATCGACTAGTGGAAAACAATACAGCACTAGTTCTAGTTTGTTAGACTTGCATCTGGTCCTCATTGTTCCATCAACAATAATCTAATAGTTATTAAATGATGGACTATAACAAAAATTAATCTAAGATGAATAATCAAGGATTCCATCACTGTAGCAGCGCTCAATATGCTCAAGTCCAGGCTAAGTTAAGAATTCTACCATGGTGGCATTTCTTCCCCATATCCATTTCTCAAATGGAAATAATAATTTTGCCATGTGAGAATTATGGACTCAAAGTGGTATCTATCAACATACATACATACATGTCAGTGAATCACACGACCCAGATAGATGTCAAGAATGTCAAATTAGATTCCGACGTATCCATCATGATGCATGTAAGTATCGGTATTGTCAATATTTTACCCATATATATATATATATATATATATATATATATATATATATATATATATATATATATATAATGTCCATACAACACATCTGGTATAGTCGATTTCCATTATCATAATCATAAGCGAATACCGAAAATAACTCCGACATTTTCAACCTTGATCTAAAGGTTTAGCTCCTTAAGTCAAATCAACAAGAAAAATATAGACTTATGTTTCTTATTGAGTTGGAACCTAATAAAGAGATATTTTTCAAGACAAGAATGAAAGCTTAAGTTGTAGTCCGCTCTGGGAGGGAACAGGGACATAGGGGGCAAGTCTGGAGGAACGCATGGACCCTTCGGGAGGGATTCAGAGGTCTATAAGAGTGTGCTGCAAGGTCGAAGCCTCATTGATATTCCAGAGTGATGAAGATCTCCAGTGATGGATTTGTATACTTGTAGTAATAGTGCGCTCTGTATGAAGGACTTATATATGTATTAACCATATTCTCTTTAGTTTCATTGTGCCCTATTAATGAAATGCAGGAGGTTTATCCCACCGTCTTTTCTTAAAAAAAAAAAAAGAAGGAAAGAAAGCTTATTCCTTTATATGTGTAGGCATATGCATAACTGATCGTGTGCTCATTGTTAGAACTAGTTTTTATCAACAACGTATATTTGATCAATGATTGGATTATCGCATCATGAGTCTACGATAAATTTTGATGCTAAGAAATCAGCCCAAAACACTTTGATTTTAACATCCAAGCACAGTCCAACCTCACCAATCTTGCAAACCACTACTAGACATTAATCTAACAAACCCAAAGCTCATAAAACAAACAAATAAGTTAAGGAACCAAAAAACAAAATAAAATAAATAAAAGGAAAATTACCATGATTCTTGGATCTTTCGCAGAAGCTCCCACCCATCCCCAGATCAAACCCACAAACTCCTCCTCCTCTTTCGCAATTTGCACACACATCAGTAACCTCCCCCAAATCCCACGTCAAACTCACCACCCTGCTCTTCTCAAACCCCTCCACAGTCTCCGCCCAGTCTCCGTACCCGGACACGACCGGATAAAGGATCTCCCCACCGCTCGCCACCACAAAGCACCCTTCTGGCACCACCTCCATCGACTCATCCGCCTCCACCGCGTACACGTACGAACCCGACCCACTAAGGCACGTTATCGGGCCGGCGATCATGCCCGAATCCGCACCCGGTTCGAACTTGTACAAGCAGCTGATCAGACTGATTCCAATAGTGTTGACCGGAGTGAGGGTTGGGGTTTTGAGGAAGGAGAAGGAGGAGAGGCTTCGGAGCGGGCACGGGGAGGATAAGGACCCGAAACCGGATCCGATAAGGACGGTTAGGGTTGAGGCTCGGTAGTCGACCGCGGTGACCTCGAGAGGGGGGAGGGAGGGGAGGGAGAGGAGAAGGGTGGTGTTGTCGGCGGAGCAGTTGAGGGCGAGGCCGCGGCCGCAGGAGGCGGGAGCCGATGCGAGGCGGAGCGGGTAGCGGATGGATTTGGATCCGCAAGTGGCGGAAGGGCAGGTTTGGAGCGGGTCGGGTTTGGAGTGGGCGGGTGCGGGTTTGGGGGAGAGGAGAACGAGGGGAACTTCTAAAGGGGCACAAGTTTTTACCTAGTGAGCCCAGATTTCCTAGTGAGCCCAATGAAAGTTTAGAATTAGATAAAATTTCTTAGTGAGCCCAATTTTATTCCCAAAATACCCTTCCCTCATATTTCTACATCTCACTTCGATCTTTCTCTCATCCTCTCCTCTCTTCTCCTTCCAACCCCTTCCCCCACCCCGCCGCAACCCACCTCCGCTCCCACCCAGCTCCGCCTGACCCGTCGCCACCCCCTCCGCTCCCAATCTGCTCCGCCCGACCCGCCGCCACCCCCTCCCCCAAATCCTCCGCCCCAACGCGCTCCGCCCCCACAAATCCGTCCGCCCGACCCAACCCACCTCCGCCCGCACGGTCCGCCCGCCCCAACGCGCTCCGCCCGCCCCAACGCGCTCCGCGCCCACCCGCTGCTGCAACACCCCCTCCTTCCGCCTCCAGTGTCTGCTGCCACACCCCAAGATTTCTTCTTGTTTCAGAATTTTTGAGCTCCAGTGTAAGTCTCCTTTTAATTTAAATTTAATTTTGTTTTATTTTGTTTATTCTTATATGCTCTTTAACTATATTGAAAACTGAAAACTGATAATAATTTACATTCGGGAAATTCTAAACGAGTACATTTTTTTTGTTAATTTTGTTTATTTAATATTTAGATTATAGTTATGAAGAAAGTATAATTTTGTAATCGTAGTTGTAAAGTTTGCGAAACAAGTATTTATTTTCTAATCGGAGGTGTTAATATTAAAATTTATTAATTAATTTAGAAGTTTAAAATAAATTGATAAAATATGATATTTGTAGGAAATTATACTTTATTACTAGTTATTTGTACATAGAAAATTTATTGGTTTGATAACAAGTATGTATAAATGAAATATCTTTGTGTTACATAGATGGATCCGGCAGAATCTTCTCGTGTTCGACCAACGGCCTCGTTAAGGAGGAAGAAAGCAGCATCCAGACCACAAATCCAACGCCCGATACGAGAGAGAGAAATCGAAGTGGGTGTGGATACTGAAATAAATATAGAAACTCCAAATTTGATTAGATATGCTAGTGAACGACGAGAAGAAGGGAATACTGATGCAGAAGGCTCTGAAGATGATCTTCGTGAGTCAAATTACACGCATAGAAGCAATAATCGATCCATTAGGCATTCAAGAAGCGATCTGGATTGTTATTTACTGCACTTGCGAAGATCAAAACCGTGCTAACCGGTTGCAGTCAATTTGAAGAAAAACCACCACAAGAGCATGCGGAGGAACCGACACCAGATCAATCCACTCCTAATGCACCCGATACGGCAATTATGACTCGAACCAGAAGCAGACGTAATCCCCCGAGAAAAACAAGGAGACAGTGATCATTGCACGAGTTATGTAATGATATGGATAATTATTGTAACTTGAAGTGGCCAGTGTAAAATTATTTCTTGCAAACATATCAAGTTATGTTGAATTTATGGTTTTTTCTATGTAATGATCTCTCTTGTTCGGTTTTTCTCGTTTTAATATAAACACTATTTCATTGTATCATAGTTGTGTCGAAATATCTATGTATCGGGTATCCATGTTTCATTATATCATTTTTCGGTGTATCATGAGTATTTGTGTATTTGTGTATCAGCATTATCATTATATTTTCGTATCTGGAGTATCATTGTGTGTGGGTGTATCATTATAATCCACTGATTGATGTATCAGTGTATCAATGGGGTTGGTGATGTGTATCCGTATTTAATTGTATGTTTTCTTGTTTCCTTGCCTAAATTCCAAAATTAATATATAAATACGTAATAATAAAAGTCCATACACTGCCGTTACTTTCATAACAACTAAATATATCAATTAACCACTGGAATATTCAGAGGCCGAGTTGATGGCCACTGTTCGGGATGACAGTCCGAACGAACGAGATTCGTTCGGACTGACAGTCCGAACGAAACCCCGCTGTTCGGACTGACAGTCCGAACAGCGGGGGATCGTTCGGACTGTAAGTCCGAACGAATTTGGATCGTTCGGACTTACAGTCCGAACGAATTCGGATCGTTCGGACTGTAAGTCCGAACAGTCCTAATTCGTTCGGACTTACAGTCCGAACGGGGTAAAAAAAAATACTGCGCGCGAGTGAGGAAGGGCAATATGGAAATTTTTTTTTGAGGGCAAACTTGATATTTATGCTGAACTTTAACTGGGCTCACTGGGAAAAAACTTGTGCCCATTTAGAAGTTTCCAGAACGAGGAGGAGAAACAAAGCGATTGAGAGTGTAGCCATGGTTTTTTTTTTTTTTTTTTTTTTTTTTGGGGGTGAGATTTTGAAAATGTTGTCTGTTACTATTTGTAGTTTGGGCAACAGGATTAATTTGCCCAAAAAAATAAAATTTTAAAAATAAATAATACAATTTGGAGGACTCAAGAAGTTGACTTGTAAAAGAGAAGACTTTGAAAAGGATAACTTGGAGAAGACTTTGAAAAGGATAACTTGGAATCTTTTTTTGAATTGGTTATTCAGGACTCCTTTCCAAGTATTTAGGTAGTTTGAGCCGTGACGCTGGGTTCAGCAGGAAAAAAAAAAAAAAAAAAAAAAAAAAATATCTTGTATAGGACTTTTTTTTTTTTTTTTTTATCTTTTGCACATCATTATTTTATTTATGGGGTTTATAAGTTACAATTTAATCTCTCAAATCTTCATATTTAAATTTTAGTTTCCAAATCTTTTAATTTACTACAATTTAGTCCCTCAGTTTATATTTTGGTCCGATTTTTCGTTTTACCCATGATTTTCTTCACTTAATTCCCTCTTCCCCTTCTCTTCTTAATTCTTATTAGGTTCCCCTTCTTTTTCTCTTCTCTCTCTATTTACTTATTGGCTTCTCTCTCTATATTGAGACAAAATATATTATTCTCCACTAAATGTATTAAACCTAGAAATGAATTTATCCAATATAGAAAGGAAAAACCAAATAAATAAATTTATATTGAGACTTAAAGGTTTAATACATTTAGTCGAATAATATATTTGGTTTTAATATAGAGAAAGAGAACCCAATAAATAAATATAGAGAAAGAAGAGAAGAACAAAGGGAACTCAATAAGAATTAAGAAGAGAGCGGAAGAGGAAAGAGAAATAAAGTGAAGAAAATCAGGAGTAAAACGAAAAAATCGGACCAAAATATAAACTGAGAAACTAAATTGTAGTAATTTAAAGTATTTGGAGACTAAATCCTAAATATGAAGATTTGGGAGACTAAATTATATAAGGGACAGATCCGTAAATACCCCTTTATTTATTTAGGGAAATTCTAATTGCGCACTACTTTTTAATAGTGAGCACCACATACTATATAGTAAAGTGATTTACAACATGGAGGGAAATGGTGCTCACCAGTAAAATCTGATGCGCATTTAGAATTTCTCTTTATTTATTGACTTTTCCCCTTAGATGCCTTTGACTTTCTTTGTACAAGACAAAGAGTTGCTACCGACTTCTAGTTTTTATTGAAATATATTAGTAGTAGTTTCTTTTAAGGAAATGATGAAAGTTCATAACTGTTTATTACACAAAGAACAAAATTTTTTTATTATTTAAAATTTAGCCTTATTTATTTTATTTTATTTTCATTCATTTTGTTTGTTTGTTTGTTTTGGAAGATTCTTAGCTCATTTGATTCCCTTATCAAAACAATTGTTATTATTAAATAGATTCAAAATATGATCGATCATTGTTTGCTCAAAATTTGAATTTTTCTTTCCATTGTAAAATTGTTTGATTACAAGAGAAAATTAAGATTACAAAAATATCAAGAATTAAGAAGAACGGGAATATTGATTTATTCCCTTTATTTATGTGGGTTCGGGTAGCGATAGAGCCTCGCTGGTGCACTCCGTGGACCGTCTGACAGGGAAGGGGATGACTATGCTCCGAAATCGTCCCCAAAGTCCAAAAATCCCCCTTTTTTATTTTAATTAATTAATTTTTTCTTTAATTATTTATTTATTTATTATTATTCTTTTTTTAGATGTCTACATAACTCCCTCCAAAATTTTCGAAGTTCTGTATTTAGCTGTACTGAATTTCGAAATACTTTGGATTATTTGATTTTGGCTATTAGATGTGTAAAGAATTTGGTAGACAGAAATAATTATTAACGTATTTCGTAAGATATGGGAGGAGATATAGCGTTAATATGCTTATTCAGTAACAAACAGAAGTATGATTTTAACGTGCTCATTAGATAACAAGTAGAGGTATAATGTTAATGTGCTCATTTGGTGACAAGCAGAGGTATCCTGTTAACGTGCTTATTTTAGGTCAAGTAGAGTTATCATGTTAACGTGCTTATTAGAATCCTAACCGTTCAGTGACATCTACTATGACGGATCAGGGAAAGACAGAGGTGACATTAAACGTGTCTTGGAGCTCAACCTATTCAGAGGATCTGGTCGTGATAGGAACAAACTGACTAAACAGAGGTGACCGTTAACTTATTTAGTTTTGGAATCGGACTATCAGAGGTAACTGTTAACTTAATAGGGAGATGATTTTCATCAGAGGTAATTTTTAACTTAACGATATCAAAAACAAATTTATCAGAAACTGTAATATTGGACTTGATGAAGTGTGAGTTTTCTGTTCTGTCAGAGGTGAAATCTTAACATGACAGGAGATTTAATCGGATTTTATCTCATTTGATTTTGAATTATGATGTCAGAGGTATGATTTTAACTTGACAAATATTTTGGAGTGTCACTTGCTCTGCTGGAGAAAAATGATGAGGAAAGTTTTGTTGTCAGAGGTGAAATTTTAACGTGACAAGAGATTTATCTGATTAGAGTTTTTAGTAAACCCCTAACTATCAACGGATTTGATTAGTTTTTACCAACTACCGTTTGAGTCGGGCTAACCATACTATTCCCCTCAGCATGGTGAGTTGTCGAGGGTTTCGTTTGGGCTTAAATGTCAAACGTTTCCTCTCCCCTTTGCCTTAGCAGTTTTGGGCAATAATGTATCCTTACATTTAGATAAGGATATTATCGTGACAGATTTGTCATAGAATTTTTAGCAAACCCCCAGTTATCAACGGATTTGATTTGTCTTTACCTACTACCGTTTGAGTTGGGCTAGCCATGCTATTCCCCTCAGCATGGTGAGTTGTCGAGCGTTTCGTTTGGGCTTAAATGCCAAACTTTTCTTCTTCTCTTTGCCTTAGCAGCTTTGGGCAATTCATGCTTTTACCCCCAGCATGATGGGGTTGGCGAGAAACTGGTTCTCTTCCCTCTGCCTTAACAGCGCTGGGTGATTCATACTTTTTACCCCCAGTATGGTGGGGTTGGCGAGAAATTGGTTCTCTTCCCTCTGCCTTAACGGTATTGGGTGATTCATACTTTTTTTACCCCCAGTATGGTGGGGTTGACGAGAAATCTATTCTCTCCCCGTAGCCTTGTCGACGTTGGGTAATTTATGCTTTTTATCTCAGCATTGTGGGGTTGGCGAGAAATATATTCTCTCCCCGTAGCTTTGTCGGCGTTGGGTAATTCATGCTTTTTACCCCCAGCATGTTGGAGTTGGCGAGAAATTTATTCTCTCCCCATAGCCTTAACGGCGTTAGGTAATTCCATAATTTTTTCTTTCTTTTTCTTTTTTTTATCATTTTTATGGGGATTTAAATTAACCGCCCTGAGCTCATCTTGGGAATTATTGTGAGCCCAAGTGGTACCTTTAGACCACACACATTAAATATGTCGGAGTTAACTCTAACTCCTTTTTTGTTCAGCTTTGAGCTGAACTGCTCCAGCGTCAATCAATACTTGAATTTTATCTTTTAAGATAAAACAATTTTTGTGGGGTGACTTACAATCCGATGGTACAGGCAGTAATTTGAATCGTTAGTCTTCCCAAGCTCTTCAGGTCTTTTGCTCTCTGGCAACTTTAGCATTTTGCGCTTGCTGAGCAAATTGAACATAGTAGCAGTATGTTCATCCTTGAACGAATACTGCTTTTGAAGCCTGGGCGACTTTGCTGTGTTGCTTATAGTTGGCCATGGTTTCTACTTTGATGTGTTCTCTACCGCCATTACCATTATGTCTTTCCCTTTAGAACAGGAGAAATGGGATGGAGTTTCATTTGTACTACCTCCGATGGCGAACTGCTGATTTTCGAGGCGTCGAAGTATTTCTTCGGCCTGTTCACCCTGTTAAGCAGATCTTTCCAGGATTTGGATTCGACCGAGCCCATCTTGTCTAGGATATCGGTCAACAAGTTGTGCCTGCAGGTTTTCATAAGCGTGTCCCATGCCATGTAGGCATCGAACAGAAAGTTCTCGAAACCGCTCAATATAACTTTTGACCGTTTCGCCTTCTTCTTGCTTCGCTGCTAGCAAAGATAGTATAGAGACTTCTGTATCATCTTCAAAGAATCGGGCTAGGAACTCATGTTCTACATCAGCCCATGATTTAATTGTTCCCTGGGGTAGCTGCATGAACCAGGTAAACGCGGGCCCCCGTAAAGTACTCGCAAATATCTTAGTCATGGTCGGATCATTCCCCATGAGATGTCCTGTCTGTGACAGAAAGTAGAAGATATGCTGTTGCGGCAAACCTCTACCGTCGAATGACTGAAAATTCAACGGTTTATATTTTGCAGGGTAAGGTACGGTTTCCCATTCTATGGGATAATGACGTACTACCCCCACCTCTTGTAGCTTTTTGCGAGGAAGAAGAGCTTGTAGTTGGTTCTCCATCTTCTCTATTTTCTCTGCGTGAGGGTTGATGATAACCTTCACTTTCTCTTCCTCTCTTGAATGAGGAGGAATTTCTTCATTCTCATCCTCGCTGTCCTCATTTATTTGGACAGACCGTTTTCTTTCCTGTCGATCAGAAATAGACGACGAGGATTGGCTCTTTCTAGTTTGAGCTAACAACTCAATCAAAAGTTGTTTCATTTCTCTTATAGTCTCCTCTTACTGTTCAAGACGTTTTTCTTATCTCTCAAGCCTTTCAGAAACTTCTTCTAGGCGTAAACCTTCTGATTTGATAGGAACACTTTTTGACCCTGGAGTGATTTCCTTATCCGAAGGGTTGTTTCCGACCACCTTTTTGCCTTTATTAACCATATGTGATGAGGCAGCAGGTAGATCGGTTTCAGAGTACACCCTTTTCGTCGTCAGTATTCTTTTGGGCTCGGTGATCCGCTCAAAAATGGACCGTTTTGAGTTGCATTGACAGTTTGATAGAACAGTTGAAATCAGCTGTTCGCATTGGCAGTGATGAATATTTTGTGAGGAGTTCTTCTTCCAATTGAGATACTCTCTCAAATCTTGATGTATTTTCTCCTCTCTATTTGCATCTAGACGCCTCTTGCATCGCAAATTTGGTTCATAATACTAGAGAATTTGCAATATTTCAGGGCTGAGCTCTTTTCTAGCATCAGATTGTTCTCCAACTCTTCTGCGGATTCTTCTAGAGTGCACACTGGCCTGATTAGTTGTGTGGGCCCCGCGGGCCTCTGATAGAGAGATTAAAATTCTTGGTGTATGTAGTGTGCTCACCATAGGCATACTCGAAGAGACATGAGGGTTGTGTTCATTTAAAACCTGTCGATGGCATCTGCGGGATACAACCCGCGGTTGTAACTGCAGTTTTGTGCCCGTAGTTGCAACCCGGGGGTTGGCACCCACCCGCAGTTGGCAACCGCGGGTTAGCACCCTCGGTTGGCAACCGCGGGATGCCGGGTTGGCACCCGCAGTTGGCAACCGCGGGTTGCCACCCACAGTTGCAACCCGCGGGTTTGCACCCGTGGGTTTACTTCCGAGGTTTTTTACCGTCCCGGAGTTTTCTGTCTCGGAGTTTTCTGCAATTTTTTCTGTATAATTGAGGCGTGCTCGTTGAGTTTTATGCCTTAAATTTCTGTTTTGGGAGCGGCTCAGAGACTGGTTTAACTTTTGGCTTGACTTTGGAATGGGCGATAACACCGTATACTTGACAGACGATGACGTCTTGTCAGTTTCAACGGGCGATGACGCCTCATAAGTTTTCATAGGCGATGACACCTTTTGATTTCCGGTGGGCGATGACGCCTCACCTTTTTTCATCGTCACCCGGCGATAACGCCTAGGCTCCGAATCAGAGGAAGAAAGAAATTCCTCATATTTTTGCTGGTCAACTTCTATGACCAGCGTCTCAACCATTGAGCCAATTGGCACCCGGTCCGACTGCGCCACCAGATTCTCTGTGGTAAACAGAGGAGCTCCCACTGTGGTCGCCAGTTCTTATTTGCTCAAAATTTGAATCTTTCTTTCCATTGTAAAATTGTTTGATTACAAGAGAAAATTGAGATTACAAAAATATCGAGAATTAAAAAGAACGGGAATATTGATTTATTCCCTTTTTTTATGTGGGTTCGGGTGGCGATGGAGCCTCACTGGTGCACTCCGTGGACCGTCTGACCGGGAAGCGGATGGCTCTGCTCCGAAATCGTCCCCAAAGTCCAAAAATCCCCCTTTTTTATTTTAATTAATTTATTTTTTCTTTAATTTTTTTTATTTATTATTATTATTTTTTTAGATGTCTACAATCATCAATATAATGTGAATGAGTACAATCATCAATATAATGTGAATGAGACAAGATGATGAGATTAAGAAAATAGAAGAAATGGAATTATATTAATTCTCTAGTGGGATCATAGATGTATTAGAATCAAACGAACCACGAACCTCGTAACCTTAAAAATGACCGTAAAAATACGTGTCGAAGTGACGGAGACAATTAGACAGGGGAAGTAGATTTAGTCGGGGATTGAGTTAACCGGACAGCTTGTTGGGATGTAGGGGACGAAGTATTCTTGTCAGGAGTGCGAGGATGGAATTCTGATCCAAAAAAAATTAAAATAAATATTTTTTAATGAATTTATGATATTACAATACTTGTATAGATATTTTTTTTTATAATATACAAATTTAAAACATTCACAATCCAAATATCATTTTCAGATATTTTTGTTTTTAGAGTTGAAATTAAAAATATCTTATTCAATCGGTAAAATAGATATCATCTTAACTCAGACATAATTTTCATAACTGAAAACTAAAAATTTAGGAGTCCATTTGGGTTTGTCCTTGCCTTCTGAATTCTCTCATCAAATAAATAGATTCGTGTGGGCATGAGAAACGAAGGCAGATACCAAAAATTGACCTGTGGGCCTGTCCAGTTCCATCCCTAGCCACGAAGCACATATCTTGGAGAGAGGATCCGGGTGGACGCTGTAGATAAATGGAATTGTTGCAAGCACTGCAAGAGCGTAGCACACAAGAAGTATTAGGATGTGTCAATTTTTCGTCTCTCTACCGCCGTCTACTTATGTAACAAGTTCTTCAAGCTTTCTATGTACAAACATGAATGTAGCATCGGAGAACTTGAATCTTCGCATTTTGAAGAACTCCTTCAAGAGTTCACAGTTAGCCAACATGAAATCTTCGAGTTCAAAGTTTTGTGCGCAATAAATGTGGGCAATTGTAATGTTAGAGTGATGTAAATGCACTGTCGCTGCTTCATCGGCTGTGCACTGTTTGATGGAGCACTTTTTGTGCAATTAGGGAATTATATCAGTGTTCTCACTAAACTTAGCCCCACATCGACTGTTTAATACCCTAAGCAGCATTTTATATATAAAACTTTGTAGGATGAAAAGGGCAGGCTCGGTTTAACATGGGAAATTATTAAGGCACACCCCAAATGTCTAACGGCACACCAAACTGTACTTGCTAACCCTTCCAACGGTGGCCTCTTTAGTTCTTAATTAGCAAGGGTAAACTATCATGCTTCTATTTATTCTTTTTTTAACAATTATATTTTATATCTTTAGTTTTCAATTACGAGAGATAAATAACTTAACAATTGAGTGAAGATAACCGCGAAATCTAACAGTGAGACCACTGATGACTTCATTACTTTAGGACCACTGATGGCTTCGTTACTTGGTTTCTCTGTAAGGTTTTGTGATGTGTGTCACTTATGAGTTTACTGATAAGCTCACCAATGGTTTTAGGGCAACTATCCATGTGTTGTTTAGTTGTGTAGCACTTTAGAAAAATAATTTTAACTTTTGATCTCAATATGCAATGTTGCATAGTTGTGTCGCATTTTAGAAAAATAATTACAACTTTTGACATCGAAATCCGATTAAGCTGATTTAAGCATTTTTAGAAAGAGAATTAATAGCTCTACACATTTTCCTTACAGAAATATTTCCAATTTAATCTGTACCAAAATCAAATATGAGTTTGAAGCTGATATTGTTGTGCAACTCTAAGTGAATTTGATTTCGCTCTATTTCGATCATCATTTTGATTCATTTTTCGACCACAAAACTCATTATTGATCTCCAATCATCATCTTTAGTGCCAAGAAAGAGTTGTTTCCAACCTTGCATGTGTTCAATACAATTTTTGAATTAAAAAAAAGAAAATTTTATTTTTTAAAAATTCAAAATATTGTATAAATAAAGCCAAAAATTGATATGTGAACGCGTCCATTACTATTTCTAGCAGTAGAGCAACAGCCTCCTGCCTTCAGGACATGTCAAATAGAGACAACTTCTCATGTGAAGAACTCCCACTAACTGTTTGAATTAAAGCCAAACAGAAAAATAAAATGAAAATAAAATAGAATACAAATGTGGCCAACGGTTGAGGAGACGGTTGACAGTTGGTTAGGAGATTTTTTTTGGACAAACTTGTTATTTCTAAATATTTCTTTGAAAAATACAATAAATAATAAAGTTATACTTTCTTTCTTCAATCAAAGCTGACTAAAACTCTCCATCCCATAGGATTCGGATTTGCAAATTGAAATTGATCTCGCTACTAAAATTAAGATTTTTTTCATATAAAATAATTTAAAACTTATATAAAAAATATAAATTTAAACAATATTTTATTTTTTCATAAGTTGATTAATTTTTTTTTAGTTTTTAATATGTTAGAATCTTCTAGAAGAGGTAATTATATGCTACCTATCTGGATTTCAATCGCCAATGTGTCTTGTCTCCAGTGGTATCATCCATCTTTAGTAAATCTGGATTTTAGTTAGGTTTTCAGAGAAAACTAAAATACGTCCCCTTAGTTTCGTTCTAGTCGAGCTCTTCGGGATCTTTCAAGTTGAAACTGGATGTAATAGGGGTGTATCAGTATACCCTTTACACATTGGGTAAGAGACAAGAATTAGTGTAATTTATAATGATTTCTATGAATATATAAAATAATGTAGCTAGCCTTTTTTAGGGGGAATCCATCGCTAATTGTAGACTATTTTAATTCTTATTACTAGTAGACTTGCATATTCCTTTCCGAATATATTGCCAGTACCTGTTGTACCTATTCGATACAGTAAATCGGAAGTGGGAAGTGACAAACTGTGCAACACTGATACTTCAAAGGAGGAAGTCATGACCGTTTCAGATACGTATCTGATACTCTGCATTATGATATGTAACCCAATATGTCTCAAATAATTTTTTGAGATCCAAAATCTGTAATGCATGGCAGCACATTTAGCATATATCATACATGTATCCAAGACTAGAAAGTTCAAAAATCAGATTTGTTAATGATGGTCAACAATTCTGTTTAATTTGCAGATGTATTGCATTTATATAATATGTCTAATTTTCTAATAAAAAATATAAACACAAATATTAATTTAAACAACTAGAAAAAAATTCATATATCATAGAAATTGAACAATAGCACACACATTTGTAGTTTTATCAATGTTGTTTCATAATGTATAGATATTCTAAAATTTTCAAATTTGTCTTATCCATGTACTATATCATACCATAGTTGCATCTGTATTTATGTCATAGATGTGTCCTATCTTTCTAGAATTTGTCATATACATGTTCGTTTGGTATCGTACCCGTATCCATATACATGTCCATGCTTTACAAGTGCAACATTTTTTTGGCTCTTTCTAAAAACTTCCTTTATATGCATCAAACAAAGAAAATGCTAGTTTTTGTTGGTATTTCCATTATATCCCAATCCCTTAGGATTTACTCTGTTGATTAGTGTGTGTTTTACAAACACAATACATACATACACTTGTACTTTTTGCAAATACGTAATATATATGAATTAAACATAGAAAATGACTATTCAGTTGGTGGTTCCTTGCTTTGTCATGTTCAGTCTCTTAGGATTTACCCGTTGGCATGTCCATATCCTACATGCACAACATAACAAATAGATACACACACAGGCGACTAAACACACTGACATACACGTACGTATCTGTTCGTGTATACACATAAATAATTATATACATGTCTATGCCATATGCATAACCTGAGCGTTCCAAGATTTGTTGTCAGATATGTTGCACAGTGGCATATCAGATAATGCTATAGGAGATCATGAGTCCGATAAAACTGAGCGTGCAGTTGATATGAAGCCGCAAGATAGAGTTTCAATGTGGCGACTTGCATATCTGAACAAGCCTGAGTTGTCTATTCTTGTGCTAGGATCTGTTGCTGCAGCCATCCATGGATTGATTCCCCCTTTCTTTGCTATCTTTCTTTCAAGTGCAATCAAGATATTCTATTAACAACCTGATGAACTTAGGAAAGATGCTAAGTTCTGGACACTGATGTACATACTTTTGGGCATTGTTTCTCTATTTGCTATCCCAACTCAACACTACTTGTTTGCAGTAGCAGGTGGAAAGCTGATAGAGCGTATCCTTCGCATGTCATTTGAGAAAGTGGTGCACCAAGAGATCAGTTGGTTCGATGAGCCTTCAAATTCAAGGTTAGTTTGTATGTTAGTTACCTCTTTAGGGGAAGAAACCTGAGCATAACACTTCCAGCAATTTGAAGGCCTAACTTTTTTCCATTTCTTTTCTGTTTATTAGTGCGGTTATAGGTGCAAGGCTATCTGTGGATGCTGCAACAATGCGAAGCCTTGTAGGCGATACAAGTGTGAAACTCCCATGAGTCATGGAATCCGACAAGGGATTGTAAGCGGGCTTGGCTATGAATACTCATACTTTGTGGTCTTTTGCACCTTTCTATGCAGGAGCTCAACTTTTGCATCATGGGCTTATAACTTTTACCTAAGTCTTTATGGTAAGTATATCTTGTACTTTCCATTTAAACTTGTTGGTATTTTTAATTATAGGTTACTAATTCTCTGGTTGCAGATTGAAGCATACAGAATTGTTTTAGATTAATACAAGAGGGCAGAATTGTAGTTAATAGATTTACTGCACAGAATTACTACTGTTGTCTTGCAGGAAATGAATTCTGTAATTAGATTTCTGTATTCTGTACTCAAAATAGAAATAAATTTGGAGAAGAAGAATTATGGATTATTTAATCTCTATATTTCCGTTTTAAATTAGAAGAAGACTGTTTACAGAGAAAACTATCTAATTTTTTCCTTCTTTATCTAGTTTACTTAACCAAAAGTGAATAAAGAAGAAATTGGATTATGAAAAACCTGTTTCAGATACTTGCAGGAAGACTGGAAGACCACTGGAAGATAACAGGAAGTAGATTGGATGAAGATCGAGGCTAGTGTTGGACACTATCTCCTTAAAATCGATTCGTCCTCCACTGTTTGCTTCTGGATTTCTTGGACATCGATTTCCCAGGATACAACGATCGATCTGCAGAGAGAAAGAAGCTGCAATCCCTCTGCTCTGGCGAATCTGATAGAGGTTCTCTCTGTTTATGTAATGTAATGCAGGACTGGACGATGGAATTGAACAGAAGTCTTCTGTAGACAGAAATTCAGGAACTTCTGTCTGCAGAAGAAGAGGCAGAAAAAGAAAAATTCGTATATCTAAAACTCTGGACCCAGACCCTATTTATAGGTTTTCAACAATCGCAACGGTTGGCCGTTTCAACAGTTTGACCGTTTAACGGCAACTGTTGACCGCGGCCGGTGACTGTTGGACCGCCGACCGTTGGACTTCAACGACTCTTGACTGACGGGCGGGTGCAGGTCGAATCTATTCAAATCTGAACCCAATAGAGGCAACTCGAATCCAATAGCACCAAAAATCAAAGGCTCCAACGTCGCGCGAAGTGCAAAGTGCGCCTCTAAAGCGCCCAATGCGCCCTAAACGCCCATTCGCCCTCGCACATGTGCGTGCACGTGCGGGCGGTGCGTAGCACCACCCGTGGTGCTTAAGATTTTCCTCTTCTTACATAAGCAAAGTAATGGAACAAGTTACCATATATAAACTCACATCCTTACAATCCTCTATTCAATGTGGGACTATCTTTTCATCTTCCCTTTTTGTTCATTTGCTATGTACTCATCTTTTGAAGTCAATTTCAATTCACTTAATTCATTTAATTTGAACTAGTGAATTGGCTCAATTTAAGGTTCAAATTAGTGAATGAATTCAATAATCCCCCACATGAATGAAATGGTTTAGACTCTAATGTAAATAACCAGAGAGTGTAATAGAAAGTTACCGCATCGGGAGAGGTGGCTTTTGGCTTTGAACCTTCCCTAGTGAAATATTATCGAGTTTACTTGCTAACCAGTGAACACGATGTTTTTGAACTGTTCAGCTTTTGATGTAAACTAAGATAATAATATTCACACGACTTCTTTCAACTTTATCAGATTCTATGTTGTGTCCATTTTGACCTTGGACAACCTGGTAATTCTGTGAGTGCTCTTAGAGAACTTAGCCTTTATTATTCTCATAGAAGCGGCCCCTTCTCACTCACATAGGTGATCTCTTATCAAGAGTATCCTGCCATAATCCACTTAGATTTCTAAGATATAAGGATTATTAAAAACTTAGTTTATCCTAACACATTGCAGGTAATCACTATTTTGCCATAGAAATGAGATAGGAAATATTTTCCTCAGTGATTCTTTCGAGTTCCCCCACAATTTAGTTGTCCCTTTGAACCTAGATCTTGGGATCTCCAGTCAGTTAGGTTGGATTGCCATTATGGAGTTACTCTTTAGTAGGCTGTAATCCCATTCCCTTCGATAACTTATATACTTGATATCTAGTCAAGCCTTTTGTTAATGGATCTGCCATATTATCTTTTGATTTTATATAATCAAGAGATATTATTCCGTTTGTAAGCAACTGTCTTACAGTTTCATGCCTACGACGTATATGTCGTGACTTTCCATTATATAATACATTTTATGCCCTTCTAATTGCTGATTGATTATCGCAATGGATGCATATTGCTGACACATGTTTAGGCCACATTGGAATATCTTCTAAAAAGTTTCGAAGCCATTCTGCTTCTTCTCCTGCTTTATCTAAAGTTATAAATTCAGATTCCATAGTGGATCTGACTATACATGTTTGTTTAGAAGATTTCCAAGAGATGGCTGCACCTCCAACAGTAAAGATATATCCACTTATGGATTTGATGTCTTTTGAATCGATAATCCAGTTAGCATCAGTGTATCATTCTATCACTGCTGAATATCTAGTATAGTGCAACCCATAGTTAGTAGTGTACCTCAAATATTTGAGTACTCTAACTATTGCTTTCCAGTGGTTCTCCCCTGGATTACTTGTAAACCTACTCAGTTTGCTTACTGAGTATGCAATATCAGGTCTTGTGCAGTTCATTAAATACATAAGACTGCCAATGATTTGAGAATATTCTAATTGTGATATATTAGCACCTATATTCTTTGTAAGATATAGACTCATATCTACAGGTGTCTTAGCTATATCAGTATTTTCCTTGTCAAATTTTTCGAGTATCTTCTCGATATAATGTGACTGGGATAAGGTATATCCATCAGATGTCTTGGAGATTTTAACACCAAGAATAATATCTGCACTACCTAAATCTTTCATGTCAAATTTCTGTGTTAACATGAATTTTACTTCTTTAATTAGAGCCACCGTGCTACTGGTGATAATCATATCATCCACATATAAACATACAATGATATAGTTGTGCATATCCCCTTTTACATATACACATTTATCGCATTCATTATAGCGAAATCCATTTGACAACATAACTTGGTCAAACTTCTCATGCCATTGTTTAGGTGTTTGTTTAAGTCCATAAAGAGACTTAACAAGTCTACACACCTTCTTTTCTTTACTTGGAACTACAAACCCTTCAGGTTGTTCCATGTAGATTTCTTTATCTAATTCACCATTTAAAAATACTATTTTTACATCCATTTGATGAAGCTCAAGATTATATAATGCAGCAAAAGCAATTATTAATCATATGGATGTTATTCTTGTTACAGGTGAATATGTATCAAAATAGTCAATACCTTCCTTTTGTCTATAGCCTTTTACTACAAGTCTAGCTTTGTATTTATCTATAGACCCATCAGGTTTTATCTTTCTCTTAAAGATCCATTTATATCCTAATGATTTACTTCCCGGAGGAAGATCCACAAGTTCTCAGGTGTGATTTTGAATAATTGATTCAATTTTACTATTTACAGTTTCTTTCCAAAAAGGAGCTTCCGGAGTAGGCATAGGCTCTTTATAAATTTGAGGTTCTTTTTCTAATATATATGTTAGAAAATCCGGACCAAATGTTTTAGTAACTCTAGCCCTTTTGCTCCATCTACATTCATCCTTATTAGTTTTATTACCAGAATCAGACACTGTTTCTCTTATTATATCATTACAAGTCCTTTTAGAGGAACTTGGATCATATTCTTTACTAGGAAACACATTTTCAAAAAATACTACATTCCTACATTCAATAATAGAGTACTTATGTATTTCTGGATGATCAGAGTTAAAAATAAAGAAACGATAAGCACTACTATTATGCGCATATCCAATGAATATACAATCAATAGTTTTAGGTCCAATTTTAGTCTTTTTCGGAGTAGGAATTGCAACTTTAGCTAGACACCCCCACACTCTTAAGAATTTATAACTAGGTGCTCGACCTGTCCATAATTCATAAGGTGTTTTATCAAGTTTCTTTTGGGGTATTTTGTTGAGAATATAATTGGCAGAAAGCAAAGCTTCCCCCCACATGTTCGGGGGCAAACCAGAACTTATTAACATGACATTCATCATTTCTTTTAAAGTTCTGTTCTTACGCTTAGCAATTCCATTTTGCTGTGGAGTGTAAGGAGTAGTTGTTTGATGTATAATACCATGTTCTGCACAAATTTGTGCAAATAGTGACTCATATTCACCACCTCTATCACTTCTTAGCATTTTTATCTTTTTGCTAAGTTGATTCTCAACTTCATTTTTGTATTGTATAAATATTTCAATTGCCTCATCTTTTGTTCTAAGTAGATATACATAGCAATATCTAGTACAATCATCTATAAACGTAATAAAGTACTTCTTTCCACCTCTAGTTTGAATAGATTTTAAATCACATACATCTGTATAAATTAATTCTAAAGGTTCAGTACTACGTTCTATAGAGTGAAATGGAAGCTTAGTCATTTTTGATTCAACACATATTTCACATTTATTTTCAAAGTTTATATTAAAATTAGGCAACATATTTAAATTTATTAATCTTTGTAAAGTATAATAATTAACATGTCCTAATCTACCATGCCAAATAAAAGGTGACTCAGTCATATAAGCAGAAGAATCAATTTTATTGATAACTTTAGGGGCAATGGTCATTACATTTATTTTAAACAGACCATTGGTCATATACCCCTTGCCTACATATACACCATTCTTTGTGAGTATAAACTTATCAGACTCAAACACAAGCCTAAACCCTTTCTTACTCAAGTCTGACCCTGAAACCAGATTCTTGAGGACATCTGGTACATGAAGTACATCAGTAAGAGTAAGTTCTTTTCCTGAAGTCATTTTTAGTACAATGTTTCCTCGTCCTTCAACCTTGGAGGTTGCATAGTTACCCATGTAGAGTAGTTCTCCTTCCATATGTTCATATGTGGAGAATATCCACTTGTTGGCACAGATGTTGCGAGTGGCCCCAGGATCCACCCACCATTCCTTAGAATTGCCACCAACTAGGTTTACCTCTGAGACAACAGATGTACAATTTACATCTACATTTGCACAAAGATTTTCTTCTTCGGCCAAATGTGCATTAGGATGCTTCTTCTTCTTCTTCGAAGAATCTGGTGCCTTTCGCACACGGCAGTTCTTTGCACGATGTCCAGGCTTGTCACAGTTGTAGCACTTGCCATTGAATCTCTTCGAGTTACCACTCTTAGAGTCTTCACCATTGTGCTTTCTCTTCCTGTCATTAGACTTATTAGAATTTTCCATAACATTAGCTTTAGAAACATTGTATGGATTTCCAATTTTCTTTTCAGAAAGGCGGTTATCTTCTTCAATCCTCAATCGTACAATTAGATCTTCAAGTGTCATTTCTTTTCGTTTATGCTTTAGGTAATATCTAAATTCTTTCAAAGATGGTGGCAATTTTTCAATTATAGTCCATGCATATTTGCATTTGGCTCTCTTAAACAGAAATTTTGGTAGGAAACATTACATATTTGTTAAGTTGCTGTTACTTACCGGACTATTTGGTTCTTGTTCCTTGCATATCTAACTAGTGTAAATTGTTTTCCAAGAGCAGTATGCACTGGAGTTTGGCGATTATCTGCATTCCAGCGAAGGAAGATGAGTCAGGACTAATTATACTTCACTTGGATTCTCTGGGACTTCACTCTAGCAGTCACATTTTTTCTATAGTTGGAAGGTAAGTTACATAATATTTTAAGAAGTTTGTGCTACAAACATTGTGATTGTTTGGTGGGCTGTGCAATTAGAGTTACGTTGAATATTCAACTCGCATTAAATTTGTTCGTCTTTGTAGATATTTAGGCACTGCTGACCATATATTCTTAGTCATTTAAGATTACATAATCATGGAAAGTCTTATTTCTACACTAATTCCGACCAATAAGAACTCATCTTGAGTGTTGTAAAGTGAACGAAATTCATAGTTTTACAGTACTTGGACTAAGACTAGAGACTGCGGGCACTTTTCTATATTCTGATTGATGTTCTTGCACATCTGACTATATCGTGTGAACCTGAATTTTTTTCATGAATTTTTTAGCTCCAACGCCATGTCATATTGAAAAGTATGGAGATTGAATCTCACAAAAAGGACTGATGTGGATTTTGTTGTTTTTCTAATCTCACAAAAGATCAAAGAGGCAATTGTTGTTTGTCTCTTTTGACTGGAAAATAAATAAAGGAAAGGATTGGTGTGGATTTTTCAGAATGGAAATATAAGTAGGAATGATTTATATATCCTAATTTGAATCTAGTGTATAAGTGGACAGAGTAAAGGAAAGAAAAGAATACAAGTGTATGAAGTAAAAGATGAAAATGACATAGATGAGGATATGAGGAAGAAATGCGGAGGGAAGTCTTTTTTTAAATGTGACAATGGAAATATTGCTTTAAATCATGCAACTTGCTTCAACCACTTCTATAATTCTAGTTCAATTTATTTATCCCAATGTTTAACTTATATTTCACTTGGCCGCAGGAACTTAAATAAAGAGAATAAGTTCATTATTTTGTGTCGCTTATTTCAGTAAATACTCTTGCATGTGTCCCTTCTTGTCCTCAGTATACCTGAAGAAGAATTGATTTGTTTCGAACTTAGTGGAGAAGTGGAAATCAGAGTGCTCTTGAGAAGGCTAGGCAGTTGAAGTCATTAGTATTTGAATCAAGTGGAGACCTACTGGATGCAGCTACAGCCATAAACCTATTATATTGCTGCTATGTGATATTAATAGTTAAAAAAAAAAAAAAAAAATCCTATGATATTGCAGATGTGATTAAAGAGAAGTACTGATGCTTCTCATTATTTTTTTTTGGTGAAGTATGCTATATTTTTTCTGAGGCTTATTCCTCTGTTTTTTAAATGTTAGGTGTGTCTTTTTACATACAAGTCCTTGTTCATGGTCAGCAACGGTTACTCTTTCTATATCTCAATTTTCTACAGTTTTCTACTTAATTCTTTTATATTTGTACTTGCTATGAAATCGAACACTATCCAAGCAATTCTAATGACTTCGATAGTTTAATTGTTTGACATGATTTACAGCACTTTGTGTTCTATAAGATGATGTTCTGGTGAATTTTGGTCTACTGATTATTAGTCTTACAATGTGCCAGACAGAAGAACATGTCTGTGTATTTCTTTTTTTTGAAAACCGTTTGTCACTAGGTTTTTTATTGAAATTTTCTGAACTGTAGCTATCTGAAAGAAGAATGGATCTACATCAACCAAATTGCTGCTCCTCCAGATTTTCCTATTTCAGAAAGGATATGGAAAAATCTCCCTCGCAGGATCGAGAAAGAAAAAATTACGGTATTCTTTTTAACTGGCCTTTGGTAAAAACTCTTTAATATGTTCGTAAACTACTTGGTTGTTATCTGATGGAACACGGTTGTCGCCGTATTTCTACTATATTTTTCTTTAAGATGCGTTAATTGTAAATGACTGCTATCTGCAACAGGAAAACATATTATCTGTCCGTTGAAGGTTCATGTCAGTTACTACCATTTATTTAGGAGTAATCTGCATACTGCATGGTAACCATGCACGGAATGTTCATTTTGGCTGCTTGGAATTAACAAGGATAGAGCGCATATGGTGTCTTTGGTTGGGTGTAGTTATATTTGGTAGTTACATTTGGAAGGACGTAGAGAATGCAAGGACAAAAACACACTTAGTCTGAGCGGTGGGGAACTGGAATAGTTGTGTCATGCTTAAAGGAGTCATCAATGAGAAAAGATTGTTTGAGAAGCACATGAAAAAACAATATAGTAAAAATATAGACCTATCAGATTATACTAGTTCTCTCTAAGTGCGCAAGATTCAAGCTTTTGTTTGATCATTCATACCCGACGAAATGGATATTGCATGAAAAAGGGAAGAGAAGGATTACTTTTAATATGAACCACTGCCAACTACAGCTACCAACAAAGCTTGTCCCAAAACAGTGGGGACTGGTATTTTCTAAATGGTTTTTACAGCTTTCATGGTTCTTTTAGTTCAAATCTTGGGCCTGGTCCTTGCTTCACTAACTGCAATTCCAGTGCATCTATGGGGCGCAGTTATTGTCTTATTGCTCATGTCCAGACCTATGTTTAAAATAGTAATAACGGTAACCTAACGTTTTACGTCCGTTAGGTTACATCACATATAGCGTAATGCATAACGTAGGTCCAATTTATTTAATAAAAATGAAAAAAAAACTATATATAAATTTTTTATAAATTAAAAAATAAATTTAAACATTGTAAAAATATATTCTATAATAATTGGAAATTATTCTAAGTTCCTAATAAGTTTCATAATAATTTTAACATTTTACTTTTATAAATAATATTAAGTTCGCAGCCATAATTTCAGTCATTACCCAAAAAAAGATTTTAAATTTATTTATTTCAGTTCCATTCATCACCAATGTTATAATTTATATTTTATAATGCTCATTTCAGTTGAGCTGAGAGCTCAATAGAATCAACAACAATTAACAAACTTCAACAATCGGAGAGGAATTATAGCAAACAATTGCAAATGAATAAACTATCAATTTCACAAATAATCAAACAAGCAAACAACAAGCAACGAAGTAAAAAATTGCAACAAGCAGCTAACAGTTAATAACAAATAATCTGCATTAATTCAGAAATTACTCAAAAATATAACTGCAAATAATGTAACATAGCGTAATATAACATAACGTAAAAGAGTGTAAAATAACCTGAAAAACACACTGTTGCGGTGCAATGAGTTCTTTTCTGTTATTAGATAACGTTGATCTTGTATTAAGTATCATAACACAATATAACGAGTTTCATAACGTGTTATTTGTCCAGACTATTAGGTGGTATAGAAAATTTCCTACTCTGGTTGCCTAAAGTACATGGAGAAGCATCCAAATGAATGATCCACGTTATCAATCACGATCCCTCAAAGCATGTGATGAGTTATCAGAGTGGTTCAAAGACTTTCCGCCTATTTGTCAAGTGGCTGCAAGTGAATGATTTTTCAATAACACAACGAATGAACCTATTAGATTCCTGGGTTAAGTATCTTCTGATCATACAATTTATCATCCACCATATCTTTTACAGTTTGTCAAAGTTCATAATTAATTGCAAGGATTATCAACTAGCATGGTCTGCCATGTGCTTTAGGGGCTGGTGTAGAAGGTTTCCTATACCATCAGCCCATATCATTTCCCCCCATATGTAACAACATAATAAATCAATCTACTGATTCATAGATAACTATATTCAAGTCATATGATTTCTTGTCCGCATCTTTCACACTGTGAAGATCAGGATGAGTGTTATGAATCATCCCCATGGTACCAAATTCGCAATATTCTTTGGTTCATGGCATGGGTATGGGTACACAGTATGTTACTTTACGCGGTACCAAGGGGGCAGGCTTAATATGATCGACATTTTGGGCCATTACACCCTCGGAAATATTTGTATAGTCATTTCAATAAATATATATGTATTATTAATGTACTGATGACATATGTATATATGAACAGGAAGAGACATTCCTTTTCATAGCATAATTCTTGAAAACTACAAATGAGTATAATACAAAAGGGCTAAACACTGCATTAAGAAAACTATTGAACCAATTAGTAATTAGTTCTCTTCTTCTATTTTACATGGTTGTCAGTATTGGTGATCCAAATTGGGTTGCGATTTGATAGGGGTTGGAGCGAACTGGGTAATAGCGTAGCACTTATCACCCACTAGGTTTGCCTACCATGCTTAATTATAAGGGCAATTACACACACAGTGGTAACAAACATAATTTTTGCTTAGAGGCCTAGCTTAGTAACTTCATATATGGAGGAAATATGATTTGATCTTTCCTCACTCGAGACACTTTTTATGACACAGTTGGAACTATCTTACTCTACTTCTAATTTTTTGCTACCTCATTCCCGTCCCTTGTCTCTTGCACTCTAATGCTCCCCTTTTCAACATCACCATCTTTTCCTCCTTGCTCTTGCTTTTGATGTGCCTGGTGCTTAATTTTGACTTTGAACACTCTTATGACATTTCTTGGTTGCAGTTTCTTCGCTTGTTACCCACTTCCTTGACATGCATGCAGTATGCATGAGACGATAGGATATGCTCTCTTTTACTTTTTTCATTTTAAATTGTCATGGTTATGAAAATAATCATTGTTAGCCTATGATTCAGTGCCAAACATGAGATATGTTAAGTATCCCAATTAAAGGTAAAAGGAACTTAAAAGCTAGTATATCTTCCATAAATTTACACCAAGGTTTCAAATATTGCCGATACTATCGTGAATATCATATTAGATGTCGAGGCTGTTCGCAGCAGAAATTTGCTTTCCTTCCATTGAAATAACTTAATTTACAACGAAAGTGAATAAGAAAAAGAACAAACGAGAGGATTTATATTTATCACTCTCTTTACAATAAAAACGTGGGATCTCGTAGTGATGGGATCTAACTAGTAGTTCTTTTTGATGATATGACGACGATGATCCTCTCTCTTGAAGATGACGGCCGCCGACTTGGTTTTGATCTTCTCTGGTCTTCACGAATTCAAGGCTCTCACGCGTAACTTGAATTCTCTAAGATGCGAAAAAGATCGATCTAAAAAAGATTGAAGATCTGATGATCTGTTAAAGATCATGATCTCTAAAGTCTCCTCAAAGAGGGTATTTATAGACTTTAGTGGTTATGAGAGTTTCTATAGAAATAGGAATAAAGATTTCCAGAGGAATAGGAAAAGAAGGTTTTTGTATTAATCAAGTATTCTAATCAAATATTTAATATTGATTTAAATCTCTTGATTTGGAATTCTGTTTAGACTCAATTTGAGTATTGGATAAGCCCAAATCTCAATCACAATTAATTTGGAATTCTGATTAGACTCAATTTGGGTATTGGATAAGCCCAAATCTCAATCACAATCAATTTGGAATTCTAATGAAATCTGCTCACGCGGAGTTAACGCGGAGCTAATAGCTCCGCGTTTTGCTCAAATGCGAGGCTAAAATAGCCAAACGCGGAGCTATAGAGTTAACTCTGCGTTATGTGTGGAAAATTTCTTTTTACTTAGAAATTTTCACTACCAATAGAACTCCCTCCAAAGTTTTCAAAATGGTTTAGAACTTAGCAAATTTTGAAATATTTTGGATCTTCAATTTGGTGATCAGGTTAAGATCAAGAAATTTGGCAGAGGTGGCTAATCGCACATGCTTGAAACTTTGATAGAGGCGGTTCAAGGCTCTCACGCGTAATTTGAGCTGCACATGCCAAGATGATTGGGTCATGATCATCAGATTTTGGCAGAGGCGCCTAATTGTACATGCCTAGTCCAAGTGCTCTCACGCGTAACTTGAACGGGGATGAGAATAATCCAAATCATACTGTCAGAGATAAGAGTTTAACATGACAGGTTCACGGGATTTTTAGTTAACCCCCTGTTATCAATGGATTTGATTAGTCTTTACCAACTACCGTTTGAGTTGGGCTAGCCATGCTATTCCCTTCAGCATGATGAGTTATTGAGGAATTGACTTCCTCTCCCCTTTGCTTTTAACAGCATTGAGTAGTTGATTTGTACTTTTATCCCCAGTATGATAGCGTTGGCGTGAAACTTGATCTCTTCCCTTCGCTTTGACAGTATTGGGTAATTGATTTCATACTTTTACCCCCAGTATGATAGGGTTGGCGAGGAACTTGATCTCCTCTTCCCGCCGCTTTAACAGCATTAGGCAACAAAAAAATTTATTTATAGCACTCAATTAGCCATTCTAATGGCTAGTAAAAGTAGCAGTAGCAACATAATATTTATCATCGTCAATATTTTCGGCACCCCCAGCCAAATCCGGCTGCTAGCCAATGAGAATAATTTTGTCACAGCTGTGGTTCAGAGCGTACCCAAGAGGCCAGCTTGCAAGTGCGGGCTGTCCGTGCTTGGTGTCGATATAGGCTTCCCTACTGGTACAGGGGTTGCTTTAGCAGGGAACTCATTGGTTCCTACCTCCAAAGTTACCATATTTGCAGAAATTTCCTTCTGTTCCTCTTTAAGTGTGAGAACTCCGGTTTCTATCAATGCCTGAATTCGGTTCTTAAGAGGATAGCAATTCTTAGTTGGGTGCCCGACGTTTCAATGGTACAGGCAATAGTTAGGGTCGATGGTTTTACTAGCGTCTTCCGGTTTTTCATTTTTCGGAAGTTTCAACATGTCCTTTCTGAGGAGGAGATAGAACAGAGTATCAGTCTGCTCAGTCTTGAATGTATAAGTTCTATTTTGTCGGGGCCTATTTTGACTTGCACATCTCGGATTCTGAGGTTTTGGTTTCGGATTTGCAACTGACACCATCACAGCCTTCCCTTTATTTTTAGGATTCTGTGGATATGGCCTGTTATTCATAGAGTTTCTCGTGCCACGAGATTCCTCAATCCGACGAATTATATCTTCCGCCTGCTCTCCCTGCTTCAGTAGATCCTTTCAAGTTTTGGACTCTACAGCTCCCATTCTTATCAGCATGCCGGTCCTGAAATTATGCTTACAGGTTTCCACTAAGGTTTCCTGGGTCATACCATGTCGACAATACACGGATTTTTTCCTGAAGCGTTCAATGAAACTCTTGACCGTTTCTTCCCCTTGTTTCGTTGCAAGGAGGGAATGAACCGATATTTCGGTATCATCCGCAAATAAATATGCCAAGAATTGTTTCTCGACATCAGACCAAGTGTTTATGATTCCCGGAGGCAATTGCATAAACCATATAAAGGCTGGCCTTCGCAGGGTGCTCGCAAATACTCTGGTCATTACGGGATTATTTCCCGTTAGATGACCTGCATGCGATAAAAAGTAATATAGGTGCTGGCTTGGGAACCCCTTCCCGTCATATGACTCCAATTTGAGGGGTTTATATTTTACGGGGTATGGTGCGAAATCTCACTCAAGCGGATATGACCTTGAAACCCCCGATTCCTTTTGCTCTTTCTTTTACATCAAGGCATCAAGTTGGCTTTGTAACTTCTCAATTTTCTCTTCATGAGAGTCATGAAAAGAAGACTTATCCTCGTCCTCATGCGCCAAGCAAGCCTTTTCTTCTGTATCTTCTTCATTTATTTTTTCCTTTTCTTTCTTTGGTGGTGATTCTGAAGAACTTTTGGCTTTATTTTCGATTATTTTTTGGGTGATTTCGACCACCTTTAAGAGCATCGTTTTGAGATCCTCGATCGTTTTTTGTTGATCTCGGATCATTTGTTCTTGGGCCTCAAATCTTTGATCGATATCATCAGATTTGTCCATCATATGTGATGCTGATTTCTGCAATTTAGATGATGCTGAAGAACGAGGTGAAGTTATGGCCGAATTGTCGTTGTCGTCGTCATAAGATCCTTTTACAAGTTTCTTATAATTTCGAGCCGGGACAGCGCCTGACTTAAGTCGGGTAAAATGATGAGATCCTTCATCACTTGATTCTGAATCATCATTCCTTTCTATGATTTTCTTTCCCTTTCCGACCATATTAGAAGTTACAATTCTCCATTATTTTTCTCGGGGAGTAGTTTTTGTCTTCTTAGCAGGGTTTTTGTCCGACTCAGTTAATCGGTCGAACACCGATACCATGTTCTTGCTGCAACAATAATTATTCATCACAGTAGATACTGCTGTCATAACCTGCTCGCAATGACAAATAGGATTAGACTGGACTTGATTTATGCCTCTTTTCTTGGTTAGGTATCCTTTGAGGTCAGTGGCCTTGAACACGGAACTGTGGGGCCCACTCATCTGTTGAGAGGGTCTAGGGGCCCACTGGAGCTTCTTGGAATCACTGGTATTAAGTTCTGGTCTAATAGTGTAATTATCAACCCTAATTTTGTATTCAGGTTGATTTACGCGGAACTGAGAACTAGTTCGCGTTCTGGTACGCGGAGCTGAGAAGTAGCTTCGCGTTTTGATACGTGAAGCTGAATAACAGCTTCGTATTTTGATACGCGAGGCTGAATAATAGCTTCGCGTTTTGATACGCTAAGCTGAATAATAGCTTCGCGTTTTGATACGCTAGCCTCACGTTTTACGCTGGCATGGCGTTTCTACAGAAGTTTAACTTCTGGAATATTAGCCTCACGTGGAGAAAAATTCTCACACGCTGGCTTATTCTTGCGATTTACGTAAGTCATAACTTCGCGTTTAACGCGATTCTTGCGATTAACGCAAGTTTGAAAATCATTTTCGCGATTTACGCGAAAGTAAGGAGTTTTGCGATTAACGCAAGTCTCACTGGCTTCGCGTTTAATGCTAGGCTCAGTTTTAGCCTCGCGTGGAGAATCAACTTCACACGCTGGCTTTAAGAGAAGTTTATCCTCGTGATTTACGTGAGTGTCAGAAATTTTGCAATTAACGCAAGTCTTACTGGTTTCGCGTTTATCGCTAGGCTCAGTTTTAGCCTCGCATGGAGAATCTTCACACGCTGGCTTTATGAGAAGTTTACCCTCGCGATTTACGCGAGTGTCAGAAATCTTGCGATTAACGCAAGTCTTACTGGCTTCGCGTTTATCGCTAGGCTCAACTTTAGCCTCGCGTGGATAATCTTCACACGCTGACTTTATGAGAAGTTTATCCTCGCGATTTACGCGAGTGTCAGAAATCTTGCGATTAACGTAAGTCTTACTGGTTTCGCGTTTATCGCTAGGCTCAGGTTTAACCTCGCGTGGAGAATCACCATCACACGCTAGTTTTAAGGGAAGTTTATCCTCGCGATTTACGCGAGTGTCAAGTATTTTGCGATTGACGCAAGTCTTAAACGCGAAGCTCAGTCTTAGTCTCGCATGGAGAATCACCATCACGCTGGCTCTATCAGCATTTTATCCTCGCGATTAACGCAAACTTCTCTAGTTTTAAGTTTAGATAGAATAGCCTCGCGTGGAGAATCACACGCTAGCTTGTCCTTGCGATTCACGCAAGTTGCAGTTTCGCGTTTAACACGATACTGACTGGTATTGCGATTAACGCAAGCTAGTTCGCGAGGTGTTGTAGCCTCGCATTTTGGTGCGCTAGCCTTGCGTTTTACGTTGGCTGAGCATTTCTGCAGAATCTTAACTTCTGAAATGTTAGCCCCGCATGGAAGAAAATTCTTGCATGCTGGTTTTTTTTTGCGTTTGATGCAAGTGATAACTTCGCATTTAACGTAATTTTTGCGATTAACGCAAGTCTGCCATTCATCCTCGCAAGTCTTACTGGCTTCGTGTTTATTGCTAGGCTCAGTTTTAGCTTCGTGTGAAAAATTTTCACGCGCTGGCTTTATGAGAAATTTATCCTCGCGATTTATGCGAGTGTCAGAAATCTTGCGATTAACGCAAGTCTTACTGGCTTCGCGATTATCGCTAGGCTCAGTTTTAGCTTCGCGTGGAGAATCTCCACACGCTGGCTCTGTCAACACTTTACCCTCGCGATTAACGCGAGCTTCTCTGGTTCCAAGTCCAGATAACATAGCCTCGCGTGGAGAATCACACGCTGGCTTGTCCTTGCGATTAACGCAAGTTGCAGCTTCGCGTTTATCGCGATATTGACTGGTCTTGCAATTGACGCAAGCCAGTTTGCGAGGGACTGTAGCCTCGCGTTCTTCTGCGAAATTAGTCTCGCGTTTAACGCGGGCTTTGAGGGCCTTTCGCCTAGCTCTCCGATTTCTGTTTCGGAGTTGGGTTCTGGTCAATTCAGTTCCTAAGCCTTCTTCGGCAATAGAGAGGCCATCCTCGGCTAGGATTTCCTGCCCAAACGATGACTCTATAGCCGTGTCTCCAAGAGTCCCCGATTAACGGTGGATTTCCGATTACCCGATTCACGGGTATTGGAGCGCACGCGACGATAGCGTCGCGTTTCGGTCATGTTACTTGACTCAGAGGAGAGATACTCCTCGTACTTTTATTAGTCGATCTCTACGACTAGCATGTTCACGTCGGATCCGTTCCTCTCGACGTCAGATTGCGCCACGATCTCCTTTTTGGTGAAAGAGATGTCTCCCACTGTGGTCGCCAGTTTGTTCGTAGCAAAATTTTTGCCTTATTCTATTGAATACAGTTTGGATTACAACGAAAGTGAATAAGAAAAGAACAAACGAGAGGATTTTTAACTTATCGCTCTCTTTTACAAAATAGTGAGATCTCGTAGCGATGGGATCTAACTAGTAGTTTCTTTTGACGATCTGACGATGATAATCCTCTCTCTTGAAGATGACGGCAACTTGGTCTTGATCTTGTCTGGTCTTCATGAATTCAAGGCTCTCATGCGTAACTCGAATTCTCTAATATGCGAAAAAGATCGATGATCTCAAAAAGATTGAAGATCTGATGATTTGTTAAACATTCATGATCTCTAAAGTCTTCTCAAAGAGGATATTTATAGACTTTAGTGGTTATGAGAGTTTCCATAGGAATAGGAATAAAGATTTCCATAGGAATAGGAAAAGAAGGTTTTTGTATTCATCAAGGATTCTAATTAAATATTTAATATTGATTTAAATCTCTTGATTTGGAATTCTGATTGGGCTCAATTTGAGTATTTGATAAGCCCAAATCTCAATCACAATTAATTTGAAATTCTGATTGGACTCAATTTGGGTATTGGATAAGCCCAAATCTCAATCACAATCAATTTGGAATTCTAATGAAATCTGCTCACGCGGAGTTAATGCGGAGCTAAATTCATCAGAACGCGGAGCTATGGATTAGCTCCGCGTTTTGCTCAAATGCGAGGCTAAAATAGCCAAACGCGGAGCTACAGAGTTAGCTCCGCGTTCTGTGTGGAAAATTCCTTTTTACTTAGAAATTTTCACTACCAACAGAGGCATCCGCTATTTTGAGGCATCCACTACGAGAAGGACCCTGTAATACTGATAATAATGTTTTGCCTAAATTTGATGTTGCCGAATTTCATTACTTTAAACCATCTGTGGATGCCGATAGCCATGATTGAAACCTTGGTCCATACAAATTAATGACATAATATGGTGATAAAGTTTGCATCATTTTGCCATCACGAACAGAAACAAAATTTGTAAACTAACATAGAAGTACACAAGGTGTCTGTCTTGTCAGTTTTAGATCACTGTCACATTAAAATATTTTAGGATTTACCAAGTTAAGCATATCAATGCTCTCTTTTCTTCCTTTCTTTTTCTTTTTCCTGTCTCTTTTTCTGTCGTGCATGCATGTATTTTTCCTATGCAGTTTATGATGCATCCATGTATCCTTGTTGTCTTGTATCCTTGCACTGCAACATAGGACAAAATTAAAAATCACATATTCCGAGGCATTGTGTATTTTTACTTTGGCATATGAAAATGATTCAATAAGATTAAGCTGCTCAATCGAATGCAGAACACCCATGCTCTAACCAATTTTGTCAATTAGCAAGCAAAGGATAATGTAGTAATGCGGTTATTACATCAAGTAGACTATTGGAGCACGCAGGTCAAAGTGAGGGTCTGGTCATTCTGGTTGTATCACTCGAACTGTAAGATGAATGCACAATAGGCATGATCTAATTGAGGGATCCATGACTCGTGCAAACAGTATGATCAAGTGTGATGATGGAACTGGCGGGAAAAAGTGGCTCTCATATCTGACCACCAACATAGATTTGGATGCATGGAATAAACAATACTGTATAAGGTCCAATTTGCAGTGTCAACAGCAACTGCAGGTTCTAGAAGTGGGCAGGTGGGATAGCTGTTGGCCAAGACACTACTCTCCCAAACAAGTAGTGAGGACAAGTGGTCGTGACTATGGAGTTTGATTCTCACCATATCCACTTTCCCTGATGAACATCAGGTGTGTGCGGTAGTGTAGTATGCAGTTACCTGAGGGATTAGGTTGGTGGTCAGGAGGGTCTGGATACTAACAATGAACACACGATCAGTTATGCATATGCCTACGGATATAAAGGACTAAGCTTTCTTCCTTTTTTTTTTCAAGAAAAGATGATGGGATAAACCCCCGCATTTCATTAATAAGGCATAATGAAACTATAGAGAATATGATTAATACATATATAAGTCCTTCATATAGAGCGTATTATTACTACAAATATACAAATCCATCACTGGAGATCTACATCACTCTGGAATATCAATGGGGCTTCGACCTTGTAGCACGCTCTCTTGTAGACCTCTGAATCCCTCCTGGAGGGTCCCTATGTTCCTCTAGACTGGCCCCCTATGCCCTTGTCCCTCCCAGAGCGGTCTGCGACTTAAGTTTTCATTCTAGTTTTGAAAAATATCTCTTTAGTAGGTTCTAACTCAATAAGAGACACAAGTCTTCTTATTGATTTGACTTAAGGAGCTGTGAACCTTTAGATCAAGCTCGATAATCTTGGAGTTGTTTTTGGTAACGGCTTATGATAATGGAATTCGACAATATCAGACGTGTTGTATAGGCGGTATATATATATATATATATATATATATATATATATATATATATATATATATATATATATATATATATATATATATCATGTCAGATACCTAGAATCAAATATGACATTCTTGATATCTATCTATGTCATCTGATTTACAGACATGTATGTATGTTGATAGATGCCACTTTGAGTCCATAATTCTCACTTGGCAAAATCATAGAACCCATTATTTCCGTTTGATAAATGGATATGGGGAAGAAATGCCGCCATGGTGGAATTCTTAGCTTAACCTGGACTGTGTATATTGAGCGCTGCTACAGTGATGACATCCTTGATTATTCATCTTAGATTAAGTTTTATTACATTCCATCATTTAGGATAACTATTAGATTAATGCTGATAGAGCAATGAGGACTATAGGTAAGCCTAATAGGTCATTGTTGGATGCAATTAAGATGAACATGTTAGTGGTTAATTTGACAGAGATGATGCCTTGTAGCCGAGCCCAAGTCTTGGGATAAAGGCTTCACTGTTGTTGTAACACTTTATAACAACTATGTTTTATTGTATTTGCAATTCCATAGTTTACATCAGTAATGGTGAGCTTGTTAATATATATAATGTGCAGTTATGTAGTGAGATTCATTGGTAGGGATCATTTAATGTGATTCTCTTTTTTCTCTAACTATAGTGCCGCTGGCTCTGTTGAAATAAGTTTTTTTTTTCTCTCTGCTTATCAGAAATTCTGCAATAGTGTAGAGATTGGGCATGCATGAGATTTATATGACGCATCATTCACTTTGAGAGAAAATAAAAAATTTCAAATACCAGCACTGTTTGTAGATTGCTAGTGAATAATTTTCTTTTTCAACCATTTAGTTGATAGGTAGCATTGTCCTGGCAAGCATACTATGTTCATACTAGCAAACTAGAACTAGTGCTGCATTGTTTTCCACTAGTCGATGTATGTGCACTAACATGAGATACAGATTGTATCTTCAAAATTCGATGTATGTGCACTAACATGAGATACAGATTGTATCTTCAAAATAGGCTCTGCTTTGTGTTGCATTTTAATTTTTTTGCATACTTGCAACCCTCGTATATAGATCTTGAACTTTTTGAGGATTGTGCGATGCTTCTTTCTAACAAATAACAAGCTTGTTTGGATACAATCTTAATTTATATAAGCCTTTGAAGTTTCAAGAGTATCCTGAGTAGATATCAAATAAAGGCCCCTCCGTTTTTTAATTTCAATGTATAAAACATGCTTTTCTCAAACTAGTTAGCTAATAGTGATATGCTTAGCCGTCAATTCCTTGCTGATAAATCAAGAGTGTCTAAACTTGTTTAATTGACCATAAAGATGGAAACTGTTACTTCTTTTATATTCACCTGATTGCAGCTAATCACATTACTTGGTTCACATTTCACACGGTGCACTGGCTTAATTCTTATTTCTAATCATCTTCTTCAGTCTCATGATTTTCCACATTTACCTTATTCCTTAACTTTGGTGGAATTTCACATAATGTATTTTCTTTAATTTGAATTTTTCCCCCTAGTGCATGCCTCTGTTACGCTAAAAAAGAAATGTTAACATTTACCTATCCAAGTAAGTGATTCATTACTGATTTAATTACTTTCTTCTCCTAATTACAGGTTTATCAGTGAAGATCATTACAGGTGAGTCCGCAAACATTCTAAAAACTCCAATCCAAGACACTCTAAATGAACTAATCATATAAGTAAACATATGACAGATCAGTTACAGTACAGAAATTTTGCTAATTTGGTTGCCTTACCCTCATCCGTTCATCTGTGACAGTTACTGAGAAGAGTGCAACCATAGGCTAGATTTTGGGATGTAAAAATGCAAATGCGAGGCCTACTCCTTACGTAAAGAAAATTAATTTTTTAATTATCTTGATTTTAGATAATTTCTTCATGAGATGGAAAGAGCTAAGCTAATTGTGCTAATTGCCTTCTTCCCTATTTTTTTATCCAGGCACATCGATGAGTGGATTTATTGTTCTTATAGCAGTATCATTAACTGTTTTTCTACATATTTAGACAATCTGAAAAGGAAAAAGAAACACGATTGAGGGTGGAGAGATTCCTTGCAACGTACAAGACCACAAAACCTACTCGGTATACTTACTCTGGCATTAAGAAAATAACTAAACGATTCGGGCATAAGTTGGGCCAAGGTGGATTTGGAAGTGTCTACAAAGGGGAGCTCCCTAATGGAATACCTGTTGCGATCAAGATGCTTGAGAAATCTAGAGCTGATGCAGAAGATTTCATAAATGAAGTAGCTACCATTGGAAGAATTCATCATGTTAATGTTGTTCGCCTGTTGGGATTTTGTTCAGAAGGAACAAGACATGCTGTTATTTATGAATTCATGCCGAATGTAACACTGGAAAAGTTCATTTTTCCTAAAGAAGCTAGAAAGTCTGGGCAATCGTTTAGCGTGGGAATGCTGCGAGACATTGCAATTGGCATTGCCCGGGGTATTGAGCATTTGCACCAGTGATGTGATCATCGCATTATACTTTTTGACATGATCAAGCCTCACAATATCTTGTTGGACTGTAACTTCAACATTAAGATTTCAGATTTTGGTCTTGCAAAGCTATTTTCAAGGGATCAGAGCATCGTTACTGTGAGTGCTGCTAGGGGTACAATGGGCTACATCGCACCAGAGATTTATTCTAGAAATTTTGGCACCGTGTCTTATAAATCAGACGTATACAGGTTTGAGATGCTATTGCTGGATATTTGACCGGTTGGTTCATGGGGATGATCCAGGATTGGCTAAGGAGAAGGGAAATGAAGAAGATATTGTGAAGAAGCTTGTCATAGTATCATTGTGGTGTATACAGTGGAGTCCGACAGATCGACCAACAATGTCAAGAATAGTACAACTGTTGACTGGGAACTTGGAAAGCTTGCAGGTACCCTCCAAACCTTTGGTCTCTTCTTCTGATCAACATAACAAGGCATCTATTGATATAGTAGTAGATAGCGAGAACTAAGCTGATCGTGCTGCGCCTTGACATCATTTGTTGTATGTTCATTCTAGAACTCTGTATGTATATCTATTCTTCTTCTTAAATTTTTTGTATCCCATTAACTTGCATCTCTCATTTACGATGTGAACTTCTTTGGCACAAATATACAACATATATAAAATTATCTTTTTGATATTTTGCATCTTCTTTGTCATGTGCTTGACTTGAAACTAGTTCCTCAAGTTCCACAAGTGATATTACGTATGGTGCTTGCTAATTATTATTATTATTATTATTATTATTTAAATTGTAGTATCATGATTAATAAATAGTAGATTGGTCTTGATATAGTAGTTAGACCGTTATGAATATATAACTTTTATTCAAAATAGAGAATTCATGTTTTTTTTTTCCTTCCACTATGTTTTCTTTGTCTGTCATCTAAAGCTATTGAGTTTCATGCACAACCTTATTTAACGTCTCCAAGTATCTGAGCTGAATTTTGCTTTTGCTTTTTTGTTTTTTTTTGTTCTTTGTTCTTTTGTTTTTTGTGCTTTAGTTTGTATACTTCTCCATTGTGGCTACAATATTGTCTATCTAAAGACATGTTTAGATGTTAAAAGTTGAGGAAGTAAGAGAGAAAACTAGAAGTAGCTTCCAATGGAAGTATAAGAAGAACTCACTTTTAATAGAAATCAAGTGTTTGTTAATTTTTGAAAGTAGAAAGTAAACTACGAAATAGAAAGAGTATTATCTTATTGTTTAATAAAATATTATAATAGTAATATTATATTTGTTTAATTCTTTTATGCACGGCATTTGAAAGTAATTATGATAGTTGAATAAAATAAAATATTTTAGCTTATTCCTATAGCTTCATGAGCTCTTCTACTCAAAAATAAGATGAATAATGCTCGGCAAGATTGGCTTCCTCATCAATCTTCTTCGATTTACACTCCCAAGAATAATGACTAAATTTGTTACAATAGTAACATTCAACTTGGGATTTATCATGGTTGCCACGTCCACGTCCTCTTCCTCTTCCTCTTCCTCGACCTCTTGCAGAATATTGTCCTTTTTTCTCAAATGGTGAAAATTGCTCTTTTTGTCCTCTTCCTTGACCACGGCCTCTTCCACGTCCTCGACCTCCACCTCGTCCTTGCCCACGACCTCTACCGAAGAATTCACCTTTGAAAGTCATCTTTGCTTGCAAAACTTGCTCTGTTTGCTCTTGCTTGCCGCGATTCATTCTCTCCTCATGAGCACGCAACGAACCGTTTAATTCATCAATAGACATGGATCAGAGTGCAGGCGAAAAAAAAAAAAAAAGGATGAACAAACTTGGGACAGCAATGTTCAGGAGAGGCCTAGGTCTATTGCCATGCACCAAGCAAGACAACTTCCCAGCAATTCCTCCTGCAAAAGTTGAAGCACAGGATATATTTAGAATGCCAGAATCTCCGCAAGCACAACAACTTCATTCTCAACAAAAGTCCTCAAACATTTATGTAAACTGTTGTAAGCATCTGCGGTGAACACCAGTAGTAATAACTCTCCATACAGAGGAGTTTTAATATGTAATAGCTTTATTAGTAAAACACGGAGGCAATAGCTCACTGTTTATCTAAAAAAAAACAACAGAAATAAACTTCCAAGCTTTATACATCAAACAGAACTACCCCAACAATCATCATCTTAACATTAGTATCACACATCAAAATGCCAATTTCAACATTACCATATTCAGAATCAGCAAAACAGTGAGCTGATAGGAACCGATCGAGAGGGGCGAGATCACTCATCCTCTGAGATGGCTGATAACTCCGAAGACGAGTGCGTGCAGGTTTCTCCAACAGATGCAGGCCCTGAACTGGAGAAGAAGGGCTTCGGCGGCATCTGCAAGGTGTCCACGTCGGCTTCCAGCATCTCAATAACTCTGCTCATGGAAGGACGGTCCGCCGGTCTCATCTGAATGCACCATAGGCCCACCTTGCACAGCTTTTTCTCCATGTCATCGATCTCAAAGGAGTCGTGCAGTTCAGGCCCTTCGTTCTGCAGAAGCCGGTCATAGATCCACGAAGGATAGTAAACCTGGCTTGAATTCTCTGCTCTCGGATTGACGTTCCTCCTTCCCCCCGCCATTTCCATAAGCAGCATTCCGAAGCTATAAACATCAGATTTATGCGATATGACCCCAAAGCTCCTTGACACCAGTTCAGGAGCTATGTAGCCTGTGGTCCCTCTTGCAACGCTGAGGGACACTAGACTGCAGTCCTTGGAATACAACCTTGCAAGCCCGAAATCCGAAACTTTTGGATTGAAATTACGATCCAAGAGTATGTTGGGAGGTTTGATGTCGAAATGTAGGATTCTCATATCACAGCCCTGGTGCAAGTACTCGATTCCCCTGGCCACACCTAATGCTATCTCGTTGAGCTTCTCCTTTGTGAACTTTCGGTGCGCCCCACTAGATGAGAATATGTACTTGTCGAGTGATCCGTTAGGCATGAACTCGTAGACAAGAGCCCGGTGTGATCCCTCTGCACAGAAACCAACAAGCCGAACCACGTTGACGTGGCGAATCCTACCAATGGTGGCGACTTCATTGATAAATTCGTCTCCGTTGCACTTGGAGTTGCCCAACATCTTAATGGCGATGAAATTGCCACCAGGGAGCTCTCCCTTGTACACCGACCCAAACCCACCTTGTCCTAATTTTTCTTTGAAGTGTCTTGACATTGCGATAATATCAGTGTACGCATACCTTGTTGGAGCAAGGGCCTGCTGCTGCTCCTGCAGAAATTTCTCTACCCTATCAATCGGAACCAGGAGTTTCCAACATTCATAGGCAAGAAACACGAGAACTGACAATGGCGCGACTATAAACCTGGCAAACAAGGCGATCGCTGCACCAAAAAAGAAAAGAATAAAATTAATTAGAAAATAAATTAATGGATGAACATATAGATAAATATGGATACAAGAAGATTGGCTTCTACCTAGTAGAATTGCTGCTGCATTCAAACAGATGATGCAAACTAAACAAAGAGCCCGAGGGCGAAAAGCTAGGTCGTAGATAGTCAGACAATCCATGAAACGATAGCCAATTGGAAAGACATCATACAAGTTATACAAGTTGAGACCATCCTCCTTCAAATTATACCACCAACCATATAAGTCAATAATCCTGCATTGTCATATGAAGGAAACAAATTTGAAGTTGGTTAAGCACTGAACATGAGAGATGCAACTTTAAGGATAAACTCTTAAATGCAAGGATTGTTGCTTTAATAGCAGTCTGAAAACAAGAATTTAATTTTTGGATACGGTTATTTATTTATTTTAATTTTTTGGCATAAACAGCGGATAAACACCCATGTTCCGTTGATCAAATGTTAACAAAAACAAGTGACATAAATAGCTGTTAGAATTTTGAATTCAAACTTGTTTAAGTGCAAACACTTTGAATTAATTGTTAGCTAAGCATGCAAAATATGAAATAAATGTAGTCAAAATTGGAGGGCTAGGCCAGTGATAGGATGTGAAAAAGGATGAAGCTAAAGCTATGGAAAAAAAAAACAAGTTTACTTACTTAGCAAGTGTGATTGTGCGAAAGAGTAAGTACAGATAAGGGTGTTAAGATTGGAGTAAAAACCAAGTGTTAAGAGTGTGAGAAGAAGGAAGAAATTCTAAGAAACAAGAATTAAAAACAATTGAAGCCTACGAGAGAGAGAGTTAGAAGAGTAAGGTGTTGTAATGCTAGAAATTATATTCTCGTATCAAAGTAAGATTGAGATAAAACTCTTTTATCATCTTTTTTCTTCTCCCCCTATTCCATAAAAACACGTCTCTTTCTAACAAGGGGAGGAAGAATAATATGACAGAAGAACCATAAAAAGATTCATAATATATGAGTTCATCAGCAAATTCAAATGTTAGTAAATATTGCATACTGTTTGAAGGTGGTGAGTACAAAAGTTACAAGTAAAAGAGAGGAGAGAAATTTTGGAAGACAACTTATATTGCTTGAGAATGATTTTCTTGGCTTTTCATTCTATCATTTGGCTAGATAGCATGCCTATTTATACTACTCTAGATACATCACAATTAATTAGAAACATGTACACATAATAATTACATACATGCATTACAAGATTCATGTATGGCTAAATACATCATTCATGCATTTGAAATTAATAACTCTAGATAAACTCAAGTTTGGATAAGTTCAAGTTTAATTTTTCAACACTCCCCCTTAAACTTAAACTTTCTGAAGTCCAAGTAGAAACCTTAGTCTTCGAAAATTGTCATACTTCAAGGGCTTTGTAAAAATATCAGCAACTTGGTCCATGGTCTTTATATATTCAAGCTCCACTTCTTTCTTCTCAATGCATTCCCGAATAAAGTGATATCTGGTGTCAATATGTTTGCTTCGATCATGGAACACCGGGTTCTTGGCTAGAGCTTGGACTGACTTGTTATCAATCATGATCTTGGTAGCATCCTTTTGCTCTAAATGAAGTTCCTTCGACAATCTCCTTAGCCATATAGCATGGCAAGTGCAAGATGTGGCTGCAACATATTCCGACTCACAAGAAGAGAGTGTAACAATTGGTTGCTTTTTTGAACTCCAAGAAATTGCATTGTTTCCCATAAAAAACACAAAACTGGTGGTGCTTTTTCTATCATCAATATCTCCCGCAGAGTCACTATCACAATAACCCATCAACTTGAAATCATTAGAAAATGAATAAAATATTCCAAAGTCAAGAGTACCTTTAATATAACGGAGTATCCTCTTGGCTGTCATCAAGTGTGTTTCACTAGGAGTCTCCATGAAACGACTCACAATTCCAACCGCAAATAGAATATCAGGCCTTGTGCAAGTTAAGTATCTTAAATTTCCAATAAGGCTTTTGAACATGGTGGAATCAACATTTTCTTCACCTCCCATGATCTTGGATAACTTTGCTCCATAGTCCATTGGAGTGTTCACCGGCTTACAATCAAGCATGTTGAACTTCTTGAGTAACTCCTTTGCATAGCCTTCTTTTGAGATAAAAATGCCTTCCTCCATTTGATTCACTTGGATTCCCAAGTAATAAGACATAAGCCCTATGTCACTCATCTCAAACTCTTGAGCCATAGCCTTCTTGAAATCATCAAACATCTTTGGATTACTTCCCGTAAAAATAAGATCATCCACATAAACACAAACAAATAAGACATGCCCATTTTCAACTTTTCCATAGAGAGCATATTCATGCTGGCATCTTGAAAAGCCATTTTCTTGCAAGTACTTGTCAAGGCGACTATTCCAAGCTCTAGGTGCTTGTTTGAGCCCATATAGTGCCTTTTTCAATTTCAACACTTTGTCTTCATGGCTTTTCACGACATATCCAGTTGGTTGCTCAATAAACACATTCTCATCAAAGTAGCCATTAAGAAATGCAGACTTGACGTCTAATTGATGAATCTTCCAATGGTTTTGAGCAGCAAGAGAAATCAATAATCGAATTGTTTCCAAGCGGGCAACCAGAGCAAACACTTCTTCATAGTCAATGCCTTGCTTTTGTTTGTAGCCTTTCGCAACGAGCCTTGCTTTGTACCTCTCTACTTCTCCTTTGGCATTCTTCTTGGTCTTGTACACCCATTTGATGCCAATAACTTGATGATTATTTGAGAAAGAAACCAATTCCCATGTATCATTCTTTTCAATTGCTCGAATTTCCTCATTCATGGCTTGAATCCACTTCTTGTCCTTCTTGGCTTCTTCAAAATTCAAAGGTTCAGTATCAACAAACAAACAAAGCAAGTTTGAGTCGTCTAACCTTTGAGTTACATCATAAAGATCATCTATGCTTCGGTACTTTGGAGTTTTCTCATTTGAAGAAGAACTTGATGAAGATGATCCCGGTGAAGATGGAAGGGGTGTGGTTGGTGGAGCAGTTTCTACTTGAATTTCTTGATTGGCTTCTTCATCTTCAAAGTATGGAAGAAAATCATAGGTTCCTTCCTTTTTAGAACTCCAATCCCATAAAGCATGTTCATCAAACTCCACGTCTCTACTTATCACAATCTTCTCATTTTTCGGGTTGAACAACTTGTACCCTTTCGTATTCTCATCATAACCAATGAGAATAAGCTTCCTACTACGATCATCAAGCTTGGATCTCTCTTGTTCAGGAACATGAGCATAGGCTATGGATCCAAAAACTCTCAAATGTTCAACACTTGGTTTCATTCCACTCCATGCTTCTTGTGGCGTCACATTCTTCAAACTCTTGGTTGGACTACGGTTTGAAAGATAAACTGCACATGCAACGGCTTCAGCCCAGAACTCCTTTGGTATGCCTTTTGACTTCAACATGCTCCTTGCCATATTGAGAATTGTTCGGTTCTTCCTTTCGACTATCCCATTTTGTTGGGGTGATCTCGAAGCTGTCAAAGGACGCCTAATGCCATGCAACTCACAAAAACTTGTAAACTCATTAGATGTAAATTCACCACCCAGATCTGTCCTTAAGGCTTTAATCTCATACCCACTTTCTTTTTCAACAAAGGTTTTAAATTTTTTAAATGCATCAAAAGCCTCAGATTTTTGTTTCAAAAAATAAGCCCATGTTTTTCTACTATAATCATCAATGAAAAGCACAAAGTAAGAGCTTTTACCAAGCGATTGAGGCTTAATGGTACCACAAACATCGGCATGAACGAGTTGGAGTGGCTTGGTGGCCCTTGAGATGGATTGCTTCGGGAAGCTCTTTCTTGAATGTTTGCCAAGTAAACATGCTTCACACAATTGATCGGGATGATCAATTAATGGAATTCCTTTCACCATCTTCTTTTCTCCCAAGGTAAAGTCCTCCAAAATGCAAATATCCAAACCTCATATGCCAAATCCATGAAGGATTATTGCCACAAGTCTTCAAGCACATGGCATCACCATTCTTCAAATTCAACAAGAACATTCAGTTCTTTGCCATAGGCACCTTGGCAATAAGGTTGGAATCTTGATCTCTGAGCCAAAGCATACGATTCTCCATATGAATTTTGTAACCTCTTTCCAAAAGTTGACCAATACTTAAAATGTTACTAGTCAACTTTGGAATGTAATAAACATCACAAAGATTTTTATAGCCTCCATCTTTTGTCTCAAGCAACACATTGCCTTTGCCTTCATTCTCCACCTTTGTGTTATCACCAAAACTCACAAAGCCTTTTTTGCTTGTATCAAGCTTCACAAATTTGCTTCTATCACCGGTCATATGGTTGCTAGCACCATTATCAAGATACCAAACACTTGTTTCATCCATGGAGTCATCCTTTAAAGTTAGAAGTAAGGATTCCTCTGAATTGTCTTCCTTGAATTCGGCAAGATTGGCTTCCTCATCAATCTTCTTCGATTTACACTCCCAAGAATAATGACCAAATTTGTTACAAGAGTAACATTCAACTTGGGATTTATCATGGTTGCCACGTCCACGTCCTCTTCCTCTTCCTCTTCCTCGACCTCTTGCAGAATATTGTCCTTTTTTCTCAAATGGTGAAAATTGCTCTTCTTGTCCTCTTCCTTGACCACGGCCTCTTCCACGTCCTCGACCTCTACCTCGTCCTTGCCCACGACCTCTACCGAAGAATTCACCTTTGAAAGTCATCTTTGCTTGCAAAACTTGTTCCGTTTGCTCTTGCTTGCCACGATTCATTCTCTCCTCATGAGCACGCAACGAACCGTTTAATTCATCAATAGACATGGTCTCCAAATCTTTAGATTCTTCAATTGCTACCACCACATGGTTGAACTTTGTGTTGATGGAACGAAGAATTTTTTCTATCACACGAACATCCGGTAAAACTTCTCCAAGCCGCTTCATTTGATTCACCACCGTCAAGACTCTCGTAAAATAGTCTTGAATCGATTCACTTTCCTTCATGAGAAGTGATTCAAACTCAGCCCTTAGAGTTTGAAGTCTAACTTTCTTCACTTTATCAACTCCCATGACGGATTTTTGAAGCTTCTCCCATGCTTCCTTGGATGTCGTCTCATTTGCAATCTTCTCAAACATATCATCATCCAAGCCTTGATGAATGATAGTGAGAGCACATTGATCCTCCTTCCATTCCTTCTCCAAGGCCGTCTTCTCATTTGGAGTAAGAGCTTGCTCATTCTCCGGAACCGCAAGACCTTTCTCAACAATTTTCCATACCCCTTGAGAACGGAGTATGGCTTTCATTCTAAGTGCCCAATTCTCATAGTTGAGTTTGGTGAGTCGAGGATATTGGAAAGAAAGAGTGTCTGAGCTTGATGCCATCGTGGCTCTGATACCACTTTGTTGGAAGGTGGTGGGCACAAAAGTTACAAGTAAAAGAGATGAGAGAAATTTTGGAAGACAACTTGTATTGCTTGAGAATGATTTTCTTGGCTTTTCATTCTATCATTTGGCTAGATAGCATGCCAATTTACACGACTCTAGATACATCACAATTAATTAGAAACATGTACACATAATAATTACATACATGCATTACAAGATTCATGTATGGCTAAATACATCATTCATGCATTTGAAATTAATAACTCTAGATAAACTTAAGTTTGGATAAGTTCAAGTTTAATTTTTCAACACATACAGTTGCAGATATCAATCTATTCCAATATCAGAAGGAAAAAAAAAAAAACTTGATACTTCATTTTTATGGTATAATTATTATTTCATAGAGCTATGAGGTTCGCTTACCCGTACTCTGAGGATATTTTGAGACAACGATCTATAATCATCCTAGATGTACTGAACCTGCTGGTATCCAAATAAAGATTGAATCCACCATTTAAGGATTCGAAAACCTCAGCTTCCGTAGTTGCTCCTTGATAATAGTCTGTAGGAACCATAGACAAGAAGCGGCAAGAGGGAAAGATGGCGCTCACTAGAGAGTCATCTATAACATACACAAATGCATTATCACTGTTCAGGCAAGGAACCGGCACGTACGAGTGATTGTGCACCTTGCTTGAACAGTTCAGAAAACTAACCCAACTAGATCCATACGCCGAGAATCCTGATAACTCCGCTGACCGAGAAGGAAAGAGGAAAGGAAGTTTGCACTGGCCACTCGCCACGTTCGCATCTACAATCCAGATGAAATCACGCTCGTACCAAATATCATACGGAATATCCTTGACATAGTAGCTAGCATTATGTAACTCAAGGATAGCTTGGTCGTTGTCGCAGATGAACTCGTAATTTGGGAGCCCGCAGATTGCTGGATCACCATGTAAACGAAAAGGGTACCTGATGCTTACTGATCCACACGATGAAGAACAGTTATGTCGCCCCTCAGAGCTTGATCTTGCTGATCCAACAACAATGGACAGCATCAGGTAAGGGAGAAGAGAAGAGATGGATATCTGCATGCTCATGCTTATCACTTTCTATCAAGGAGCACAACACGGCAGAAAAATTAAGGATATGGCAAAAAAAAAAAATGCCTGGACTCACATTTATTATCTTCTTCAACTGGAAATTTCTGAATGCACGTCACTTGACTATTCAAGCAAACCAGAACCAAGAGATTCCATCACACGTTTCTATGCATAGATTTTTTTCCAGTCTTGACCTGTAGACTACACAAGTCTACTGTAACGTTTAATCAAGGGTCTGCTTATTCCTAGAAGCATGAATACTTGTTCGAACTCGTAGTTTTCAGATTAAGTACTATTGAATGGAGAGGTTATCTGGGTAAGTAATAATTTGAGCACATGGTAAGTATTAATAAGAAGGTGATAGTACTTTATGCAATATGTAAGTATGCAAGACGGAAATAACATATTACATGTAACAAAAAAAAAGTGTAAGGTACAAATTAATTATAAGTACAAACAAAACTAGAAGTCAATTCTAATGTATAACTGTAGAACTAATTGTGATTTAGATTCCTATATTCCCATACTGATACACTAAACATCACTAGCTGAAGTAGGACCCTATAGGTAATCTCTTGGACCCTAAAGTAACTCCCACGGAACTAATAGGTGATTCTTGCTGCATTGTGTGGACTTTACTTTCTGTAACACTTCGCTCCATATGTACTTTAGTTAGTTCCGTACTAATCTCGGCCTATATTTAGCTGTTCCACTAGTTCATAAAATTAATACTACGAACCTGGGAGCTGACTCCTGCCATATAATATGCACTTTACTCCGTATGGTATTGTTCAAGTGACTAAAAAATTCGTCTTGTTAGTAGTTTATAAGGTCAAATCAAGTGGGAAAACAAGAACAAAAGTCGCATAATGCATTCAATGGCTGGAAAAAAAAAAAAAAATAATATAACATTCTAGGAACTAAACTAGGTTTGCTAGACTAAGAGGAGCATGAATATGAGTATAACATGAAATACATAAACCAGATTAATATCTTACTTTATAAAGCATGATGAGCCTATCTCATGGACGAATCTCTCTAATGCGAGCCTCACAGTTGCAAGCTTCGTGGTTGCGAGTCTCACTGCTTCAAGACCTCATCATTAAAATAAACAAGGATTTCGAGCCAAATTTGTAAGGTATATTAGTTGAAATACGAAAAAGTAACTCAAGAAAAGTTGTAACCAATTGAATTATTATTTTAACAAGTCCAAAATCAGCTAAATCAAAGACCGAAGTCAAAGGATATGGTGGCTTTACACAAAACTTTGAACTCGAAGATTTCGTGTTGGCTAACTGGGAACTCTTGAAGGAGTTCTTAAATACGAAGATTCAAGTTCTCCGATGTGTACTACAAGAAAACTGGAATTTCGTGACAAAAATTTCGTGACAACTATAAAAATTATTACGAAAGAAGGGTATTTTGTGACAATAAATAAAACTTGTCACGAAAAATAGCTTTTTTGTAACAATAATAAATATTCATCACGTAATCCTAATTTTTAGTAACAATATATTAAATCTCGTCACTAAATATCTGTTTTTGGCGACGATAAATATTTGTTGTCACAAAAAAAGTACTTTAGTGACGAGTTTTCTGTGACGAAAGTAAATATTGTCACTAAACTTGAGTATTTTGTGACAACAAATCAATCATGTCACTAAAATTTAGGATTTTTTGTGACGAAGATAATTATTCGCCACGTAATCCTAATTTTTTAGTGACAATATACTAAAATTTGTAACAAAATATTTGATTTTAGTGACGAAGATAATTATTCGTCACGTAATCCTAATTTTTTTTTTGTGACGGATATAAATAGTTATCACGAAAGTATGGTTTTTAGTGACAACTTACAAAAAATTATCACTAAACACAATTTTCTTGTGATGGAGATAAATAGTCATCACGAAAGTATAATTTTTAGTGACAACTTATAAAAACTTGTCACTAAATATAATTTCCTTTCTGTGACGGATATAAGTAGTTGTCATGAAAGTATAGTTTTAGTGACAACTTACAAAAACTTGTCACTATACATAATTTTTTTTTGTGCAGAGATAAATAATCGTCCCGAAAAGTATAATTTTTATTGACAACTTATAATATCTTATCACTAAATATATATTTTTTTCTTATGACAAAGATAAATAATCGACACAAAAGTATAGTTTTTAGAGACAACTTATAAAAACTTGTCACTAAGCAATATTTTTTTCGTGACGGAGATAAATTGTCGTCATGAAAGTATTGTTTTTAGTGATAACTTATAAAAACTTGTAACTAAATAATAATTTACAGTAACAATAAATTTTAAGTATCATGAAAAAGTGATCTAGATTTTTTATTTGTGATGAAAATTTAATTAGTTGTTATGAAATAATTTTTGTGATGGATACAAATGTCACTAAATTTTTGATATTTTTTCCAATAAAAAATAGGTAAATATTTTGTAAAGGACATTTCCTCTCCCTATCCTGTTTTTCTCTTTCGTCCTCTCATCAAATCAGATTAATATACTCGGTTCCTTTGCCCACTCATCCTCGGTCGACCACCTTCCATGCCCTCTCCCTCAATGCTTATGATAAACAATTGTGTTTGCCTAGGCAAATCAACATAATTAGGATCATCTTTCAATCTTCTGCATGCATGTTATCATATTATTACATTGAATATTGGAATGGATATTTGCAGTACTAAAAAATGTCATATAGTGGAATTATAAGAAAATATATGTAATTATAAAATTGTAACATCCGTAAAATTTTTAAAATTGAAATAGAAACTTAAATTTTTTTTTTAAATTAAAAGACAATAATTGTTAGAATGAGAGAGTATTTTTATATACATATGTCTCTGTAGATAAATTACTTATATAATTACACACACACACATATATATATATATATATAGAGAGAGAGAGAGAGAGAAAACGGGAAATACATCGGCGGTGAAGGAAGTTTCCTTCACCGCCGCTTAGGTGGCCCAATAAAATTATTACACGTGGTGTCATTTAAGAGAATTCATTTATTTGTTGCCTTGAATGACGCCCCGTGTTATAATTTTATTAGGCCACCTAAGCGGCGGTGAAGGAACTCCCTTCACCGCCGGTGTATTTCCCGTTTCCTCATATATATATATATATATATATATATATATATATATATATATATATATATATATATATATGATGAGAGGGAGTTAAGTTGAAAGAGAAGTGTCTAGAAGGGTTTAAGTACAAAAATCTCAAAAAATCTTTAATTAAAAATTCATCAAAAATTGCAGAGAAAAGGGTTATCTCTCTCTCTCTCTCTCGTTCTTATCTCTCCTTCTCCCATCTCTCTTTCCTCCGTTCTCATCTCTCTCCCTCTCCCTTCTCTCTCTCCTGCTCCCATGAATCCAAATCAACCCAGCTTTCAAACCCTAATGGCCAATTATCTTTCCATTAAATCAATTTTGAAACCCTAAATTCATTTCCCTCCTCCTCTATCTTCTCTCTCCATAATCAATTTTGTGACGATTTTTCTTGTCACGAATTCTCTATTTTCTTGTAGTACACATTCATGTCTGTATATAGAAAGCTTGAAGAACTTGCTACATAACTAGAAGTCGGTAGAGAGACAAGAAATTGGCACATCCCAATACTTCTTGTGTGCCTCGCTCTCGCAGTGCTCGCAGCAATTCCATTTATCTACGGCGCCCACCCTGATCCCGTCTCCAAAATGTGTGCTTCGTGGCTAGGAATGGGATTGGATAGGTTCACGGGTGCGTCAATTTTTGGCATATGCCTTGGTTTCTCATGCCCATGTGAATCTATTTGTAATTTTTGGCATATGCCTTGGTTTCTTATGCCCATGTGAATCTATTTGTTCGATGAAAGAACTTAGGAGGCAAGGACAAACTCAAATGGACTCCTAAATTTTTAGTTTTCAGTTATGAATATTATGTCTGAGGTAAAATGATTGAATAAGATATTTTTAATTTCAACTCCAAAAGTTTATGACAAAAATATCTGAAAATAATATTTGGATTGTAAATGTTTTAAATTTGTATATAAATTATAAAAAAAGATCTATTTAAGTATTGTAATACTATAAATTCATAAACAAAAAAATATCCATTATAATTTTCGGGAGCGGGGGCTCTATCCTCGCACTCCTGACAAGAACATTTCGTCTCTTATATCTTGACAAGTTAAACCCGAATTAGTTTGTTCCCTCTCTGTTTGGGTTCGCTTCTGTAAGGAGGGGAATTTTATTGAAATGTATTTTTACAGTCATTTCAAGGTCATGAGATTCTTAGTTGGTTTGATTCTAATGCATCTATGATTCCACTAGAGAATTAATATCATTTCATTTCTTCCATTTTCTTAATCCTATACAAGGGTTTTTTTTTTTTTTTTTTTTCATTTTTCTGCTGAACCCAGCGTCACGGCTCAAACTATCTAAATACTTTGAAAGTAGTCCCAAATGACCAATTCAAACAAAGATTACAAGTTATTCTCTTCAAAGTCTTCTCCATCGCAAGTCAATTCTCCCTGGGTCCTCTAAATTGTATTATATTTTTAAAATTTTATTTTTTGGGTAAATTAATCTTGTTGCCCAAACTACAAATAGTAATAGACACAGGATTTTCGCAATCTCACCCTCCAAAAAAAAAAAAGGAAAAAAAAATCATGACTGTACTCTCAATTGCTCTGTTTCTCCTCCTCACTCTCCTCTCCACCAAACCCACACCTGCCCAATCCAAACCCGATCCGCTCCAAACCTGCCCTTCTGCAGGAGTTTTTAGAGGGGCACACTATTTTTCCTAGTGAGCCCAACCTCTCTTTTGAAAACAGAGGGTTTTCCTGCTGAGCATACCAAAAAAATTCAAAACTGTCCTCGCTTTTTCTCTCCCCTACTTCCCTTCCTTCTCTCCTTACTTCCGTTCTTCCTCTCTCTCACCTCTCCAAATCTAGAACCGGCAACTTCCCTCACCCAAAAAACCCAATTCCTCCATTTCTTCCCTATCATATATCTCCTAATCCTAGGGCCGGCCTCCTTCATCTTCCTCTTCCTCTTCTCTAAACCCAACTCCACACAACATCTCTTCTCTCCCAGTTGCCCCTCGCCGCCATCGATCCAGTCAACGTTGGTCGCCCATGGCCGCTTCTTGAGTCGAGGTGGGTGAGATTCTCTTCTACATTTTGTAAGTTTTTTTTTTTCGTCTCTTTTTTGGAGCAAAGCATGGTATGTTTTTTAATCTTCCTATCCTTTAAGATTGAAACTTCACATCTCGCCCCTCACATCTCATAGCGCTTGCCCCATTTCCATGCCCACGTTCTTGCGTCCAATGCCGCCCTCACATACATCTGAACGGCCACTACACAACCAAAGAACAGGTACTAGGTTTCTTGAATCTATGCTGATTTAGGGTTTGACGGGTAAATTCAGTGAAAAAGTTGTGTTTTTTTAGTGAGAAATTAATCGAAATGATTTTGGAGAAAGATAAAAAACCAACCTTGCCTTGAGAATTTTAAAAAGAATTATGTTTGATATATTTGAATATAAAATGCATCCAATTATAGTATAATTATATACATTTGGCAATTGGAAGGCTAAAAAAAAATATTGACTCGTATGCAATGTATAATGGAGAGATTTTGGAGTTAGAGTACTTGTACAGTTTAAATGTTATAGTTTGTTATATGTTGGATGTTTAAATGACCTGTATCTGGATCGTGTTCCTTTTGGGATTAGTCACATACTACTTTAACTTGGTAAGAGTTTGAAAATACGTTGCTGTTGAGACTTGTTGCTTGAAAAGGAATAAATGTTAAGTTTAGAAGTTGGCCTAGAGGTTATTCTCCTCTTACTGCTTGAGACGTTATTCTTCTTGTCTCTCAAGCCTCTTGAAGATTTCTTCCAGAATATCAATCATGTTCACCATACCCTCCGACTCTTTATTTGAATTTGAAGAAGATGAAGACACAATAGCAGAGTATCTATCTTCCTCATCATCGGATCCTCCGGCCAACCATTTGCAGTCCAATGGTATGCTGACTCCTTTCCTGACTCGAGTGCATTGATACACACTCTCTGATTCAATAAACACTCCTTTTAATCCTGGAGTGAACTCTGCATTTGAAAAGTCAGTTTCCGCAACTTTTTTACCGTTACTAACCATATTGGATGAGGCAGCGGGCAAATCAATTCCGGAGTATATCTTTCTTAAAGTCCACCTTCTTTTTGTTTCAGTAATCCGATCAACAACAGATAGCTTTGACCATCAGTTACATCTTGATAGTACAACTGAAATAGCCATTCACATTGACATTGAGAAATGAGTTGAGTGGCGCTCCTCTTATGAGTTAGATATTCCCTTATGTCTTGGGAATTGACCTTATGCATATTTAAACCTTGACATTTTCCGCATTGCAAATTCTCTTCATATATAATACTTATTAGTCTACAGTATTTCAGAATTCGGACAGTTTCCAAATTTTTAATAAGGCTTTCCGGAGCGTGTGCTGGTTTGCCTGGTTGCGCGAGCCCCGAGCGCATCTAAATTGTGCTTTGGAGGATGCTGAAGAGGAGCATATTAATTGGGCGTCTCTACTGCTGCATTCGAATGGTGCACTTCAAAATCAGCATTAAAAAGATGATGCGCTTCAAAATCAAAATCAGCATTAAGAAGATGATGTGCTTCATGATATGTGCAGGAAAAATGATGTGGAAGTGCATCATTGTGCTTTCATCAACTGAAGAAAATCCTGAAGATTGGTGTTAGGTATTGGAAGAAGAGTACAGAGGCGCACCCTTATGCAACGGGGCACGCAGAGTGGAGTGCTCCCTGCGCGCACGGGATAGCACATGTGCTTGAGAGCACGCATGCGGGCGCACGCGCCCTTGCTGTGCTAATTGACTTTTTCCCTATTTTCTTATGCGAGGCCTACTCCTTTCATAAAGAAAATTAATTTTTTTTAATTATCTTATTTTTAGATAATTTCTTCATGACATGAAAAGACCTAAGCTAATTGTCTTCTTCCCTATTTTCTTATCCAGGCACATCGATTAGTGGATTTATTGTTCTTGTAGCAGTATCATTCACTGTTTTCTACATATTTAGACAATCTGAAAAGGAAAAAGAAACACGTTCACCTACTTCGGCATTAAAAATATAACTAAACATTTCAGAAATAAGTTGGGCCAAGGTGGATTTGGAAGTGTCTACATAGGGGAGCTCCCTAATGGAATACCTGTAGCAGTCAATATGCTGGAGAAATCTAAAGCTGATGCAGAAGATTTCATAAATGAAGTAGCTACCATGGGAAGAATTCATCATGTTAATGTTGTTCGCCTGTTGGGATTTTGTTCAGAAGGAACAGTACATGCTCTTATTTATGAAGTCATGCCAAATGTAACACTGGAGAAGTTCATTTTTCCTAAGGAAGCTAGAAAGTCTGGGCAATCGTTTAGCGTGGGAATGTTGCAAGACATTGCAATTGGCATTGCCCGGGGTATTGAGCATTTGCACCAGGGATGTGATCAGCGCATTATACTTTTTGACATGATCAAGCCTCACAATATCTTGTTGGGCCATAACTTCAACCGAAGGATTTCAGATTTTGGTCTTGCAATGTTATGTTTAAAGGATCAGAGCATTGTTACCATGACTACTGCTAGGGGTACAATGGGCTACATCGCACCAGAGATTTATTCTAGAAATTTTGGTACCGTGTCTTATAAATCAGACGTATACAGCTTTGGGATGCTATTGCTAGAAATGGTGAGTGGCAAGAAGAATATTGATCCAGTAATTGAAAATCTGAATGAGGTTTATTTTCCAGAGTGGATATATGGAGCACTCTTACATCATTAGTTGTATGTTCATTCTAGAACTTTGTATGTATATCTATTCTTCTTCTTAAATTTTTGTATCCCATTATCTTGCATCTCTCATTTACGATGTGAACTTCTTTGGCACAAATATACAACATATATAAAATTATTTTTCGATATTCTGCATCTTCTTTGTCATGTGATTGGCTTGAAACTTGTTCCTCAAGCTCCATAAGTGATATTACGAACGATAAGTGATATGATGCCTGCCAATTATTATTATTTATAAATTGTAGTATCACGATCAATAAATAGTAGACTGGTGTTGATATAGTAGTTAGACCGTTTTGAATATATAACTTTTTCAGAGAATTCGTGTTCTTTTTTTTTCTTTTTTTTTCTCTTTCACTATGTTTACTTTGTCCAAATGCCATCTAAAGCTATTGAGTTTCATGCAGAACCTTATTTAACGTATCTGCTGAATTACGTTATTTCACTATGTTACTTTGTGTCTCTGCTGAATTACGTTATTTCCTCTTTTTTTTTCCTTCCTTCTTCTGGCTTTAGTTTTGTGTACTTCTCTAGTGTGGCTACAACATCGTCATTCTAAGTCTCACCTACAAGTAGGGATGATGAGAATAGTCAGACAATTTTTTTGGAGCTAAAAATCAGACTGATGTTTATGCAATCTATGTGGTTTTCTCCTTTGCAGCATTCCTGAAGCAATTTATTAATCAAAGACAAAACTTTCTCTCATATGGCCCCCGCTAGTGGACTTCTGCCTCTCTTTCTTCCACTGATTTGGTAATGATCCTGACTGTTGCGTTCCTTTTATCTATTCATTTTATATTAGCTATATTGTTCCTTTTATTGCTTTATTCTATATTAGTTACAAAAAGTAAAGTCCACATGATGTAGTAGGAGTTACCTATTATATCCGTCGCACTTACCTCTAGGGTCCAAGAGATTACCTATAGGGTCCTACTTCAGCTAGTGATGTTAAAGTATACCAGTACGGAAATATAGAAATCTAAATCATAATTAATTCTAGTTATATGCTAGAATTGATTTCACTGAAGATAAATATCATAACTAGTCCAGTTTTAATTGTACTTATAATTAACTTGTACCTTACACTTTCGTGTTTACAAGTAATCTGTTATTTCTGTCTTATATACTTATATACTGCTAATGTGCTCAAATTATTACTTACCGAGTTTGATCCTTGGATAACCTCTACATATGTAGATAGCAATAGTACTTAATTTGAAAACTTCGAATCCGGACAAGTATTCATGCTTCTAGAAGTAAGCAGACCCTTGATAGAACGTTACAGTAGACTTGTTTGGTCTACAGGTCAAGCGAAACAGGAGAAAAATCTATGCATAGAAACATATAAAGGAATCTCTTGGTTTCAGCTGGTTTGCTTGACTAGTCAAATGATGTGCATTTGGAAATTTCCAACTGATGTGCATTCAGAAATTTCCAGTTGTAGAATATAATACATCTGAGTCCAGGCATATTTTTGCCATATTCTTCATTTTTCTGGCACTCTAAATATATCTTATGCTTCAACTTTTGCAGGAGGAATTGCTGGGAAGTTGCCGTGCTTGGTGCATGGCAATAGATCTAGGCCTCTCCTGAACATTGCTGTCCCAAGTTTGTTCATCCTTTTTTTTTTTTTTTTTTTTTTTGTTACTTTTTTTTTGGCCTGCACTCTGATCCAACAACAATGGACAGGATCAGGTAAGGGAGAAGAGAAGAAATGGATATCTGCATGCTCATGATTATCACTTTCGATCAAGGGGCAGAGCACGGCAGAAAAATGAAGAATGTGGCAGAAAAATGAAGAATAGGGCAAAAAAATTTCCAAATGGAAATTTCCAAATGCACATCAGTTGGAAATTTCCAAATGCACATCATTTGACTAGTCAAGCAAACCAGCTGAAACTAAGAGATTCCATTATATGTTTCTATGCATAGATTTTTCTCCAGTTTTGCTTGACCTGTAGACTAAACAAGTCTACTGTAATGCTGTATCAAGGGTCTGCTTATTTCTAGAAGCATGAATACTTGTCCAGACTCAAAAGTTTTCAAATTAAGTACTATTGCTATCTACGCGTGTAGAGGTTATCCAGGATCAAACTCGGTAAGTAATAATTTGAGCACATTAGCAGTATATAAGTATGCAAGACAGTTTTAACAGATTACATATAAACACAAAAGTGTAAGGTACAAGTTAATTATAAGTACAATTAAAACTGGACTAGTTATGATGTTTTATCTTGAGTGAAACCAATTCTAGCATATAACTGGAACTAATTATGATTAGTTAAGATATTTATCTTGACTGAAACTAATTCTAGTGAAAAACTGGAACGAATTATGATTTAGATATCTATATTTCCATACTGGTGCACTAAATATCACTAGTTGAAGTATGACCCTATAAGTAAACCCCTGTACCTTAGTGGTAATTTCTATGGATCTAATAGGTGACTCCTGCTGCATTGTGTGGACCTTACTTTCTGTAACACTTTGCTCCATACATACTTTAGCTCCGTACTAATTTCGGCCTATATTTAGTTATTCCACTAGTTCATAAAATTATTGCCACGAACCTAGGAGCAGACTCCTGCCGTATAAAGTGCACTTTACTCCGTATAGTATTGATCAAGTGATTAAAAATCCATCTTGTTAGTTTATAAGGTCAGAAGAAAAGTCATATACAAGAGTTCCTACATGATCATTACACGTTAACGTGCATCCAATGGCTGGAAAAAAATAAAAATAAAGATAATATAACATTCTAGGAACTAAACTAGGTTTGCTAGACTAAGAGGAGCATGTACATGAGTATAACATGAAATACATAAACTAGATTATTATCTTACTTTATAAAGCATGATGAGCCTCACTCATGGGCGAATCTCTTTGATGCGAGCCACACAGTTGTGAGCTTCGTGGTTGCGAGTCTCACTGCTTCAAAACCTCATTGTTAAAATAAGCAAGGATTTCAAGCCAAGTTTGTAAGGTATATTAGTTGAAATACGAAAAAGTAACTCAAGAAAAGCTGTAGCTAATTGAATTGTCATTTTAACCAGTCCAAATCAGCTTAATCAGAGACCCAAGTCAGGATATGGTGGCTTTACTGAACCAGTGCGTGAGCCTTAGCTGCACGGTACTATAATTTGAAGTTAGCTATGTTTTAATGAGGATAAAGTGAGAATTAGTAAAAAAATCATAAAAGAGAGTGTGAAATGCAAAAGTTTTACATTTCCAGTGAGGCTAAACCTGTCGAAAGAGCTATTGATGGTGAGGCTAGCTACTGCATAGCAACACCCGAATTTGAGCCTAATTTGAACAGAGTTAGAGGCTAGCTACTACATAGCAATCCGGTATTAGAGAAAATGTAAAATACAAAAGTTTTAAGAAATATAATTCTCTTTCCAAAAAGATCAGGATCAACAGAATTAGATATATAAATCAAAAGTTATGACTAAAATACTGAGGGGATACATGTATAGTTTTTTTGGCAGATGTGCAACCACGACTTCAAGTCAAGTTTTGGCAAGGTTAAAGTAAAGATTATCAAAAAGTAGTACAAATGAAAGTCGTAGTGATTTCAATTATATTTCAAACTAAAGAAAAATGAACTCATTTGAAATTTTAAGTAAAATATTACAGCTAATCTATCAAGAACTGCTGTGCTTAATACAAAAATTTTAGCGGTACATCATGAACCTCTCAGGTTAAAAATTAGACAGTTATGTAGATTGTGAGTGATTTGTTGCTTAAAAAATAGAGTATTTATGATATGTAATATTTTGCCTTATTTTTCTAAGGAAAGAGTTAGTTAATGTGTGCTCAGTGAAAGATATGCTTTAGAGATTTTTTTGGAGCGAAACTAAGAGTTTGAAGAGTATGAAGAAGAAAAAATGAAGAAGAATGGGAAAAATAAAGTAGAATGAGAAGGATTTAGTCTTATATGGACTCTAACAAGAGAGAGTGAGGGATGGTGGTCATGAATGAGGTATGAGGGTGAATTCTTCCAGCCACTCTCTCTTGCATAATTAAAAGAGTGTCATTGATCAATTATTGACCAATATCGATGACTAATCCAACATAATAGTTTAGAAAAATGGTAAGAGTGAAATGAAACAACTAATAGTAATAGTAAAAAGGTGACTTGATTTAAAAGTTGATCGGTATGGAAAAATCCTAAAAAATAACAGAAAGTCTAGAAAAATATATTGAGTGGCACCATCCACTCGAAATCTCGAAACAAATTATGAATTAAATGATAACTCCAATTCACTCAATATTGAACCATAACGTATCCGAGCCCTGGATCAATATAGCTGATAAAAGGAACACAACGGTCATGATCATTACCAAATCAATGGAAGAAGGAGAAGGAGAAGTCCACTAGCAGGGGCCATATGGGAGAGTTTTGTCTTTGATTAATGAATGATTTTAGGAATGCTGCAAAGAGAAAACCATATAGATTGCAATTAGAGATCCAAGAAATAGAGCACTGAAATTTAACTTCACTGTCAATATGTTTCTCTGTTGCACACTCGTACTGAAATTTCACAAATTTTACAAGGAAATTTCCCATTGAACACTGCCTGATCCCTCCTTGTCTAAGCCAAAGATGGCTTCTCATTTCTATGTTTTTAGTTTAGCCCAACATGGTTGGTTTGATAAAGTAGTATTTCCTTTGGGTGCCAGGCTGCCAGCATCTTTCTAGAGTTGCAAGTAAGGATGAAAATGAACAGGTCCAAAATCAATTCTTCGACTGTCATATTAATAAATTTGAATTTTCAATTCAAATTTTCAGATAGGGTAGGCCAAGGGATGATCCTTAACCCTGTCCATTCTTATTCCTACTTGTAAGTGAGAAGCACTAAGGGTGTGTTTGTTTGCTTAAAAGTAAAATGAAAGTAGTAGAAACAAGACTATTTCCACTACTTCATGTGTTTGTTTGGCCAAAAAGAGAATTGGAAGTTACTTCCATTATGATGATATGGATCCTATATGACAACTCTACTTTCAATTTTCTCTTCATCTCATTTTTGAGTAGGAGAGCTCATGAAGCTCTAGGAATAAGCTAAAATATTTTATTCTACTCAACTCTCATAATTACTTCCAATTGTAGTGCATAAAAGAATTAAACAAATATAATATTACTATTATAATATTTTATTAAACAATAAGATAATATTCTTTTTATTTCGTAGTTTACTTTCTACTTCCAAAAATTAACAAATACTTGATTTCTATTGAAGAGAGGTCTTCCTAAACTTCCATTGGAAGCTACTTCTAGTTTTCTCCTTATTTCCTCAACTTTCAACATCTAAATATGCCCTTAGATAGACAATATTGTAGCCACACTGGAGAAGTATACAAACTAGTGCACAAAAACAAAAAATATTGTGAGGCTTGATGTCAAAATGTAGAATGCGCTGATCACATCCCTGTTGCTAATGGAGCCCATTGCCGCAGCAGGTTTCGGTACACCGAAACGGATCCAAAACCGGCCCAAACCCGTTGTGATATAATATGAATATGGGGTTGTGGTGCTAGGGTTTGTATAAGCTGAAAAAAGTGAGCCGAAACTAAAGAAAAAAAGGGAGAAAAATTGCGACTGCTGCTACAATTGTTTTGCGACCAAAGAGGAGAAAATTATTTGGGTTGCTAAAATAATTTTTTGGCCAAAGTTTTTCTTTGAGAGGCGGCCTGAAGCAAAGAACAGAAGAGAGGCGGCTGCTCTTGTGGGTTCGGCCAAAGGAAAAGGAAGCGTGCGGTTTTCTTTTGGATACTTTTGGGTTTTTTTCGCCGACAGAAGCAAAGAGGTAAATCACTGCAACAAGAGGTTAGGGTTTGATCTCAAAATCTTGTGTGATTTCTTTGTGATTTCTCTTGTGGTTGAGAATTAGAAACTTGTAATCATCTTTTAATATAGTGGAAGTTTTTCGATCGTGTCCCCGTGGACGTAAGCATATTGCCGAACCACGTTAAATCTGCGTGTTCTCTGTCTCTGCTATTTTTCTCTTCGGTTAACTATTTGATTTCGATGGTTATTGCATTAGTATTATTCCGCTATATTTTGCTAACAATTGGTATCAGAGCCCTGGTTCAGTCAGATTTCACTCAGATCGGTGTTGATTTTGAGTGGGAGTTATGGCGGAAATTAGGAAGGAAAAAATTGAAAAATTTGATGGGACAGATTTCCAATGGTGGAAATTGCAGATGGAAAATTATTTATATCAAAAGAATTTATCAACCACTGTTTAGAGAAAAGCCAGAAAAGATGATAGATGAAGAGTGGGAATTGTTGGACATGAGAGATTTGGCGCAGATTCGATTGTGCCTGACAAAGCAGGTTGTGTTCAACGTTTTCAAGGAGAAGACCACTTCAGGTTTGATATCAGCGTTGGTTAAATTTTATGAGAAGCCGTCTGCTTCAAATAGACTGTTTCTAATGAAAAAATTGTTCAACTTGAAAATGCCTTCTGATAGTTCAGTTGTTAATCATTTGAATGAATTTAATACATTATGGACACAACTTGAATCCTTAGATTTTGTCTTTGCTGATGACAATAAAGCTTTGATATTTATGTGCTCGTTACCAGATAGTTGGAGTAATGTTGTTATAACCATCAGCAATTCTTCTAATACTGCTATTAAATTTGATGATGTTGTGAGTACAATCATGAACGATGAATTGATGAAAAAGAGCATTGGTGAGAGCACAGTTTTTACAAGTACTGCTTTGTCGGTTAATAATGACAGAAGGAAGGAAAGAGGTAGAAATTTAAGCAGGGAGTCGAAACAAAGAGGAAGATCAAAGTCTAAGGGGAAGTTCAAGAAAAAATTAGTGTGTTGGAAATGTAAGACAGAGGGTCATATGAAGAAGGATTGTCCAAATAAAGATAAGGAAGGAGCGAATATGGTGAATCCAAGTGAAGAGTATGATGACTTGTATTTGTCTGCTCATACAGAATCAAGGTTAGATCCGTAGTTTGTGGATTCAGATGCTTTGTTCCATTGCACTGCTCGCAGAGAATGGTTTGAGAATTATGTCCAAGGTGATTTTGGGCATGTGACTGTTGGTAATGGGCAGGAATGCAAGATTGTCGGTAAATGGACAATTCAGTTAAAGTTACACAATGATGGAAAGTTGCTTTTACAAGAGGTCAGGCACATACCAGATTTGAAGAAGAATTTGATATCTGTTAGCAAGCTGGATGCATATGGCGAAGGTTTTCAAATCTCATTTGAGAGGAAACAATGGAAGATCAGCAAAGGAGCAATGGTAGTGGTCAAGGGTGAGAGAGTGGGAACTCTATATTTACTCTCAAGCTCGGTGGATCACGTTGTTTCTTTGGCCACCGTGAAGAATGAGAAGGCTATCTTATGTCATCAGATGCTGGGTTACTTGAGCGAGAGCGGCATGAGGGTATTGCAATCCAGAGGTATGTTGACAGATATGTAAGATTCTAATTTTGATTTTTGTGAGAACTGTGTGTTTGGAAAGCAGAAAAGAGTTAGCTTTGTGAAGGATAGTAAGAAGAAGAAAACCGAGAGATTGGAGTTGGTATATACATATGTATGGGGGCCCTTCTTCGGCGAAATCTTTTGGAGGTAATTCTTATTTTGTCACCTTCATAGATGATGCAAGTAGGAAAACATGGGTGTTTGCACTTAAGCAGAAATCCGATGTCTTCAAAATGTTTAAGATATGGAAAGCTCTTGTTGAGAATGAAACATGTTTGAAGGTGAAATATCTATTGTCAGACAATGGTGGGGAATTTTGTAATAGAGAGTTCGATGACTATTGCTCTACCCACGGATCAGGAGAGTGAATATTGTACCGAGAACACCGCAGCAAAATAGTGTGGCTGAGAGGATGAATAGAACCATTTTGGAGCTAGCTCGGGGTATGAGACTACAAGCAGGTTTGCCTTTGCGACTTTGGGAAGCCGCTATAGATATGACAGTCTATCTGATCAACAGGAGTCCAGTCAGTGTTTTAGATGGAGGAATTCTAGCGGAGGTGTGGTCTGGTAAGACTATGAATTATTCATTCTTAAAAATATTCGGCTGTATAGCATATGCACATGTGAATCATGAGATGAGAAAGAAACTTGATTATAAATCTCAGAAGTGTGTATTCATTGGATACGGTGGTGACGAATATGGTTATCGCTTATGGGACTATGAGCATAACAAGGTAATTCGTAACAGAGATGTAGTATTTAATGAAGGCTATATATATAAAGACCGAATGGAAGTAAGAGTGACAATACAGTGGAGAAAAAGCATTTGAAGCTGGATGAGCCACAGAATGTGATGGATCCCATGGATAAAAGAAAGGAAGAAATACCTACATCTAAAAGAGAAGAAATGGCTACACCTGAGAATACACAAGCTTCAGATAAGACCGAACAGGAAAGAGAGTCATTGACTGAAGTAGATGGTTCCAGTACTTCATCAGAGAGACTTTGCGGAGGAGCACGAGGATAAGGAAGCCAACCCAAAAACTTTGTGTTCCATTATATCATGTTTTATATACTGATGCAGGTGAACCAGAGAGTCACCAAGAGGCTGTGCAGGATAAATTTCATCTTAAGTGGGAGTAAGCCATGCGTGATGAGATGTCTTCTTTGGAGAAGAATCACACATGAGAATTGGTGAAGCGACCGGAAAAGATGAAAGTATTGCATAACAAGTGGGTATACAGGGTGAAACATGAGGCAGGAGGGACACAAAGGTTCAAGGCTAGACTTGTGGTGAAGGGATACGGTCAGAGAAAAGGTATTGATTACAATGAAATATTCACACCTGTTGTCAAGATGACTTCTATCAGAACAATACTAAGTATTGTGGCTGTGAAAAGATTGTATTTAAAGCAGCTCGATGTGAAGACCGTTTTCCTTCATTATGATTTGGAGGAGGAAATATATATGGAACTGCCGGAGGGATATGAAGTTAAAGGAAAGGAGAATTGGGTATGTCGACTGAAAAGGAGCTTTTATGGATTGAAACATGTGCCGAGGCAATGGTACTTGAAGTTCAACAAGTTTATGTTGGATTCGGGTTTTACCAGATGCAATTCAGATCATTGTGTATATCTACAAAAGTTTAAGGATGGTAATTTTATTATACTTACTTTGTATGTAGATGATATACTTGTGGCATGTACATGCATGAAAAAAATCAATGATCTGAAAAGAAAGTTGGCAGGGAGATTCTCTATGAAGGATATGGGTGAGGCTAAATAACTTCTTGGAATGCAAATTACCCGAGATAAGAAAAGCAAGAAATTATGGTTATCTCAGGGGAGATACATCAAGAAGGTGTTGGAGAGATTCAGCATGGAGAATGTAAAACCGATAACTACAACTCTTGGTGGTCAGTTCAAACTGTCAAAAGAGCAAGATGCCAAGACAGATGAGGAGACGAGACACATGGAGAATGTGCCTTATTCATAGGCCGTTGGGAGTCTCATGTATGCAATGGTGAGTACAAGAACAGATATTGCACATGCAGTGGGAGTAGTGAGTAGATTCATGAAGAACCCTGGAAAGGAACATTGGCAAGCGGTGAAGTGGATTTTCAGGTATTTGAAAGGTACTTCAAAGTATTGTTTGTGTTTTGGGAGTGACAACATTGATGTACAAGGTTTTCTGGATTCGGACTATGCGGGTGATAGAGACAATGGCAGGAGCACAACAGATTATATTTTTAGTGTAGGAGGAACAACGGTAAGCTGGGTTTCAAGATTACAATCAATTGTTGTTTTATCTTCGATAGAAGCTGAGTATGTTGCAGCTGCAAAAACAAGTAAGGAGTTTATTTGGTTGCAGCGATTGATGAGTGAGTTGGGTTTTGATGGAGTGGATTGCAGATTATTCAGTGACAGTCAGAGTGCAATTCATCTTGCTAAGAACTCGGCGTATCATTCACGAACTAAACATATTCACTTGAAATATCACTTCATTAGATCTTTGTTGGAGGATGACCAATTGAAGTTGGAGAAAATTGAGGGCAGTGAGAATCCTACAGATATATTTACAAAGCCGGTTGATGGAAAAAAATCGAGCTATTGCTCAACTTTGGTGTATTTATATTGAATGCTGAAATCGAAACTTTAAACGATCGAGGTAAAAGTTTTGGATACTAGGATTATCATATATAGAGATTACAATTTTTGCAATAGGTCTCCAAGTGGGAGATTGTTGCTAATGGAGCCCATTGCTGTAGTTGGCTTCAGTACACCGAAACGGGTCTAAAACCGGCCCAAACATATTGTGATATAATATAAATATGGGGTTATGGTGCTAGGATTTGTATAGGCTGAAAAAGGTGAGCCGAAACTAAAGAAAAAAAGGGAGAAAAATTGCGCCTGCTGCTGCAATTATTTTGCGGCCAAAGAGGAGAAAATTATTTGGGTGGCTAAAATAATTTTTTGGCCAAAGTTTTTCTCTGAGAGGCCACCTGAAGCAAAGAACAGAAGAGAGGCGACTACTCTTGTGGGTTCGGCCAAAGGAAAAGGAAGCGTGCGGTTTTCTTTTGGATACCTTTGGGGTTTTTTTGGCGGCAGAAGCAAAGAAGTAAATCACTGTAAAAAGATATTAGGGTTTGATATCAAAATCTTGTGTGATTTTTTTTGTGGTTGAGAATTAGAAAGTTGTAATCATCTTTTGATATAGTGGAAATTTTTCGATCGTGTCCCCGTGGACGTAGGCATATTGCCGAACCACGTTAAATATGCGTGTTCTCTGTCTCTGCTATTTTTCTCTTCGGTTAACTATTTGATTCCGCTGGTTGTTGCATTAGTATTATTCTGCGATCTTTTGCTAACAATCCCTGGTGCAAATACTCAATACCCCGGGCAATGCCAATTGCAATGTCTTGCAACTTTCCCATGCTAAAAGATGGGCCAGACTTTCTAGCTTCTATAGGAAAAATGGACTTCTCCAGTGATCCATTTGGCATGAATTCATAAATAAGAGCATGTCTTGTTCCCTCTGAACAAAATCCCAACAGGCGAACAACATTAACATGATGAATTCTTCCCATGGTAGCTACTTCATTTATGAAATCTTCTGCATCAGCTTTAGATTTCTCCAGCATCTTGACTGCAACAGGTATTCCATTAGGGAGCTCCCCTCTGTAGACACTTCCAAATCCACCTTGGCCCAACTTATGCCTGAAACGTTTAGTTATTTTCTTAATGCCGGAGTAAGTGTACCGGGTAGGTTTTGTGGTCTTGTACGTCGCAAGGAATCTCTCCACCTTCAAACGTGTTTCTTTTTCCTTTTCAGATTGTCTAAATATGTAGAAAACAGTGAATGATACTGCTACAAGAACAATAAATCCACTAATCAATGTGCCTGGATAAGAAAATAGGGAAGAAGACAATTAGAACAATTAGCTTACATCTTTTCATGTCATGAAGAAATTATCTAAAAATAAGATAATTAAAAAAAATTAAGTTTCTTTATGCAAGGAGTAGGCCTCGCATAAGAAAATAGGGAAAAAGACAATTAGCACAGCAAGAGCGCGTGCGCCCGCATGCGTGCTCTCAAGCACATGTGCTGTCCCGTGCGTGCAGGGAGCACTGCACACAAGCTTTTGGAGTGCTCCACTCTGCGTGCCCCGTTGCACAAGGGTGTGCCTCTGTACTCTTCTTCCAATACCTGTTCTGAATGCCAATCTTCAGGATTTTCTTCAGTTGATGAACGCACAATGATGCACTTCCACATCATTTTTTCTGCACATATCATGAAGCACATCATCTTCTTAATGCTGATTTTGAAGCGCATCATCTTCTTAATGCTGATTTTGATTTTGAAGCGCATCATCTTTTTAATGCTGATTTTGAAGCGCACCCTTCGAATGCAGCAGTAGAGGCGCCCAATGAATATGCTCCTCTTCAGCAACCGTGCAAACCAGCACATGCTCTGGAAAGCCTTATTAAAAACTTGTAAACTGTCCGAATTCTGAAATACTGTAGACTAATAAGTATTATGAACAGAATTTGCGATGCAGAAAATGTTAAGGTTTAAATATGTATAAGGTCAATTCCCAAGACATAAGGGAATATCTAACTCATAAGAGGAGCGCCAAGACATAAGGGAATATCTAACTCATAAGAGGAGCGCCACTCAACCTGTTGCTCGATGTCAATGTGAATGGCTGATTTCAGTCGTACTATCAAGATGTAACTGTTGGTCAAAGCTGTCTGTTTTTTATCGGATTACTAAAGCAAAAAGAAGGTGGAATTTAAGAAAGATATACTCCGGAACTAATTTGCCCGCTACCTCATCCAATATGGTTAGTAACGGTAAACAAGTTGCGAAAAGTGACTTTTCAAATGCAGAGTTCACTCCAGGATTAAAAGGAGTATTTGTTGAGTCAGAGAGTATGTATCAATGCACTCGGGTCAGGAAAGGAGTCAGCACACCATTGGACTGCAAATGGTTGGTCGGAGGATCCAATGATAAAGAAGATAGACACTATGCTATTGTGTCTTCATGTTCTTCAAATTCAAATAAATAGTCGGAGGGTAGGGTAAACATGATTGATATTCCGGAAGAATCTTCAAGAGGCTTGAGAGATAAGAAGAACAACGTCTTAAGCAGTAAGAGGAGAATAACCTCTAGGCCAATTTCTAAACTTAACCTTTATTCCTTTTCAAACAACACGTCTCGACATCAACGTATTTTCAAACTCTTACCAAGTTAGAGTAGTATGTGACTAACCCCAAAAGGAACGCGATCCAGATACAGGTCATTTAAACATCCAACATATAACAAACTGTAACATTTAAACTGTACAAGCACTCTAACTCCAAAATCTCTCCATCATACATTGCATACGAGTCAATATTTTTTTTTAGCCTTCTAATTGCCAAATATATATAATTATACTTATAATTGGATGCATTTTATATTCAAATATATCAAACATATTTTTTTTTTAAATTCTCAAGGCAAGGTTGGTTTTTTATCTTTCTCCAAAATCATTTCGATTAATTTCTCACTAAAAAACACAGATTTTTCACTGAAGTCACCCGTCAAACCCTAAATCGGCATAGATTCAAGAAACCTAGTACATGTTCTTTGGTTGGGGAGTGGGCGTTCAGATGTATGGTGAGGGTGGCGTTAGACACGAGAACGTGGGCATGAAAATGGGGCAGACGCTATGAGATATGAGGGGCGAGATGTGAAGTTTCAATCTTAAAGGCTAAGAAAATTCAAGAACGTACCATGCTTTGCTCCAAAAAAGAGACGAAAATAAAAAAAAACTTTCAAAATGTGGAAGAGAATCTCACCCACTTCGATTCAAGAAGTGGCGATGGGCGACCAACGTTGGCTGGATCGGTGGCGGCGGGGGCAACCGGGAGAAAAGAGACGCTGTGTGGAGTTGGGTTTAGAGAAGAGGAAGATGAAGAGGAAGGAGGCGGGTCCTAAGATTAGGAGAGGTATGATAGGGAAGAAAGGGAGGAATTGGATTTTTTTGGTGAGGAAAGTTGTCGGTCCTAGATTTGGAGAGGTGAGGGAGAGAAGGAACGGAAGTGGGAAGAGAAGGAAGGAAAGTAGGGGAGAGAAACAAAGCGAGGGCAGTTTTTAATTTTTTTGGTATACTCACTAGGAAAACCCTCTCTTTTCAAAAAAGAGAGTAGGCTCACTAGGAAAACTGGGCTCACTAGGAAAAATGATGTGCCCCTCTAGAAACTCTCGCAGAAGGGCAGGTTTGGAGCGGGTCGGGTTTGGATTGGGCGGGTGCGGGTTTGGTGGAGAGGAGAGTGAGGAGGAGAAACAGAGCGATTGAGAGTGTAGTCGTGATTTTTTTTTTTTTTTCCTTTTTTTTTGTAGGGTGAGATTGTGAAAATCTTGTGTATGTTACTATTTGTAGTTTGGGCAACAAGATTAATTTACCCAAAAAATAAAATTTTAAAAATATATAATACAATTTAGAGGACCCAGGGAGAGTTGACTTGCGATGGCGAAGACTTTGAAGAGAATAACTTGTAATCTTTGTTTGAATTGGTCATTTGGGACTACTTTCAAAGTATTTAGATAGTTTGAGCCGTGATGCTGGGTTCAGCAGAAAAATGAAAAATGAAAAAAAAAAAAAAATCTTGTATAGGATTAAGAAAATGGATGAAATGAAATGATATTAATTCTCTAGTGGGATCATAGATGCATTAGAATCAAATCAACTAAGAATCTCATAACCTTGAAATGACTGTAAAAATACATTTCTATAAAATACCCCTCCTTACAGGAGCGGACCCAAATAGACAGAGAGGGAGCGGACTAATTCGGGAGTTGAGTTACCTAGATAACTTGTCAAGATATAGGGGACGAAGTGTCCTTGTCTGCGAGTGTAGAGCCCCCGCTCTCGAAAATTATAATGGATATTTTTTTGTTTATGAATTTATGGTATTACAATACTTAAATAGATCCTTTTTTATAATTTATATACAAATTTAAAACATTTACAATCCAAATATCATTTTCAGATATTTTTGTCATAAACTTTTAGAGTTGAAATTAAAAATATCTTATTCAATCATCTTACCTCAGACATAATATTCATAACTGAAAACTAAAAATTTAGGAGTACATTTGGGTTTGTCCTTGCCTCCTGCGTTCTTTCATCGAACAAATAGATTCACATGGGCATGAGAAACTAAGGCATATGCTAAAAATTGACGCACCCGTGAACCTATCCAGTCCCATTCCTAGCCACGAAGCACACATCTTGGAGACAGGATCAGGGTGGGCGCCGTAGATAAATGGAATTGCCGCGAGCACTGCGAGAGCGAGGCACACAAGAAGTATTAGGATGTGTCAATTTCTCGTCTCTCTACCGACTTTTAGTTATGTAACAAGTTCTTCAAGCTTTCTATATACAGACATGAATATAGTATCGGAGAACTTGAATCTTCGTATTTAAGAACTCCTTCAAGAGTTCCCAGTTAGCCAACACGAAATCTTCGAGTTCAAAGTTTTGTGCAAAGCCACCATATCCTTTGACTTTGGTATCTGATTAAGCTGATTTTGGACTTGTTAAAATGATAATTCAATTGGCTACAATTTTCTTCAGTTACTTCGTATTTCAACTAATATACCTTACTCACTTGGCTCGAAATCCTTGTTTATTTTAATGATGAGGTCTTGAAGCAGTGAGACTTGCAACCCCGAAGTTCGCAACTGTGAGGCTCCCATTAGAGAGATTCGTCCATGAGCGAGGCTCATCATGCTTTATAAAGTGAGATATTAATCTGGTTTATGTATTTCATGTTATACTCATGTTCATGCTCCTCTTAGTCTAGCCAACCTAGTTTAGTTCCGAGAATGTTATATTATCTTTCTTTATTTTTTTTCTTCCAGCCATTGAATACACGTTAACATGTAATAATCATGTAGGAATTCTTGTATTATATGACTTTTCTTCTTGTTTTCCACATGCTTTGACCTTATAAACTACAAACAAGACGAATTTTTAATCACTTGAACAATACTATACAGAGTAAAGCACACATTATACGGTAGGAGTCGGCTCCTAAATTAGTGGTAATAATTTTATGAACTAGTGGAACAGCTAAATATAGGTCGAGATTAGTACGGAGCTAAAGTACGTATGGAGCAAACTGTTACAGAAAGTAAAGTCCACACAATTTAGCAGGAATCACCTATTAGTTCCGTGGGAGTTACCTCTAGGATCCAGAAGATTACTTATAGGGTCCTACTTCAGCTAGTGATGTTTAGTGTATCAGTACGGGAATATAAGAATCTAAATCACAATTAGTTCCAGTTATACATTAGAATTGGCTTCTAGTTTTATTTGTACTTATAATTAATTTGTACCTTACACTTTTTTGTTACATGTAATATGTTATTTCTGGCTTGCATACTTACATACTCCATAAAGTACTTTCACCTTTATATTAATACTTAACCATGGGCTCAAATTTTTACTTGCCGAGTTTGATGCCAGATAACCTCTACATGCATAGATAGCAATAGTACTTAATCTGAAAACTACGAGTTCGGACAAGTATTCATGCTTCTAGGAATAAGCGGACCCTTGATAGAACGTTACAGTAGACTTGTGTAGTCTACAGGTCAAGACTGGAAGAAAAATCTATGCATAGAAACGTGTAATGGAATCTCTTGGTTCTGGTTTGCTTGAATAGTCAAGTGACGTGCATTCAGAAATTTCCAGTTGAAGAAGATAATAAATGTGAGTCCGTCCAGGCATTTTTTTTTCATTTTTCTGCCGTGTTCTGCTCCTTGATCGAAAGTGATAAGCTTGAGCATGCAGATATCCATTTCTTCTCTTCTCCCTTACCTTATCCTGTCCATTGTTGTTGGATCAGCAAGATCAAGCTCTGAGGGGCGACAAAACTGTTCTTCATCCTGTGGATCACTAAGCATCCGCTACCCTTTTCGTTTACGTGATGATCCAGCAATCTGGGGGCTCCAAAATTTCGAGATCATCTGCGACAACGACAAAGCTGTCCTAGAGTTTCATAATGCTAGCTACTATGTCAAGGATATCCTGCGGGTGTCCAGTGCAAACCTCCTTTCCTCTTTTCTTCTCAGACAGCGGAGTTATCAGGATTCTCGGCGTATGAATCTAGTTGGGTTAGTTTTCTGAACTGTTCAAGCAAGGCGCACAATCACTCGTACGTGCCTGTTCCTTGCCTGAGCAGTGATAATGCATTTGTGTATGTTATAAATGACTCTCGAGTGGGCACCATCTTTCCCTCTTGCCGCTTCTTGTCTATGGTTCCTGCAGTCTATCATCATGGAGCACCTACTGAAGCTGAGGTTTTCGAATCCTTAAATAATGGATTCACACTTAGTTTCGAATCCAGCAGAACATCTAGGATGATTATAGATCGTTGTTTCAAAGCATACTCAGAGGAGTGGTAAGCGAACTTCATAGCTCTATGAAATAATAATTATACCATAAAAATGAAGTATCAAGTTTTTTTTTTCCTTCTGATATTCGAATAGATTGACATCTGCAACTGTATGCAATATTTACTAACATATGAATTTGCTGAGACACCATGCACTATTTCCAATTGTATTTTGCATATACTATGAATCTTTTTTTGGTTTTTCTGTCTTATTATTATTAGCCCCCTTGTTAGAAAGAGGCTTGCTTTTTTGGAATTGGGGGAGAAGAACAAAGGTGATAAAAGAGTTTATCTCAATCTTACTTTGATACGAGAATATAATTACTAGCATTACAACACCTTACTCTTCTAACTCTCACACTTATAACGCTTGGTTTTTACTCCAATTTTAACGCCCTTATTTATACTTACTCTTTCGCACAATTACACTTACTAAGTAAGTAAACTTGTTTTTTTTTTTTCCATGGCTTTAGCTTCATCATTTTTCACATCCTATTACTGGCCTAGCCTTCCAATTTTGACTACATTTATTTCGTATTTTGCATGCTTAGCTAACAATTAATTCAAAGTGTTCGCACTTAAACAAGTTTGAATTCAAAATTCTAACAGCTATTTATGTCACTTGTTTTTGTTAACATTTGATCAACGGAACATGGGTGTTTTTCCACTGTTTATGCCAAAAAATTAAAATTGTTAAAATACAAAATTATTTCCCTCAAACCTCACTACAACTTCGGAGTTTTGGTGCAGTAGAAGGATCTTTCAATATGGTATCAGAGCAACCCAGGTTCGATTCCTGCTGGGCATCTCTCAACCCTTACTACAACTTCGGAGTTAAGTTTTGGTGCAGTAGAAGCGTCTTTCAACAAAAATAAATAAATAACCGTATCCTAAACGTTCTTGTTTTCATACTGCTATTAAAGCAACAATCCTTACATTTAAGAGTTTATCCTTGAAGTTGCATCTCTCATGTTCTAGTGCCTAACCAATTTCAATTGTGTTTCCTTCATATGACAATGCAGGATAACTGATTTTAAGGAGTATGGTACCAAATTGAAATATGTCTTTACAATTGGCACTTCTTTCGTGCGTTGTCTATGCGAGGGAAGCATAGCGTATTGAGCTCTGGCTCTTTGTTTAGTTTGCATCGTCTGTTTGAATGCAGCAGCAGTTCTACTAGGTAGAAGCCAATCTTCTCATATCCATATTTATCTATATGTTCATCCATTAATTTATTTTCTAATTAATTTTATTCTTTTTTTTTTTTTTTTTTGGTGCAGTGATTGCCTTGTTCGCCAGGTTTATAGTCGCACCATTGTCAGTTCTTGTGTTTCTTGCCTATGAATGTTGGAAACTCCTGGTTCCGATTGATAGGGTAGAGAAATTTCTTCAGGAGCAGCAGCAGGCCCTTGCTCCAACAAGGTATGCGTACACTAATATTATCGCAATGATAGAGGGGGATTTCTGTCAGGCCTGTTTCATCAATGATATCGTTAGACTCTTCTCTATCACGAGTGTTAAAGTCACCCCCTTTGCATTCTTTCATGAATCTGACGACATTAAAGTCCCTTCCAATTATCCAAGAAAGATTGTTTCGTTGAGCAAGCCCACGAATCTCGGCCCACAGTACTCCTCTTCTATCACTATAGATTGGCCCATAAGTTGCAGTAGCTTTCTGGATCCAACCATTGGATCTTTGCCTAACAGTGACAATGAGGGTGAACTCGCCGATAGAGGTATCTAATATTTAGTATAGATTACGGTTTACACCAATCACTATCCCCACGAAGCCCCTCTTGCATTTTTAAATGTTAATGCATAATTTCTTCTCAAGGTGATTTCCTGCTGAAACAACACCGGTGGATCCACCAATTTTGTTTCTTTCATGCAAAAAATATCTGCCCCGTTATCCCGAAGCGCCTCCGCGACCATGTGCATCTTCGTCCTATCCCCCAACCCTCTAACATTCCGAAATATGATCTTCATCTTAACGTCTATATCTACTTCTCCATTCCTGCTACGACGAGAACTCAAAGGTTCTCGCCAGCGGCGTATTCCTCCCTAGAGATTAAGTCTCTTATGAATTCTATGTTCCGAACTTTGCTACTCTCAGTATCTCCCAAATCGATATTACATATTTGTGCAAATTCAAGTAATGTCTGATTAGGTAATAAATTAAGAATATCAAATGAAAAAAAGGGATTACCTTTATCGAGATTGACGTGTAACGCCTTCCTCTTTGATGCCAAGGACGCTACCTGCCGAACTTAATAATCCTGGCCCCCTCTCTTCTCGCTTAGTCTTTTGTTGCGTCTGGTAGGCGTAACCGTGTGTGGGAGGTCGGGTATGCCTGTGATTTCCTTGAAGTCTGATAACAAATCGTCCTGAACAACCGGGATCCTTTCTTCATCCTCTCCCATTGGGATCATTTCCTCCACTTCCTCCATAGTCTTCTCCGCTTCTTGGGTGGAGGCCACTGTATCTGTAGCAACCCACATTCTCAACAAAAGTCCGCAAACATTTATGTAAACTGTTGTAAGCATCTGCGGTGAACACTAGTAGTAACAACTCTCCATATAGAGGAGTTTTAATATGTAATAGCTTATTAATAAAACACGGGAGGCAATAGCTAACCGTTTATCTTAAAAAAAACCAACGGAAATAAACCTCCAAGCTATACATCGAACAAAACTACACCAACAATCATTACCTTAACATTAGTATCATACATCAAGATGCCAATATAAACATTATCATATTCAGAATCAGCAAAACAGTGAGCTGATAGGAACCGATTGTTGGATGTAATTAGATATAGACAGAATTACTACTGTAGAAATATTAGAAAGATATGTTGTTTATTTCAATAAGAAAGATGATATTAGAGAAGAAATCCGAATTAATATTTATATATAAACAGCTTACTTTTAGAAAAGAATCAGAATTATTTATATAGGTATAAATATTGTAATAAGACTAATAATATTATATCTTATTACCTACTGTTATTAATTAAAACTAGAGACAGAATTAAAATATTTAATCTGAATTGATTTAAATAGTTTATTATTTGAGGAAAGTAGTAGAATATATATATATATATATATATATATATATATATATATATATATATATATATATATATATATATATATATATATATATATATATATATATATATATATATATATATATATATATATATATATATATATATATATATATATATAGGTTAATTATCTAATATAAATGGAAAACAGACTTAGAATACTTTACTGATTGGAAACGAGTGTATGCAAAAAATGATTGGAAGATGATTGAGGCTAGTGTTAGACATTATCTCCTTCAAACCGATTCACCATCCACCGTTCTGCTTCTAGATTACAGTGGGCGTCGGTATTCCGGGATACAACGATTTGATACAACGATTTACTACAACAGGAAGAAAGCTGCAATCTTATTGCCTATGGCGAATTTGAATAAGGATTATAATGGGCGTCGATCTTCCGGATACAACGATGTACTATAATAGGAAGGAAACTGCAATCCTATTGCTTATGGTGAATCTGAATAAAGAACACTTTCTTTATTCAGGACAGAAAAGGATAGAAGTTTTCTGAAGAAGAAAGAGAAAAGAAATGAAAAACTGTGTGAAATGAGATGCGACAGTTGGTTAACAGTTGTGACCGTTTAACGGTTGACTAAGTGCCAAGTGCGCCAAATCTGTTTAACGGTTGGCTAGGTGCCAAGTGTGCCAACAACTGTTTAAAGGTTGGCTAAGTGCCAAGTGCGCGTGCCAATAGTTGTGACAGTTGTGACCATTTAATAATTGGCTTAGAGCGCCACTAAAGCGCCCGATCGACAGAAAAGGACAGGAGTTGTCTGTAGAAGAAAGAGAAAATGACAGGACAGGAGTTGTCTATAGAAGAAAGAGAAAAGAAAAAGAAATGAAAAACTGTGTAAAATGAGACGCGACAGTTGGCTAACAGTTGTGACCGTTTAACGATTTGCTAAGTGCCAAGTGCGCGCCACTAAAATGCCCAATCACACACGCATGTGTAGCACCGCCCGTGGTGCTCAAGGTTTTTCCTCATATTACATGAGTAATGATATTGAACAAACAATCCTATACAAACTCACATCCTAACAGCACTCTAGCCGATGTAGGACTATTTTTTTCTTTTATTTCTTTTACTATACATTTCACTTTGAAGTTATTTTCCATTCACCTAATTTATTTATTTTTGAACTAGTGAATTAGCTTAAAAATTTAATATTCAAACATATATGAATTCAACACCGATCGAGAGGGGGCGAGATCACTCATCCTCTGAGATGGCTGATAACTCCGAAGACGAGTGCGTGCAGGTTTCTTCAACAGATGCAGGCCCTGAACTGGAGAAGAAGGGCTTCGGTGGCATCTGCAAGGTGTGCACGTCGGCTTCCAGCATCTCAATAACTCTGCTCATGGAAGGACGGTCCGTCGGTCTCATCTGAATGCACCATAAGCCCACCTTGCACAGCTTTTTCTCCATGTCATCGATCTCAAAGGAGTCGTGCACTTCAGGCCCTTCGTTCTGCAGAAGCCGGTCATAGATCCACGACGGATAGTAAACCTGGCTTGAATTCTCTGCTCTCGGATTGACGTTCCTCCTCCCCCCCGCCATTTCCATAAGCAGCATTCCGAAGCTATAGACATCAGATTTATGCGATATGACCCCAAAGCTCCTTGACACGAGTTCAGGCGCTATGTAGCCTGTGGTCCCTCTTGCAACGCTGACGGACACAAGACTGCAGTCCTTGGAATACAACCTTGCAAGCCCGAAATCCGAAACTTTTGGATTGAAATTACGATCCAAGAGTATGTTGGGAGGTTTGATGTCGAAATGTAGGATTCTCATATCACAGCCCTGGTGCAAGTACTCGATTCCCCCGGCCACACCTAATGCTATCTCGTTGAGCTTCTCCTTGGTGAACTTTCGGTGCGCCCCACTAGATGAGAATATGTACTTGTCGAGTGATCCGTTAGGCATGAACTCGTAGACAAGAGCCCGGTGTGATCCCTCTGCACAGTAACCAAGAAGCCGAACAACGTTGACGTGGCGAATCCTACCAATGGTGGCGACTTCATTGATAAATTCTTCTCCGTTGCACTTGGAGTTGCCCAACATCTTAATGGCGATGAAATTGCCACCAGGGAGCTCTCCCTTGTACACCGACCCAAACCCACCTTGTCCTAATTTTTCTTTGAAGTGTCTTTTTTTTTTTTTGACGATAAACGGCGGGGTGTGCCCCTCCGCGTTCCATTAAAGAGAGAATAATAGAACAAAAAGTATTCCGGATCCACAGAAGTAGTGGCCCGATAATAAGCTTACAAAGCAAAAGTCCAAAAAAGTGTCTTGACATTGCGATAATATCAGTGTACGCATACCTTGTTGGAGCAAGGTTCTGCTGCTGCTCCTGCAGAAATTTCTCTACCCTATCAATCGGAACCAGGAGTTTCCAACATTCATAGGCAAGAAACACGAGAACTGACAATGGCGCGACTATAAACCTGGCAAACAAGGTGATCGCTGCACCAAAAAAAAAAAAAAAAGAATTAAATTAATTAGAAAATAAATTAATGGATGAACATATAGATAAATATGGATACTAGAAGATTGGCTTCTACCTAGTAGAATTGCTGCTGCATTCAAACAGATGATCCAAACATAACAAAGAGCCAGAGCTCCATAACCTATGCTGTTACTGTGATAGTTATTCAGACACTCCATGAAACGATAGCCAATTGGAAAGAAAAAATACGCGGTGATACCATTCTCCTTCAAATTAGACCACCAACTATCTAAATCAATCATCCTGCATTGTCATATGAAGGAAACAAATTTGAAGTTGGTTAAGTACTGGAACTTGAGAGATGCAACTTCAAGGATAAAATCTTAAATGCAAGGGTTGTTCTTTTAATAGCAGTCTGAAAGAATAACGTTTTGGAGACACTTATTTATTTTATTTTTGGCATAAACGGTGGATAATCGCCCATGTTCCGTTGATCAAATGTTAACAAAAACAAGTGATGTAAATAGCTATTAGAACTTTGAATTCAAACTTGTTTAAGTGCGAACACTTTGAATTAATTGTTAGCTAAGCATGCAAAATATGAAATAAATGTAGTCAAAATTGGAGGGCTAGGCCAGTAATAGGATGTGAAAAATGATGAAGCTAAAGCTATGGAAAAAAAACAAGTTTACTTAGTAACTAAACAAGGGTGTTAAAATTGGAGTAAAAACCAAGCGTTAAAAGTGTGAGAGTTAGAAGAGTAAAGTGTTGTAATGCTAGTAATTATTTTCTCGTATCAAAGTAAGATTGAGATAAAACTCTTTTATCATCTTTTTTCTTCTCTCCCAATTCCATAAACACGTATCTTTCTAGCAAGGGACGATTATAAGACAGAAAAACCATAAAAAGATTCATAGTATACGCAAAATACAATTGGAAATAGTGCATGGTAACTCAGCAAATTCATATGATTAGTAAATATTGCATACAGTTGCAGATGTCAATCTATTCGAATATCAGAAGGAAAAAAAAAACTTGATACTTCATTTTTATGGTATAATTATTATTTCATAGAGCTATGAAGTTCGCTTACCTGTGCCTTGAGGATGTTTTGAAACAACTAACTATAATCATCCAAGATGTGAACGTGGGGGTTTTGAAATAAAGAATGAATCCATAATTTAAGGATTCGAAAACCTCAGCTTCAGTAGTTGCTCCATGATGATAGACTGCAGGAACCATAGACAAGAAGCGGCAAGAGGGAAACATGGCGCCCACTCGAAAGTCATCTATAACATACACAAATGCATTATCACTGCTCAGGCAAGGAACAGGCACGTACAAGTGATTGTGCACCTTGCTTGAACAGTTCACAAAGCTAGCCCAACTAGATCCATTCGCCGAGAATCCTGATAACTCCGCTGACCGAGAAGGAAAGAGGAAAGGAAGTTTGCACTGGCCACTCGCCACGTTCGCATCTACAATCCTGATGAAATCACTCTCGTACTGAATATCGGTAATGTAGTAGCTAGCATTATGAAACTCAAGGATAGCTTTGTCGTTGTCGCAGATGATCTCGTAATTTGGGATCCCGCAGATTGCCGGATCATCATGTAAACGAAAAGGGTAGCTGATGCTTAGTGATCCACAGGATGAAGAACAGTTTTGTCGCCACTCAGAGCTTGATCTTGCTGATCCAACAACAATGGACAGGATCAGGTAAGGGAGAAGAGAAGAAATGGATATCTGCATGCTCATGCTTATCACTTTCGATCAAGGAGCAGAACACGGCAGAAAAATGAAGGATATGGCAAAAAAATGCCTGGACTCACATTTATTTTCTTCAACTGGAAATTTCTGAATGCGCGTCACTTGACTATTCAAGCAAACCAGAACCAAGAGATTCCATTACACGTTTCTATGCATAGATTTTTCTCCAGTTTTGCTTGACGTGTAGACCAAACATGAATACTTGTCTGGATTCGAAGTTTTCAAATTAAGTACTATTGCTATCTATGCATGTAGAGGTTATCCAGGGATCAAACTCGGTAAGTAATAATTTGAGCACATTAGCAGTATATAAGTATGCAAGACAGAAATAATAGATTACGTGTAAACACACAAGTGTAAGGTACAAGTTAATTATAAGTACAATTAAAACTGGACTAGTTATGATGTTTTATCTTGAGTGAAACCAATTCTAGCATATAACGGGAACTAATTATGATTAGTTAAGATATTTATCTTGACTGAAACTAATTCTAGTGAGAATCTGGAATGAATTATGATTTAGATTTCTATATTCCCATACTGGTGCACTAAATATCACTAGTTGAAGTATGACCCTATAAGTAAACCCTTGTACCTTAGTGGTAATTCCTACGGATCTAATAGGTGATTCCTGCTGCATTGTGTGGACTTTACTTTCTGTAACACTTTACTCCATACGTACTTTAATTAGCTCCGTACTAATCTCGGCCTATATTTAGCTATTCCACTAGTTCATAAAATTATTATCACGAACCTAGGAGCCGACTCTTACCGTATAATGTGCGCTTTACTCCGTGTATAGTATTGTTCAAGTGATTAAAAATCGTCTTGTTAGTAGTTTATAAGGTAAAAGCAAGTGGGAAAACAAGAAGAAAGTCATATAATACAAGAGTTCCTACATGATTATTACAAGTTAACGTGCATTCAATGGCTGGAAAAAAATAAATAGAGATAATATAACATTCTAGGAACTAAACTAGGTTTGCTAGACTGAGAGTGATGTAGAACGGGTTGCGGATGCGTTTATGAGCCGATTCGAAAAACAAAAACAAAATAAAGGAAAGTGATGACGGCCCAGTTTAGAAACTAATGATGATGGCCTAGTTTAGAAACAAACTAGTTGTAGGCAAATTTTATTATTTTTATTTCTGTTTTTTAGTTGGAATAGGATTTCCATCTTTAAGTTGGATTAGGGTTTCCGTCTTTAAGTTGGATTAGGGTTTCATGTTTGGGTCTATAAATATGGTTGTTTTTCATTGTTGAAAGATCATCAAATTTTATAAAATTTATATATTTCTCTACAATTGTGAGTTTCAGAGGTGAAACTTTGTCTATTTTTTCTGGGAATAATCGTTGATTATTTTCGATCCTTTTCTACGCTAACTCGCTGCGTCAAAGAGGAGCATGTACATGAGTATAACATGAAATACATAAACCAGATTAATATCTTACTTTATAAAGCATGATGAGCCTCGCTCATGGACGAATCTCTCTAATGCAAGCCTCACAGTTGCGAGCTTTCGTGGTTGCGAGTCTCACTGCTTCAAGACCTCATCATTAAAATAAACAAGGATTTCGAGCCAAATTTATAAGGTATATTAGTTGAAATACGAAAAAGTAACTCAAGAAAAGTTGTAACAAATTGAATTATCATTTCAACAAGTCCAAAATCAGCTAAATCAGAGACCAAAGTCAAAGGATATGGTGGCTTTAGACAAAACTTTGAACTCGAAGATTTCGTGTTGGCTAACTGGGAACTCTTGAACAGTTCTTAAATATGAAGATTCAAGTTCTCTGATGCGTACTACAAGAAAACTGGGATTTCGTGACAAAAATTTCGTGACAACTATAAAAATTATTACTAAAAAAGGGTATTTTGTGACAATAAATAAAACTTGTAACGAAAAATAGATTTTTTGTGACGATAATAAATATTCGTCACGTAATCCTAATTTTTAGTGACAACATATTAATCTCGTCACTAAATATCTGTTTTTGGCGACGATAAATATTTGTTGTCACAAAAAAAGTACTTTAGTGACGAGTTTTCTGTAACGAAAGTAAATATTGTCACTAAACTTGAGTATTTTGTGACAACAAATCAATCATGTCACTAAAATTTAGGATTTTTTGTGACGAAGATAATTATTCGTCACGTAATCCTAATTTTTTAGTGACAATATACTAAAACTTGTAACAAAATATTTGTTTTTAGTGACGAAGATAATTATTCGTCACATAATCCTAATTTTTTTTTTGTGACGGATATAAATAGTTATCACGAAAGTATGGTTTTTAGTGACAACTTACAAAAATTTGTCACTAAACACAATTTTCTTGTGATGGAGATAAATATTCATCACGAAAGTATAATTTTTAGTGACAACTTATAAAAACTTGTCACTAAATATAATTTCCTTTCTGTGACGGATATAAGTAGTTGTCATGAAAGTATAGTTTTAGTGACAACTTACAAAAACTTGTCACTATACATAATTTTTTTTGTGCAGAGATAAATAATCGTCACGAAAAGTATAATTTTTATTGACAACTTATAATAACTTATCACTAAATATATTTTTTTTCTTGTGACAAAGATAAATAATCGTCACAAAAGTTTAGTTTTTAGAGACAACTTATAAAAAATTGTCACTAAGCAATTTTTTTCGTGACGGAGATAAATTGTCGTCATGAAAGTATTGTTTTCAGTGACAATTTATAAAAACTTGTAACTAAATAATAATTTACAGTAACAATAAATTTTAACTATCATGAAAAAGTGATCTAGATTTTTTATTTGTGATGAAAATTTAATTAGTTGTTTGAAATAATTTTTGTGATGGATAC